>MU624233.1:0-451494 GCA_025201745.1 Xylariaceae sp. FL1651
TTGTTGGCTTAATCCCCAAGTTGTAGCTTAAGCTGTCCCTTATCACAACTTCGGCTTTTTTTTCAGCAAGCCAAAGACTTCTATATCTAAGACCTATATAACGTAACTGCAGTAAAGCTTATAAAAGACCAGCTATATCTTATAAACCAGGCAATGCCAAAAAAAAGTCCTCGCTAGTGTAAATAATGGCTGTCGCAAATTAGCATAACCTATCTATTGCTATGTTAGGCGCGGATATAGGGGATAAAGATATCTAAAAGCCAATCCAAAGCTATGTAGTTGTTAGTCTACCCCTTGGGAAAAGTTCTGAATTGCCAGTTTGCCGGAAAAAATCCTTCATCGCGAGAAAACTATTGTGCTTAAACGTCAACACCTTTAAATATAACAAATAGCGGAAAGGCTATTTTAAAAGCACTTCCGCATTTTAAACCAGGAATCCATTTACCTCGTATAATGTCCTATTCGAAAGCCACTTAGCTAAAGGCCTCGGCAATGACCGAATAGTTTTTGCCAGCACTTTGGCCGACTCTAAATTCGTCGAAATGGACCGGGGGGTATCCCACCTGCGGGACGCTTCTCGAACAGCAATACCTAGCTTTACGTCGCGAAGCACCGCGTGCAAACGCTATTGGCGGTTAAATAAGGATATGGCCAGAAAGAAGAGTCAAAAACGAACGCAATGAGGGTAAAAAAACGTTTGTGGGATAAAAATTGGATTTTTTATCATATGTTCAACAGAGTGGGTGGTTAGGCCGGCCCGTGAGGGGGTGGCCCGGGAGGGGGGGGGTCTGCTTATACATATCGGCGCGCTTTTAGTCAAGGGACTACTTCGGGCAAACAGAAGGTATGAACTCTTGTATGCATAATATATTAATTATATTCTATCAGATGATACATCGCTGAGAAAGAGTCAGGAATCAATTCATAGTAGGCAGGTCTATTCTAGTAATGACTACATACCTAACTCCTAGGAATAATTCGGTGCCATCTGCGATGAGCAGGGAACACGAAAGAAAAGAAAAAGAAACTTCAACTGAAATTTGCTTAGACTACCTTGGAATGATTTATCCTTTATTTACGCTGCAGTTGGTTTCTTGTAGGCCTTCGGTCAAAGTACTAGAGAGTTCTGTCGTATGAATTGTTTACCAACAGTCTAGTATTAGAAAGCTAGATCAGTCTCGAATTGCCTTGCTTAGTTACTCTACATTCAGACGGGCACACTTAATATACAAGGCTTAAGGGCTGTATTTGGGCACCCTTTAAAGCTAGCCCATATAAATACATCTTTTCATATTCACACGTCAAAGATCGGTCTTCCCCTGCGTTACTAATGATATCGTGAAATCATCTTTTAATCTCGAAGACCAAATTGCGCCTTAAATACGTGAGCATAATAAGACCTTCCAAATACACCTCAGCCACATATTTCAACTCAACATCAGGCACTTTAACAGCACTATCAAACCTAAACAAAAGACATAAATGGGAAACAATTTATTGCACCGAAAACAAAACTGGTAGAAAAATAATAACTAAATCCAGAAGGCTTTCGGAATTGGATTTTGAATGCAAGATATGCTTGAATAAAGAACAAACACACACACATACACACATACACACACACACACACACACACCAAAGGACTTGAATCGGTACAAGCACAAAGTCTTTTAATGACCGCAAGGGAAACCCCCAGACATCCACGTTTCATAGATCTTGGGAAGAAACTTGACACGATCGCTATGTGGCCAATCACTATTATGATTATTCTGCTATTTGCTAGCTTTGTTACTACTGCCCTCGTTGCTTTGTGGTATCTCATTCTCGTCTTAGGGAGATTCGCGGCGATCGTCTGGCATTGCGTCAAGGACCAATAAACCAACGAGGAGGTCTTAGGACCATTTTCAAAACTAAAACCCTGATACTGGGTTTCAACATGATTCATAACGGAGTGTAAAGAAATGCGGTTTGCGCTAGTTGATGCATTTTATTTGTGTCGGAATCTGTGTTTAGCTAAAGAACAAGCGCAGAATTGAGACCATTCTCTATAAAACGGAATACGTACAATCAGAACACAGCTGAACTTTTGTGGTGATAAGTGTCGGTTCCGCGTTGCTCATCAAATCCAATGTTACAAGCCAGTATCAATTCGATTTATAGATGCTTAAAAACAAAAGTAAAATAGCCCAAGTACAGTATGCGGCTAAGGGGAAAAAACAGGGTTATGTTACACCACTCTTAGTGGCTATGTCTAATATATTAAGGCGCATAGTTATGTTATATCTACACCATAGTCCTGCCTTTATTAGTTTCACGACTTGTAAGATGGCCTTTGTTCAAGCTTTAAGTATAATTATTCCATAAGCTGACTTGTCTAGCTCCTCCTGCCTTATAGAAGAACCGATGGCCAACGCGAAACACACCGTTACGGTTGTACTTAGCTACTTATACGGCCAGTTAATCTCTTATAGATAAATGTCGGAGATGGACTTCGAAAGATAACCCGCTATCAGTCTTCTGGCAAAACATGCGAGAGTGGGCAAGTCTTCTTTCGGGCTTGCGATGCTTTTGGTATATTAAGAATATTGTAACAGTGTATTTAAGGCACAGTGGTTGCTACTGGCTGAACCGAGGTATAGCACAATGCAATCTGGGGCTGGAAATATTCAACATGCGCACTTATCGCACTCCCCACAGTTACGTTATCCAAGTCGATCCCCTAAATGGTATACAAATCAGCTCTAAAATGACAATTTAAGAGATGGGTACCTAATACTGACTGCGTTTCCTAGAGTCGAGTTCACACCGTGGATCACTCGAATCTGATCTGGAGCCACTGTGAAGTTTGCATTTGCATCTTTGTATATCCAGAACTCCGGGCTGTTGTGTACGTATCCCAAACTAGAACCGTTCACCGGCAGATGCGGAGCAGGATCATCGGTATGGGTAACACGATAATTATGTCCCTGGTGTGTGATGTGTCTGGCGAGGCCTTCGTCCCCGACCTGGGGCTGGCCGTAGGTATAAAGCATGGCGGCCGTGCCGTTGGTACGAAACTCTGCGGCGGCAAAAATCGCCTGTGCAGCTCCGAGGCTATGGCCGGCTACGACGAGGGAGTAGGTTGGGTACATCTCCTGCGCAGCGGCAACAAGGGTAGTAGCTTGGTCGCGCACGACGGTCCAAGTGCCGTAGAAGCCGTCGTGGCATCGACACCCAGCACAGATTGTAGCGCAGGGAATGAGATCGGACACGGCCGCGCTTTGGTCACCAATGCCTTCGGCGCCGCGGAAGACGAGAACAATGTGCTTGTTCAGGGGATCGACGGCGACCATGCCGGTGGTAGAGTACATGCCGACGTTATAGAAGTTGCCAAAGACAACCGCCTGCGCTGCTTCTACCTGGGGACAAGTACCAGCGTCACAGGTAACCGCAACACCCCTGGGATTAATCCCATTATTCACACAGTAAATGGCTGCCGCATACTGAGAAAATAGGTCTAGTTTGGCGGCAAGAGCCGCGGTTATTTCGCCTCTTCTGTCAGCTAAACGCGTGTTTGGGCTGCAGAAGGCGAATAGAGGGAGGAGGGCGAGCGCTAGGAACACTTGTCGAAGAATCTGCATTGTAGGTTAAACGGGTAATCGTGAGTATTAAGAGAATTGTAAGAATAATGTAGTCTTTTCCTCTTCCCCTAGGACGAAATGAGTGCCATTTTGCACATGTATGATAATTAATGTGGATAATTTAATTGATTAGCGCTTCATCGATCCGGTATAAATGCCGGTTGGGTTCCCGGACACCTTAAGATGATCACCCAGGCTACGGGCAAAAACCCCTTGAAGATTTCACTCGGAAGTTGAAGCCTCGTGTCCGCCAGTGGCGCAGCGAGGCATCTAATGGCAAATTCAGTAGCGATCAGCACAGCCCCGAGCTCAGGTATGGTCTTAACGGAACTCTTGAAGAGTCCGTCCCGACTTGCATAAAGACATACGGGTCCGTACGGTAAACCGAAGGCGGAGTCTAGGTGGAAGCAAAACGAGCAAGGCGCTTTAGGTAGTTGACGATTTGTTCATTTTCCTAATATATAGATTAATTACTAATAGAGCCGAGTCCTTAACCGCAAAACAGAGCACGGACGGTTGAGACAAGAGAATAATTATAATGATGCTCCGGCGAGACATTTAAACTAAGATCACCATTTTGGCGCCCATGCAACAGATTCTATGTCAGAAATATCTATGAGCCCATCCGGCGGTACGTCCGTCCCTCGAAAATGTGGCGAGACCTACTTAATGCCATCTGCTTGTGCTGCGCCGTAATTTGTTTAGAGCTATAACAAAACTTCGGGATAGTTTAGTTTGTCTCTATAATGTAGACATAAACGACGGTGGAAGTGTCAACGTCGTCTGAATTTGTAAGCCGAATCGAGAAGGCAAGCTAGCGTTCGAAACGTACAGATAACGATTATACGACTGAAGCGATGGTCGTATCTTCTAAAAATTATTTGCGTAAACTGGTTATGATGTCTCCTATGATAGCCAGTCCTCTGTTGGAACCTATAGTACTCATGAGGCTTGTACTCTGTATCCAAATGACTCAAGAACTTTAAGGAAAGTATCATCGGGCTGCTACGATAATGGGTAGAATGTATGCTTCTTTGTAAGCCAGGCCAATCTTCGTACTTCCAGAGCAGAAAAGTGTACGTTTCTATCAGGCAGGGAGTTCGTGGCATTGAGTATCCTGATATACAACCTGACTGTTCAAAGTGTCTAATCCACGAGTCCTACCAGTTTCTCACACAAAGCTTGCATTGCTCACTTGCTGCGGTATACTGCGTTATAGATGAACTATTTGATCAATATAACTCTCAGTATAGCTCGATTAACCAGTGAATTCTTATAGCGACCGTAGAAGGTGTTCTTCCTTAGTACAATTATTCCCCTGACGTGCATATTCATCGTCTCGAATAAGATGATGGAATGTTGCATTGACACCTTCGCTTCAAGCATGCTGCATTGCGGCTCTGCGAGTACAACGTTGCAAACACCATCGAGGTTCCTATCTGTATTTCAAACACTACCCATACTGCTTATTTATTGGCCGCCAGGGGAGTCGAGCTAACACCGTTTTCTTAAGTAACCCTCCAATTCAGAAAAGTCACTCTTATATCAAGAATTTAACGTATATTCGAGGGCGGGAAGGCTTAAAGTTAGCTACGTATATGGGTAGTATATCAAAATTTACTCAACTCGGATGTTTATTTCCATGCTCAGAGTAAGAGACTTCACTCTTTTCTTGACTATAAATTGCATTAAGCCTTGTTGATGCAACAAAATACTTTATAGCGGGTCATCAGTGATTCCGGCGCATGTTTAGTACCATAACCGGAATATTCTTAATATGTTCACGCCAGAGATCAGATTTATCACATCGAGATACACAGGCATGTAATTACTGTATCTCGATCTTCCAGAGAGTACGCTGTTTCATTCTACGCCTTCTACCGACTCGCTACCCGCAGCAGCAACGTCGTAGCCATGGAAGAGGTGACTAGCGGAATGGACTGTGGAGGGAGCTGCAGCCGTTGGGAGTGTGCTATTGTTAGGACGTTAAGAATGAAAGAGTCAGGATGTTGTACCCAGATGATCCTGTCTCTCAAGATGGTCATGTCTCTGAGGATGATCCTATGCTTCAGGACGATCCTGCGTATCAGGAGTATGTGTTTCAAGGTGACCCTGTCCCTTAAGGTAATTCTACGTTGAAACGAAAGAAGGATAGTGTTGCTTCTGTTCAGGTAAAACGACCAAAGCTCTCAATGGGAATCTTGGCCGGCTTAACAGGCACAACCAACACAGTTTTTATAGCCTACGCTATAATATGTTCGCTGGGGAGCTCAGAATAGTAACAAGAACAACTATGGTAACCCAAACCATGGGAACAAAGGCAACCAGGGAGGAAATCGAGGCAACGGTGGGTATCGTAAGGGGAACCACAACGGCAAAGGAAACACCTATACTAGTTACAATAGAAGACCACCAGTTACTTAGCCTATGGCCCCCAAAGAAACGCATTCCCACAGAGCCAATTTGCTCCTTGCACCTTTGTCGATTGCTTCTCTCTGCAGATCAGACTTCGAAAGAACTGACACAAAATTGCCTACAATCATCTTCGGAGTGAACTCCTCCAAATAGTTTAGGGCCACGACAAGCTGAACACCTGAACACCTGAATTAACATTTCTGGTAGTATCTCGAGCATGCATTCTTTTTTATCAGGTTCTGAGTCCTCATATAATACGTTGAAAGAGCTGATGACCACGTGGGGGGATCTTGATACCCTCCCCTCTGCTGCCAGACTCAGATGACTTTGCGATAGCCCATCTTACAGCCTGGTTGTCATCAGTACATCTCAACGCACAAATTAGACCTAGACAACAACAGCACATCGACCAAGAACCAGAGATGCAGGCGTCGACGAGCACCCCCTCCTGGAAGCCCTGTAATTTGGCAAGCACACTCTCCCGAACACCCTTCGATCTCACTCGCAGCAAGTTCTTCCCCTGTTAAGATCGTTTTCTTTCCCGTCAGTTCCGGTGAAAACGGAAGTTTCTCCACCTGCCGATATTGTTCTAGAAGGATATGCGAAGTCGTAGAATGCCGAGGAAGGATGTGACATCTGCAGTGGTGATTGGTGCTAGCTGTTCAGGGGCTTCAGGGGCGATACTTGATTTGTAATAATTATGCTTATCCCATAGAGGAATTGGCTTTATACACTGCCTTATGCTAGTGCAAGTTTATACCTAGATGGACAAACTAGAGTTATGTATGCCCCATGCACCATGATTGGGTTGTAGGAACTTCAACACTCCCCATATTAAAAAAATCACCTTATCTACAACCACATCGACAGGGCCTAGAACGCCATATATCCAAACCGGTAAAGCTCACCCCAAGCCCTCGTCCCATAACCTTCTGCACCTTCTATAAAGGATGCAGTAAGACACAGAAACGGGCTAGCTGATCTCTGCGGTCTCGGCTCCGACCGAAGGCGTTACGTTTCGGCACTCGTGCGCCATGCCGGGCCTCTCATTTGCTAGCGAAGCGAAATGATGGCATGCGGCGCTTTCGATTGGTCTGGAGCATCATGCACGATGCACGATGCACAATGCACCCGGTGTAGATAAGAACGGTAGCGAGCGCGTTTGATGATTCTGGTAAAGTGTAAATACCTTGTGCTTTTTGATCGGTGGGCACTCACTCTCACTTTGATAACGTGTGCCATAGGAATGCGCTTGGGGCTTGTTGTTTTTTTTCTTTTCTTCGTGTAGAATTGTTTCGGGTCTATTATTAGTGAGGACTATGTATAATGGCACTTACTGTGTATACTGCTGTAATTACTTTAAAGCCGGATGCTTATTATGCAGGTCTGAAACTTAACCGAAAACAAATGTCAAATTCGCAATGCATACACGGTAGTAATTAGCCTATACGTATCTACTATACGTTGCATTCAACGTCCTGGTCGAAACTTTACCATGCCCACCCCCTATTCCCCGCAGCTGTAGTTCATCCTCTAGAATGCATGAGAAGGCTAGAACAATTGAACCCCAGCCCCGGATCAGCCAATACTACAGCGGGAGACACAAGTCTCAGGTATACGGAGGCGTGTTACAGCTGGTCTGTTACTGCATCTGCATCCTGCAGAGTCCTGACCGTACTTAGCAAGCAAACGATTATTTCCTGGCCTGCCGATAGCGTCTATGGTAGCAAAAGTTCCAAGAATGAGGAGAAGGTGCTATGGCTTTTCTATTGCGGAATACTTGTATAATCCTTAAGTAAGACTAACTACTGGCTGTACTTGAGTCTAGAAGGATTGACGTATCTGGCTGTGATGAGGAACGAGACGAGACTCTATCTAATATCGAGCTTGGACAATCAGACTAGTGATATGGGCTGTCTAGTCTCATATTAGATAAATGTCAAGTGCTGTGCAATCGTCTCTCGTACTGTGTATCCTTCCTTTTGTGAGTAATGCATATTAAATTATAGCAATGATACTTCAAAGAATACCACACCATTTGCTTTCGAGGCTATGCCTAGCTCCGCCATGTGCATCATTACCCTGCCACCTGGATCCCAAGTATTGAAGTGAAAGCAGACTAAATTTTGATGGGGTTTAGTTATGGCTTGATTCGTGGGTTATAGAAGCCAGCTACGCGTCGCTTTGTGCTCGCTTAACTTCGATGTCATCTATAATATATACTGGAGTTCTGACTGGTCCTCGGACGATATAGCCCGGTATGGATGTGATGCGGGTGGCGTTGGATATTTGTAGCAAAGCACAAGGAGTTTCAGGCGTTGATTTTCGGGTTGCAAGCCTTGTACGGAGCGAGTTTACTCGTCGGTGTTGATTGTTGAGCTTCTTCCACCACGGTAGGCTACTTATGTTGGGTTTTAGGGAAGCTCATATGGTAGCCTCGTGAAAAAGACCAACGAATGCTCGATTGTAACTTGGTGCTGTGTCGCCGGTGCCCTGACCATCTAACGAACAGTGATGCCGGTTTTCAGATTGCGCAATCCAGATTAACCACACGAATTTCTAAAATGCCAACCCGAGCTCCGAGACCCTCTTAGAAACGTAGAACTTGCTGACTTAACATTTCGTTGAGACTGAAGTGTTTATGCAAAATTGACTTCCTCAAAACCAGACTTTCTGGGCAAAATGCGCGTTCCAAACTCGGGTTTTCATCGTAGGACACCTTTATTTCCTCTTTCCCATGCTATCGGGATCATCTCAAGCGAGTTTCGCCATCTTCTATGCGCGTTGTCGGCCATTAAAGTGTCGCCGGCCTCTCGGTACCAGTTTTCTAGTTTTTCAAGATCACCCATAAAATAACCCATGTCTGGGTCCCATTTGCCTTCTGACAACTGGCAGGCTTGTTCGAGGTAGTGTATAGAACGCTGATGCTTGGGGCTGCTGATGGGGTCGCCCTCCTTGAAATCCGCCCGGTAATAATGTGCTAGCGCGTTCAGGGCGATGTAGACGAAGAAGTCAACATTGTATGCAAATTTCTTTGTCTTCTCGAGTACAGATTCGGCAAGCTCAAGAACCCTCTCGCCTTGCCAGTTGTTCTGTGTCCCTATAATCAGAAGCTCGCTGGCCTCAAAGATGGCCATTTCCTCCGGAGCTCGCGGTTTGGTACCACGACTTAAACGATCCCAGTCACACCGGTTTTGGAGACGGCGGTAGGGCCCTTGCTTGTATTGGTGAGCACGCGGGATAAAGATCAGCGGATAAAGTCGTGCTATTGTCCCATCAGGAAGGCCTGAACTTTGCTCGTCAATAAGGAGGAGTTTCTCTGTGCACTCGAAAATCAGATTCCAGTATTCGTCAAACTCGTGGGTGTTGAGAAACTTGAAAATCCCTTGGAACAGTCGCGCGAGTGGGCCGTCAACTCTGATAGTCGCCGAGTAGGCAGCTAAATATCTCCAAACTTCCTTTACTATTCCTTTGTTATAGGCATCGAGGTGAAATAGTAACAGATGAAGCAACCCGTAAATTGACGGTCGGGTTACCATAAGATGTAACGCCTTGAAACCCTCTTCGCACATCACGCCGCCTCTTTCATAATGACCAACGTGAAATAGCCAGTCTGCATTCGTAATATCTGTGATTGCGCAGCGCAGGGCATCGCCACGATAGATAGCGGAAGAGGTTACCAAGGGAAAATCGGACGGACAATACGGTGTCCAGGCTAGGTCTCTCGCAGTTTGAAGCACTAGTTCCTGTAATGAAAGCGCTCCTCCTGTCTGGATGACCAGGGGGGTTTCGGGCGGCGGCGTGACACAGCGAAGATGCTCTGGTAGGGTCTCGGCTATGCCCGGTTCTGCGAGGTCATACTGCGAAATCCCTTTGCGCTTCAGGTAAGCATCGATGGCAACTTCGCGTCCGTTTCGTTGGAACGTTGTGCGCTTGCCAAGGGCATTCCGTTGACGCTGAACCTGGAGCATCGTAACGACTTCACGCTTGCTATTGTTCTTGCTAAAGCCCCATTTGTCGAATCGCGACTTGTACATCCTCACCCTGATCACTCCGTCAGACAAAATCAGCAATAGTGCGTCAAGCCTATAACTTACGTAGCCCTGAATCCTCTCAGACGCATTATAGCCATGACCTCCTTGAGAGGCCGATTCTCGTCGAGATACAGTCTTTGTATCTCCTCCTTGTGCGACTCCCATACTTGGGCCGTGTGCTGCTGTGAGCGGTATGCCTCTCCAGTCTGGGACGAAAAGACGGATTGCATCTGCGTCGGAGTGGGGTTGACCGGTTCGGGCTCATTGCTGCTGCGACCGGCGGTATGCTCGCTCGGAGGAGATGGCGACGATTGTGTGGACTGCGGCGACAAGGTCGAGGGCGGCGTGAGGACCGAGGGCGGCGAGACGGGGCTGCGCTGAGGCCGATGGGAGACCACCAGGGTCGGGTTGCGTGTGCTCATGGGCGCATAGTTGTTGGCAATGAAGGTATACTCATTCATGGTGATATGGCGAAGCGCGAGTTCGCTACCCATTGGAGTGACAAGCGGACAGACAAACAAGAAAACAAAAAAACACAAGCAAGCTGGCGGTACTCAAGCGTGCCCAGTGGTTTAAGCGAAGAAAGGATTCTGCAAGAGAACGCCGAGTGGCAACACTCTCAACGTGGACAAGTGCCGGCAGAAGGAGAAGTGGTGATGACGGCGTTAAGCCAAAATGGAATCGAGAAGTTGGATCAGATTGCAGATGGGTGGGATTGAATAGGATATTAGGTAAGACAAGTTATTCGCTGCTCTCCGGGATCAGAATCGCAGGGCAGCAGGGGATCAGGGGATCAAGGGATCAGAAATCAGGGAACCAGGCCTGGGAATCAAGGGGTATCCGGGGGGTTAATTTCGCGGTGGGGATATCTACCGCCTCGCTCGGCCTGGGGAAACCTCCTTCGCCAAATAGCACCTCGATGAGTGCCGGCTCATTCGTTTCTGATCCGTCACGCGAGTCGATAACGGATAACCGATTGTAGCCTGGTTAAGGTGGGATCGCGCCGACACCTTTTGGCACTCAATTAATGCTTGTCCCTCCCCCCCCTCCCCCAAAACATAAGAAGCCTCCTCCTATTCGCACTGGTTCCTAACGCACTACAAAATACAACTATGTATCCATACACTTGTATGGTTAGGACAAGAGACACTAAGGATTGGATCGCTCGCCGTGCCGGATGACGTTGGAATAAACATGACAGCTGAAATCTGAGAGGCTCTCAATATGGCTGGTTCGAGGTGAGACGGGTCTGCAGACTGTCATCCAAACGAGACGAATGGGAGTATTGCATGGTCGGATGGGTTTTGCAGCAAACGGCCCTGCTTGACGCTGCCAAGCCCAGGCATGTCTCTCTTCTGCATGTGTCGTCTTTGCTCTCCACTACCACCACCGCCGCCATCCGTTCCTTCGGTAGAGGCGAGCAGAGCGCCCGGCGAATCCCAGAGTCCAAACCCCTGGCGGATCTCGGCCTATCTGAACAAAAGTCCCTGGTTACCAGATTGGGAACCACAACGCTCCAATCAAATATTGATCCGTACCAGGTCCGGTCTAAATTCCGCTTCCTCGCTCGGGGTGGATGTCCTGCATGCAGGATGGCCGCAGGGAGGCACGGGAGAAGCTCTTAGTTTTCGGTATCGACGTTGAATGGGGATGATATTCCCTGCTGCCACGAGGGCCTTCCGGACAACCACGACTGAACTTTATACTGCTGACATGTTTCGGCCCACCAAGTAAACAATCAAGTGCTACATGACAGTAGTCCCGGCAGTGTTATGGAATCCCGTGCCCGCGGCAAGGATCGCGGATCTACGGCTCTATGATAACCATACTAATACATACACATGGTTCTCTTGTCTAACCCCCCCATTCTTCCTATCATCGGTTGTGGCGTCACTGAAAGCCCAAGCCATCAATCGTTCGAAGATTGCCCCTTGCACGCTGAGGGTTGTTGCGCTTTGATGTATTAAACGCCACCTAGCCATGATTCCACTTTCGGGTCTTAAGCTCCTAGTCGTGACTATAACAGATGGCGGGACCGAGGGGTTATTACGGAGATAGCGAAGGCTGAATCAAAAGTTCTTCGCTATGCTCTTACTAAATTTAGCTAGGTCCTCTTCAGCCCTATTGCTCCTAGATTGCGGTGCCATCTTTCTGCACCTTTCCATCATCTCTTCGTGTAAGTATTTCGTCCACGATGCCCATATCTTTAGCCTCTTGCGCCGTGAGATATTTGTCGCGTTCCATCATGTCTTCAACCTCTTTGAGGCTGTACTTGTCATGTCCAAAAGCGGCGTTGAGATGCTTCCTGTATATTTCATTGACCTGCTCCCGTGTTCGTTGGATTTGGTTTGCGTAGATGACGATATCACTCGCTTGACCCTGGGTTCCTCCAAGCGGTTGGTGTATCATGATGCTGCTATGGGGCAATGCGTAACGTTTTCCCTTTTCACCACCAGTGAGCAATAAGGAGCCCATGGACGCCGCTTGGCCCAGACACACAGTCGAAACCGGCGATCGGATGTATGCCATTGTGTCGTAGATGGAAAGTCCCGCAGTAACAGAGCCCCCCGGCGAGTGGATATACATAGTAATTGGTTTGTCTGGGTTGTCGGATTCGAGCCATAAGAGTTGAGCCACGATGGAAGCAGAGACGGTGTCGTCTATCGCCCCGTTCAAACATATTATGCGTTCCTGTATGTAAATTGGCATTGGCTCGGCCACGGCTAGGACATGAAAGCTGGACCTACTTGTAATAGCTTCGAAAAGATATCATCTGCACATGAAATATCAGTTTGCATTCAGCTCGACCTCAGATCTGTCACGAACATGTTCGCCAACCACCGGACTACATCGTCAGCCTATCACGAAATTAACCCAGCCAATTGCGGTCGCTCACAGTAACTTCTGTTATGTATGGTAAAGGAATAGCGGCTTGGGGAGCTTGGGACGGTGTCGTCGGGAATTGAGAGAAGGATCTGGCATATTTGACTGGCAGCTTTCGAAGCAATCTCCAGACCGGACGCTGGTAGTTCATGGTGGCGCGTTATAGACTTCTTCGCCCCTGTCAATGTCAGTGACGATAGAACTAAATATTATAAATGGTCCGGCGGATCTGGTGTCGTTGATCCCTTCTGAATGCACTCTTGAGGGTGAATGATGGCGCTGCGTGTCGGGGTGATGCTTAGAATGGTCTTGAAGATGGACTGCAAAGGAGCTATGACCTCCGACTTGAGCTGCCTACCGAAACCGGCATTAATTATGTACTGCACACCTCATTATTTATGTCTTTAAGGGAAACACTACTAACATATGGGCACTAGAATATGTAACTAAGCCAAATAGTGCTTCTATGCAATCATATGGTATACTGGTTAATGACATGCATCACCACTATAAGCCGTACCTTATCCTTAATCGCTAGTCTCGTGAAGCTATTTTCTTCCCCTACGTCCATCATACATCATCCCCATAATCAAATGTGGTTATGAAATCATGTGTAGCGCTGCGATGGAGCAGTGCCAGGATTGGCCAGTGGCCAGGCTGGCATACCACTTGGAAGCAGAGTAGCCGCTCCATTTCTATCGAGAGGCGACGTAACGATGCTTCCCCCGTAATACCACAAACCGCTGCCAGCGATGAAAGCTTCCATGTCGATCCAGAGAATAAGACCGTAACAACAGCTGTTGGTGAGCTGCCTTTATCGCCTGTTATGGATCCATCCTACTGGGAAGCCACCACGCGCCATCAAACTCCTAAACCGAGGTCACGCAAGGCCCAGAACTCAGTCGAGCGACAGTTCCGCAAGAATCCCTTTGGTCAGTCCAGCTTGTGTCTCCCCGCTCACCAACGAAATTGAGCAGTACTAACTCGACTAAAGCAAAGGCACTTGCCCCGCCTATACGCCAATGCACTGCGACTCGAGCACGACTCCCTACCTTTTTCCTGCAAGACTTCAGTCTCATCGCCCACCCGGAAACCGGCCAGCCTTGGTGGATACCGCGTAGTTTGGCATGGGAGCAAGCTGCTGAATCCCAAGAAGGGGATACTATAGCTGCGCAGCCTTCGGAGGATTGCACAGACTTTCGAGATGAACAAGCCACCATCAAGACAGACCGACCCGAGTCAAATACTCAGAAAACACCACCTGGACCAAAAACGCTTAGTACTGTCCAGCCGGACCACACAAAAGCACATGGACCTTCGGCCCATGTGCTTGCCAGACAGGATCTCATCTCGGCCTTCACTACGAAGCGGTCAGGCTTCGACCAACATCCTCGGCGGCTATTAGGCGGTTCGAGCTCTCGCTACCAGAGGTTTGCTGGTAAAGCTGTCTGGCGCGAAGATATGGGCTCTCTCATTCTAGACCGAATACGAAAAGATATCGTCAGGGACCTTCTCTATCTTTCAGAACTTTGCACTAAAGACAGTCGGCACTACATAGTTAGATGTTACGGCTGGGATGATGTGCAATACAAGCATAAGGGCGCAGTGCTATGGTTTGAAGATACTAGTCAGGTCGACGCAGTAAACAGTACTGAGATACAGCCAGGACCATTCGCGACCTATGATGTGACTAATAATGATACTTCGACCCGTCTGGCAGTACACAACATCCCTACGCTTTTAGGAACAAGGGACGCCAGGACGGTCAAAGAACAAGCTGCAGTGTTCAAAGATGGGTCGTTGTTCATGCTAGCAGGTCGCCGCACGACAAATCTTCAGCTTAAGTTATGGAGGTTACAGGGGTATCTTGCTGATTATGGTTTCTCAGCTTGAAACAAAACATCATCAGGATTAATGAACATCAAACTTGTGGAATCTATCAGAAAAATTGAGCAATTAGCAACTACTGTTCGACCTCCTGCTTGAGATAGTGAAGGGTATACAGCCGCGATCAGATTTTCATGTTTGGTTAGCTTACTGCCTCTATAGTTGCGCGAGACTGCCATATGATCTTAACTTGGGCTTGATAGTTGTACACTACATATACTTTCTACAATAAATATAAGCAGGATCTCTAAGCATAAAGATCTCCATGAAAGCCAGCTCGTCAAGGGAATAAGTTAGCAAATATTGCTTAGCATCTCGGCGCTCTAAGCCATTTTGTTTTATGGCTTGCTTATTCTATACGACGCTGGCTTTCTAGTCAAAATGGGATACCTTCTAGCTTTAACAATACCACTTCTTCACCCCTCGCAAACTCATGATAACCTGGTGGCAGGGATTTTCGATTTGCTCCAATTTCTTCTTTGTTGTTACCCGCTGAGGTATCCGAGACGGTCAGACTTATTCATGGTGCTCCGGACAGCCAGGTTCGTGAGAGGCCACGGCAGGCTATCACAGCGTAGAATTGCCGCTGGGCAGGTGGCTAGAAAGTGACAAACTCTTATGGCTGTAGACTACAGCTTTAGCGACCATATTTTTCGCAATACCGTGGGGTGTGGATAAAAGGATACGTACCGGATTACAGACATGAGCTTCGTCCTTCGCGACCAGAAACGTAAATAGTAATGCTAGATAGGGGGAGTGAACTTAATCACATGACTATTAAGCTGCTGCTGAGCAAATGGAAAACTAAAGAAGCTGAAACTGCTGGGCTCGGATTGCGTTGAAGCTAAGACTGCTTAGACAAATACGACGCTCAGCCGACGCAATGATGTTAGCGACGAGGTGCCCTCCTCTCGATATATGTCTCTTAAAGCCCGTAAGGTTACAGGGGTTTTAAACATCTGCTAGAGTCGTCAACAATAGTATGTTTGTAAATTCAAGACATTGATAACAAAGTAGTCAGTATATTGCCGAATCGACTTTTCAGATTGAAACAGTTCGATTATGTACTTGGATCTCCAGCAAAAGTGGTAGAATAGCTGTACGCCCAAGGTGTGCTTTAGGTTCTGGGGCCGTTGTTGACAGACAGGAAGATAGTATGTTATACTTCAGACTATATAATCACTTGAAATCCTGTTTATCACACTCAGTCCTTCGCTGACCCGGATGATGCAACTTAGGTTCTTAGTTAGGGTATTGCGGTATCTAAAGAGGCCAGTTCGGACACCCTATCAGAAAAGAATGACACCACCCTTGATGGCATTAAACATAAACATCCCCCCAGCAAAAAGTCAAGTTTCTCAACAGGCTCTCGGAAAGTGGGTACGACAGAATAAACTAATACGCTCAAAAGCTTTTTTCTTTCAAAATCCAGCAACTGGTACTATAATACAATGACAGCATAATTTGTAGCCTTTTATACGACATACAAGCACCAGAACTCGGTTAGTGTCCCTACTGTTTCTTATAACCCCTATCTCTGAATGCTAAGCAAGCGGAAGTCTCCGTTGATTTTCTTTATTTCGACATGTCTTACTAGAGAGACTTCCGGGATTTCGTATCAACTACTTGACAATCAAAAGTTAGCAAGGGAAACACAGCCGTACTTCTACATTAATGGTCTAGATGAAATCCAGGAGAGCACAGAGACGCAATAGTGCAAACAGCGAGATACTCTTACCGATAGGCCCCGAAATCGACCAATAATTAGTGTCAATTGTTCAACGCAAATTCCTTTCCACGGAGGTCCTTGTAGGTAATATTTACGCGAGGCTTTTGAAAGTTAAATAATAAACCGAAGAAAGTGATTTAATTAATACATAGATATGTAAATATACTAAATAGTTCTATTAGAGACCTCGAAAACTCACCGCCCTTAGGGCTCACCTCCAGCCGCACAGGCCGAACAACCCCAGTTGCAATGCCCACAGCCACACCAGTCGGTCCCACCAGACGGGACTATACGCTGGCATTTGCAACAGCACCAGGCCTTCGCTGAACCCATTGTGGCTAATGAGTATTGATTAGAATGGGTAGGTGTGTGTTGGTAGTTTAGGTTCTTTTTGAGTACTTAAGGTTGGTTAGACTAATAGATATTGTCAGAGATCTGTGTCGTTGCGTAAGGCAAATTAGAACCCCTTAGACGGGATGGTTTTCCTCATATTTATATGTCCTATACCGTAGGTAGTGTTATAAACTCATCGCTTTGGTGGAGTTCTTGACTTATTGAAATCATATATTGTTTTAGTAATCATGCCTTTGACAACAAAGAGCTGTTTATATTTGTTATATTAATCTTATGTTAACAAGGCCTTCTAAGTAGTCAATGTGATTATTTAGCTATAACAATAGAAAGGGGGGATGGGTTCCTTTGTTCTGCACTTAAAATTTGAACTAGGCCTAAAACCATCCTTGGACCTAAACTAAGTTAATGAAGGATTCTGTAACGGGCCTCCAGCTGCCGGTTATTATTGATCGAGTGCTGATAGCTGGCTTTTCCTTATCGCAATAATCAGTTCTAATTATTGATAGCAAGAATGAAGCAGCCAACCCAGGGGCGACTCTTATCCTCGTAGAGTTGCATCAAAGCTTACACCTAGCATCAAACCCCAGGTCTATTGTCAAAGCCTTACACCCACGGGGTAAGCATGATACTAGGATTACTACATTGCCGTAGCACCGGTTTCAATATGTGTCACAGCGATCTGTCAGTGCCAGTCTAATGTCAAATGCAGGGAGTCCTACACGGACTGCTCTGGTGTGATTGCTTTGAGCTTATGACAGCCTCGGATACCTGTGTAATGAAAACGTCCCTCGAGCTCCGTAGTCCGAGGATCTTGGCAGTAACGTACTACTGGTTGCTGACGTGTTCGAGAGTGAATGTGACCTACCTTCCAAGGTCTCGAGGTCCGCCATGTGTAACGTATGTGTTATTATTACTAGTTACTACCACGACAGACTGGTAGCGGTCGAATACACCTTCGGTATTGGATGCCATTCAGGCTTTTGGGTTTCGGTAACAACCAATGACAGGCACACGACAGTGATTAGACACCATCACATACCCCATAATCTGCAAAGAGCCGCTGTTTTCACATATATAAACAGAACGTCTGTTTTCGACTCGTCAGTTCTTTCACGGGCAGTGGGACTGCTCTCATCACTCTATCATAGACGCTGATCAAGTTAGATATACCCCATTGTTTGTGTGTGACAAGGGTACGGAGACACATGAGGTTCTCTCGAGTAAAGAAACCGGAGGCATTGAACTGAGAGCTCATTCTGATTATTTTGCCAACTTGACCCTGAATACTCCCTAACACTTACTGACTGCGTATTTAACGCCATAAGAAGTCCAACTACGAGGTATCCCACAATCCGGTTTTCGAATAGTACTCGAAGCGCCATCGTCCCTACGAAGTTTATAAATCACTGACAAGAAACAGTGCCGGCCTATGCGATCATGCATCTCGCCAACTGGCCTTCTTTTCTTGCGGCATTCGCCGTCTTGGCGTCGACACACCCCGTCGGCAACGACACCGTCGCTAGCGCGCCTTTCTGGGCCCAATACTGTAGCGACGATGCCTGCAGTGAGAACTGCGGCACATCGCTTCAGATCTCTGACCCGACCTGCAGGTTCGAGTACCCTCGCAAGTCCATCCGTTTCCACGGTGCCCCCTACGGGGCTTACGCAATCATCATCTCGTCCGCCGTGGGCTGCCCGTGCCAGACCGCTTGTATCGGAATCTCTAAATGGGGAATGTCGAGTAATTGCCTCAACATCTCCGAATACGCATCTGATATGTCGTTCCGCTTCATATCTGGCGGATGCCCGAAGAATCAGTGTTGATCTGACGCTAGCATATTCCTGGGTGGAAATTCAAGATTTCTCTTGTTTGGCAATGGCTGCCATATTTTAATGTAGAGCCGGGGTATTGTCAGGCTGCCGCTCTTTTCAGGTTCCGTGATACCGAGGAAGGCAAGGAAATGATCACTTGTTCAAGCCACTACTTTGAGTAAAAATAAATGATCAGCCTCTAATAGAGGAAACGGTCGGTTGAGGTATAAAATAAAGAGAACCGCGAGAGAATGGTGACTACGCAGCTATATATGCTGGTCTACAGTACATACCAGGGCACACACAAGCAGCGATTAGGTAATACTTGTGTTGGGGGTAGCGTGAGCCTTTTCGGCTAGCTTTCGACGCGAGGCCAGTGCCAGTGCGGGATAACTGCGTTGGCTAATCCCTGGCTTCGAATACGGTGTATTAAAGCCTCGAAAGCAAGCCTAGAACTGCCCAGTGGCTGATATACGCAAAATTAAAAGCAATAAATATAAAAACAAATATCCAGCTGTTTGGGGAGGCGGGCGGGTCGACTTAGTAGCGTACTCGAGCCGTGTGTTCTCAGGGTTGCAGTGATGTACAAGTACAGGTCCCTAGAATGATAATCAATAGCGTCGCGCTAGATACTAGCAAAGCAAGAATACTGCTAATCCGCAAAACTGCCATATAATTTATATACTCTGAAAATGAACCACTGATCAGTTTTGAGATATTTTTACCACCTAACGGCCCTTGTTCAGCGTATAGATACAAAGACGTCCTCGAAATCTCTCTTGTCGGTACAACCCTAGCGCGGCGCTATTGATTATCATCCTGGGGACCTATAGGAGGGAGGTTGTGTAGTGGGTCCCTGAGCCCCGTAGAACAATCCATTACTGGCTAAACCCAGACCCTTAGGGCCGAGGGCTACTGTATAGGTTCGGACGACCTAGCCGGCCCACATGCCAAGCACGTGGTCCAGAACATTTTAAAAGGAGACAAGGTCTATACATAGGTATCTAGTATGATTGTACAAGAAACGTTCCTAGCCTCTTCCGTTGTTGGACATTGCGTCTGTTCGAGAAAGACAAGCGTGGCCAAAAACTATTGACGGGGGCGCCGAAATCTCGATTTATTCCAATTTCGAAAGGGCAACTGAAGTGAGGCAGGCTTGTAGCTAAGCTATGGAGACGCTTGAGTAGTGGTGTATCTTGCAAGACACTAGTAACGCTGGTGTCTAATATAGTATTGATATGTGCGATATGTGCGATATCGTCGGACGAAGCAGTGCAGTGTGGGAGGAGCTGGAATGATGTGTGTCGAGACTTCGATGGCCTGTGAGGTTTCTAAATGCTATTCCAGAAGTATAAAGCAGTCGTGACAACCCTTCACTTGCATCCACGGCCCTCAGCATCCTCTCAACATTCCTCTCTTAAACCTTCCATTACTTCACCACGCAATAAATATGGGCAACACCGTGAGCATCGATAATTCCGCCGAGAAGGAGGCGAAGGCCAGGGAGCAATTAGAGATGATGATGAAGCTTGCGGACGCTCGCCTGGATACTTTCGAGCAGGAACTTACTAGCATGTTCCTAGATACTGAAGGTGCCGCTAAGAGAAGTGTTCCAGGAAAGCGAGCACTTCGATTTGAACGCTCTGTTCGCGTGGACGCCAGTTCTGAGGTAAGCGTTTAAAAGTGTCTTAGGGACCCGGTCTGCTTACTATTGTATCTACAGAAAACCTCTGACGTGGATGATGCCATTGACGGGTTTTTTGGTTCAAATGGGAAAACAGTACTCGACGGCTTCAAGTCCGTTGTCAAGCTGGGTCTCAAGGGGATCCTCAGTGATACTTCTGCTGGCGAAAGCTACGATAAGAAGTTCTTCGTATGCATCAAACAGTAAGGCAGCCCCGTGGCTTCTCCCTTCGGTCTTGCTGATACCGACCTAGTAATGCTATTGTTCGGGTCGACATGTACACATATCGGTACAATTTCGCAAACGAAGGCGTGGTGTCAACGCACAAGAACTGCCTCGCATACATTCTTTGCACTTCAGTTGTTGACCACAATGAATTAACCGTCGACGAGATCGTGTATCTAGCGTCAGAATTTGCCGGGGACGAGCGGTCAGAGTACAAAAAATACTTGGATGAGCTCATTGAAGTTTGGAAGGACTTGAGGAAAGAGGATTTTGCGATCAAGAAAGCTTTGGCGATTCCCACTGTGCCTATGATAGACAATAAGGGCTGAACGCCCTCGCTCTCCTGCTTGCGAGCGTGCTAGCGAACTGGCTTTACGGTGGCAGAAGACTTGACTTTGGTCAGCGTTCACTTGATTAGTTAGTCCCAAGACATTGCGTCATGATTGTATATGGAGGCGATATTTTGAACTGAAACTCAGACTCTCAACGCAGCAGGGATTGAGAAGCGCGAAGGATTCACGTTGGCCTAGGTACATCGTTCAGACAAGGGGTTAAGGTAAATCATTGTATGATATCATAACAAGTTGCACACAATTAATATCTCTGGTGTGTCTAGAAACTCTGTAAGTGACCAACCATTATTTCCCCAAATCACCGCCTCGAATACAAGTCCTTACTACTGTTGAAGTGGTCTCGTGCAGCTTCTATCGCAAAGAAGCAATATCACAAGGCTGAATTGGTGTCGGACATTTATTGAGGTTATAACAGGGCAATGTAATTGTTTTGCAGCAGTGAGGCGAACTTTATTCACTGCACCATTTAATTAAGTTAATATTGCTGTAAAAATATATTCTCTGTAATCACCTGATTGCTTCTTAACCCAAGCTTTAGGCCTTAGCTGTTCCTTCAGAATTCCACACTTGTAGAACGCTTCTTACTTGTGGATCTGCGGATGCTTGGAACAACCCTACGGCACTGGTTAGTAGCCAGTCCAGAACAAACCGGAAAATTATAAAAGTACTAAAAGATGATAGAGTCTTATTTTGCGGTATATTTTGACGTTGTATTTCGCGAATATCACTCGGCTTTGCCATGCCAGGATTTCTTTTCGCAATTAAAAATATTTATAATTCCGTAGATAATGCCGCGGGCTCTTGCCTCTCACCAATATTACCGGGCTGAAACTCCGAATCCAAACTTGCGAGGTGAACTATATAACCACGAGCGCAAAATTTATACTCACCATGGCAAGATAACCAAACATGAGATCTCGTTGGCTTTCTACCGTCCACATCTTGAATCTCGGCGGAGGTCTTTTTGTCCTTCCTGTCGGTTTCACCATGACCGCCCTTCCCGAGCCCGCTCTCTCTGACGACGACGTCCCCCAGCGAGTTAAGGAATCGTCCCTACGCACCTCCTGGAGCCAATCCCTTCTCTTCCGCACGCGCCTCGACGACGATGTATGCAGCCAGAATTACGCCGGCAGCGGCACAGATGACGACCCCTACATTATTGATTACCTGCAAAACGACCGCCAGGACGCCATGAATTTCTCCAAGGGGCGAAAATGGGCCATTGCCGTTCTCCAGTCCCTGTCCACGTTTGCGGTGACCTTTGCCAGCTCGGTATACGTCAGCGGCATCGAGGGCGTCATGCAGCGCTTTGATGTGTCCGTGGAGGTGGCCACGCTGGGCTTGTCGCTCTTCGTGCTGGGGTTCGCCCTGGGGCCGCTGATCTGGGCGCCTCTGTCGGAGGTGTACGGGCGCAAGTCCATCTTTGTGATTTCGTACACGGCGTACACGGCGTTCAGCGTGGCGGCGGCGTTCGCGCCCAACATCACAGCCCTGCTGGTTTTGCGCTTCTTTGCGAGCGCGTTTGGTTCGTCGTCGATGACGAATGCCGGGGGAGTCATTGCCGACATGTTCAGCAAGGCGGAGCGCGGACTGGCTACGGGATTGTTCGCCACGGCTCCCTTTCTGGGGCCTGCGCTTGGTAGGTGGTGGATGTCCTTATTCTAAGCTGCCATTTTTGCCATAGTTGCCCTTGTACACTGGCTAATTATTACCAACTTATTTTTCAGGGCCCATTACCGGTGGTTTTCTTGGCGAGACCCATGGTTGGCGCTGGATTCTCGGTTTGGTCGCCATACTGGGCGGTGTGATCTGGATTGCCACGACGCTGACCACCCGCGAAACATACGCGCCGTTCATTCTGCGACGTCGAGCCAAGGCCCTCTCCCGGATAACAGGAAGCGTGTATGTGTCTCGGCTCGATGCGGGACAACCGCCCAAAACCCTGACACAGGAGCTCTCGGTCTCTTTCACGCGCCCCTGGCTCCTTCTGTTCCGCGAACCCATTGTCTTGCTGGCGTCGTTGTACATCTCTATCATCTACGGCACACTGTACATGTTATTTGCCGGGTTTCCCATCGTTTTCCAAGTTGCTCGAGGCTGGAGCCAGGGCACCTCTGGGCTTGCGTTTGTCGGCATCGCCATCGGCGTCTGTCTCGCCACGCTGGCGGCCGGCGTGGACAACAAGCGCTACGTGCGGCTGTGCGCGGCAGCCAAGGCAGAGGGACGCGCAGTCGAGCCAGAAGCCCGACTAGGTACGGCCATGGCGGGATCTGTTGTCCTTCCGATTGGTCTGTTCCTGTTTGCGTGGACCACGTACCCGTCGGTGCATTGGATCGTGCCCATTATCGGCGCCCTGTTTTTCGCGTGTGGACTTGTCATGGTTTTCATCTCGCTGCTGAGCTATCTGGTCGACTCTTGTACGTTTTGATCCTTGCTTCGTGATCCTCTGCAACAATGCAAATGCTCACCTATGTACAGATGTCGTCTATGCTGCTTCTGTGCTGGCGGCCAACTCGGTGCTTCGGTCCTTGTTCGGTACCGCGTTTCCGCTGTTTACTACTCGAATATACGAGAATCTGGGAAATCAATGGGCGAGCTCCATTCCTGCGTTCCTCGCGCTTGGATGTCTGCCCTTCCCGTTTCTGTTCCACAAGTACGGCGCGCAAATACGATCCAAGTGCAAATATGCTTCCGAAGCAGCAAAGGTGCTGGAGATGATGCATCGTCGGCACGTCGTCGTGAGTGGAGCTGAGCCAAATGGCCCAGTGAAGGCCAAATAGGCTGTTTAGTGGGGGCTGATTCCGGTAGTGCTGTTGGCCCCCCGTTGTACATAATGGGGCGGTGGCGTGTAAATTTTAGATGTGGGTGGTAAGTACACTGTATCTGCAAATGAGGTTCTAATATTTGCCCAGGGATATCAGAAAATGTACTTAACTAATGTGAATTTTCTTCTGTTAATTACTAGTCAGTAGCGAGGCTGCTGCTTCGAGAAAGACAAAAATCTGAGCGTTTCAAGTGTCCCACCGGGTGAAGTTGAGGCACCACTGCTACCTAGAAACGGCTATACTTCCTTATTCACAGTCATCAAACATGTTGATTTGCGGATTGATGTGCGTGGATCCATTCGCCCAATACCATATCAGAGCTAGGGAGCAGATGTGATCGTTTGGAAGAGGCCGAGAAGGCCTATCTTTACAAAACAATCAGAATTAACGTTAAGACCTTACTTCACAGTCTAATCTCTAGTTGCGTGCAATCTGAAGGTCTAGAGTATTAGTATCTATTTTTCGGCTCTACATTTACTTTTCTTACTACCAATTATTAGTAGCCTCGCTCTCTAGATTATTGAAATCAGTTTCACTCATAATTTCCACTGTAGGACATAAGCTTACTAATTCTGTAGTAGAATGCTGCAGGATTGCTTGTGATGGGTATGCGAGCTGGACGATAAGGTTGCAGTAGCCGCCAGAATGGTCTGAACCTCCTGGCTGACTATGGTATATGCAGGTAAATGCAGCTTTATCGTCAGCTTCATCTCCAACTCGTTTCCTTTCTACCAGCAAACTCCACAGTGGACAAATAACAGACTTATGTTCACTTCTTCAGTGCAGCTTGCGTAGCCAGAGCCACTAGCATCATCACAGACCAGCGACAAATGTTCAGCATTCTATCATTTGCCTTTATGGCAACACCGTTGAAGCAGATCCTATGGTAGTACGGGCTTCTTCAATTCGCATTCGGAGTGCCAGCCTCGGCATTCAAGCACCCGACTATGCAGAAGTAAACGGGGTATGGGCTATGAATTTTTCGAAAAAAGACGTGGCATGTGATCTCTAGGACGTCTAGTATCCTTGTGTCCTAACAACCGATACGAAGCTACTGAAAACGCTCTGGTCTTCAGCTGTTTTCCAAAGCGAGTGAGGAGTGTAAAATAAATTCCAAGAGTGCCTCTTTAGTCGTCACGTATCAGTTTTCTAATGGCCTAGGACAGCCCAGCACAAGGATCTCACGGGTGCAACGTGCAATGAAGCGGTGCTAACTGTGAGCAATCTGTGCTGATCTGTATGAAGAGGCCTATCTGGATGGATCATGCTAAAGCTAAAGGTTGGTGGGATTCCAACAACCTGCGGGAAATATGAATGGCGCGTGTGGCCCCACATCATGTGACGTATCATGTGACATGATAAGTTTGCCGTTTATGTCAAGCTCAATTACTGCGGAAAAGACTACACTTGCACCGTATTCAAACCTATTTGTAGCATAAACGGCTGCCAAGAGCGCTCTGCAAGTGTACCCCTGTCTGGAAAAACTGTATCAATTGTTAGAGACGGAATTCTGGACAGGTCCCGGGCGGGATTGAGATCTTCTACAGTAGCAATGCTAGTTTCGTAATGAAGACACACAGGATCGCACTAAGTGCTATAGTCTATACACAATAGCTGCAGAGCTGGACAGCAAGATGTAGGAGGAAACATCTCCATCTAATAGGTTCTCCAAATAGGTTGTCAGTAGCACTGCCAAATAAATGAAAGATTCGTACACGATGAAAATTGTTCCAGTATAAACGCGGGGTTTCAAGTTGAATACCATTAGCCTATAAAGTACATAGCATAAAAAACTCCTTAATTCGACAAGCCACCCTGGATACAAACAGCATGAGCTATGTAGTCTGGGTTGGGAGTTTGTTCACTTATGTCTACTGAGCTCGGGTACGGCCTAGCCTGATGTATGCAGTTAAAATAAAGACAGACCAAATGTCTAATTTGCGTCAGCAAAAAGTTGGCGCTGGATTAGCGAAAAACACTACATTAGTTCCAAGTAACCAAAAATGGAGTCTATGCGAATGACAGGGTGCTCCTATACCTAAGAGGCATCCCTCATAAATTCTAAAGCCAATTATATCTATATATTGTTTTCTGTAGAAAATCTTTGAAACTGCTGCAAAATAAAATAATTGCTGTATGGGCACCCTTCGGCTTGAAACGGTCTGCTTAAGAATCTGACAGCCGACCCCTTGACCAGCCAACATCACCAGTTGCAGTTGCTGTTGTTAGGCAATAAAAGCATTCATAGCGGCCATTGTAGACACTCCACGAGCCGTGAGAACAGTGCCCTGGCCACGGCCCATGCCGCTGGATGTGCTGCGAGGTCCGCCGCGAGTGTTGCTGGGAGAAAAGTTTGGCCAAAAGTTGTTGGCAAAGGTGTTGGCCAGTGCACTCAGTGCAGCAAGGTTAAAGTGGGATTCGGAGAAGTTTACAGCAAATTTACTATCTGGGCGAGTACTCGGGATTTAATTGGCAAAAGCTACAGGTTGGCTGCGCAGCTGTCGCAGACCGTTTCGGGCTGAAGTGTGCCCATGTAACAATTCTCTAAAATAATTAGCTAAGAAGGTCCGCCATGAGTGAACTGCTTGCTGCTAGGAGTCTGCCCCACTGTGTATTATAGATGGCGCGAGGCTCCCTATGGTGTGTCACACGAAGTCTACCGCTGCAGCAGGGGGTGGCCAAGGTGGGGGGGGGAGGAGAATTTGAGTCTTGAAGGAGCGTGTTTTATAAAAAGTCACTAACTTCACGCCACCTACCTGACCTTATCCCACTATTCCCCGTTTCACCAAGTCTACACGTTGCCCATGGGACGAACTTGGATACCTTCCCCTCGGTGGACCGCTGGGTTCGAGATGTCTCAGAGACATTCCGAGAGCGTAGAGTAAATGAAATGCTTAAAGAGGTAACTAGGCCTGATTGTGAGGTTTACACATAGTACAGGCGACACACTTCAGTCAGTGCCGGGTAAGTTGGCCGAGGAGAGGCTAACAACGCAGTGTCACATATTATACAGTAGGTAGTTGGGTTAACGGTAGGAAAGCCTAGGCATACGTGCGATACTATCGATTAATTAACTTAGACTAACTGAATAAGGGACGATGGGTTCAGGGCTAGTAGCTACAGCTAGGTGTTTGATATATGAGGTTGTAACACTAATTACTCGACGATTGAGGCATTGTGATGTATTAACTGTAGTATGAGATACTTATAAAAGATATGGAGTCCCAATACTGTATATCTGGAAAGATCAGATGCAGGATCTGTCCATCAACTATCCACATCGCCGATCAATAATTCTATCGACGGCCAACGCTTGTGAACTGACTCCCTATTCCCAGCAAGTCGGTCTCGATGTGATGCTCGCTCGGCCGTGACATGGTCTTTTGGCGGTCGTATTCCGAGGACTGAAAAGGGTCTCTAGTTTCTCGATCTCTCGATACTGTAGATAGGTGGCCACGCGTGGTGTTGGTACTCGCAATCTCGGCAAGATTGAGTTCTCTGTGCCCAATTATGAGCAACCTGGTCAGTAATACTAATCCTGTGTATTCAAAATGATAGTTCGGGATGAGCATACCTATTGCCAAAAGAAGCTCTCTTGAGCTCTTGCAATACGTTACGATGATTATTGCTCATAATTGCAGCTTTTTGGGTACAGTAGGTTATTTCGACGAGTTTGAAGCCTAGTGCGAGATGTGTCTTTGAACTAGGGGAGAGCACCAGAGCAAAGGGTGGTTCAGGAAACCCTCAGGAAACCCTCGGGAATAGCGTAGCTTTATATTGTGAGCTGGCAAGTGTATTAGAAACTGTGATCAACGGAGCAGACCCACCGCCGACCTGCTCGATCTATCAGTATATAGTCGGGCATAGATGGATGCTCACCGAACATTTGTGTGGGAGACGGCCTGTCCTGTAAGTCACCATAGGTATAAAAGCTATGTCTACTTTGTTATTTGGTACTACTCACTCCCAGCTTATGTAGTTGACCTCGTCCGCCATCTCACTAATTCAGGTATGCTATACTTTCACGCAAGTACTAAAGAAGAGCTGCTATCAGCCCTTACTGTCCTTATAAACCTGAAAATGCAAAATATCAGGTTGAAGGCGACTCGGTATCTCGGGTTTGCTCCGTACCCATGAATCCTCATTGGATATTGTTCTTTTGTGTGTCCTAGATTAGTATATATGTTCTGCTCGCTTACGTTCCTGCACGCCCAACTATGTTATTGTTATATGCTCAAGCTGTCGTCTGCGGGCGGAGTCGAGCCGGGTGCATGCAGTTATTACCGGTCGAGTGAGCATCCTGGTTCATAATCTCTCGATATGATTTGTTAGTGTCCTTTTGCGGTATGTGTATCCTCTGTCAAGCTGCGTAGTGGCATTTGTGGGCCTCGGGAATGCGTAGTGGCATTTGCCAGGCTGGGTGCAACGCAGCGCTATTGGCTATTGTCCTTTTGTTCGATGCAGAGATATGCTGAGCCTCTTTGATTATTGGAAGGGGGCTTTCATACATATGCACAACAACCCTCACCTGGTAAGATTTTATTTGAGTCCGTGCGCTTTCCATAAAACCGCATATAAACTTAAGCATTCATTGGCTGTTGTACTTTTGTGCAGGCCTCTGGTTGGTCCATCTATCAAGTTTGAGCCCTGTGGCTTTCGGACCGCTGCCTGCTGGGGTATCATTCAATCTACCAGCCTAGGTATATACCCCGACCTGTTTCACTTCCTTGGTTTCTTTCCTCAAGCTGGGGCTCTCAGGTTATCAGGCATCTTATGCAGAAAGTCATTTTGGTAACATGAAAGCGACAATCCCTGCGATATGAGGCTCATAAGGCAACCACCGCTAATGGTTCGCGAACGGGTGAGGGAAGCCTTATCTTTGCTAAAACTGCTATAAAAGGTCTCTAAAGTCCTGATCATCTGGAGCTTTAGGATCGTTCATACTAAACTCTTTTGACACCATCTTCTGTATTGGTTAGGCAAGATGGATGAAGAGCAGCCCAGCAATTCACACTTCTTTCTTCACATCCCATTCTCTCGGAGATGGGATTATCACAAGGATACCATATGTCGATTGTATATCGACGAAGGCCGCCCCATTGAAGAGGTTGTCAGTACTATGAAACATGAATACCGATTTGATGCCAAGTAGGTCACTTACTCCTTACTGAGCGTTCGGTGTTAAAATTTGACGAGAATTTCCGAGTAAGACTGAGGGCGGCTAACTGACAAGTCCATGTGGTTAGCGTTCGCCAGTATAAGTACCATTTCAAAAAATGGGACATTTCCAAAAGTATCCCGTCTGCGGTCAAGGATCTGGCGATTAGTGTGATGGGGAAGCGAGTCCGCGCAGGAACCGCGGTCGGAGGTATTAGATATAAGGGCATGGAGATCGACAAGAAGAGGTTGAGGAGATACATAAATGATGATATTCGATTGAGCCAAGACTGCAGGCTGACTGCTTCAATGTAAGGACTTACGACAAGGACCGACTTTAGCTAAGATTATTGTGCAGATTCAGTCGATGGAATCTACCGTACCAGGTTTTGAACGCCTCCTCGGCCCCTTATATAGGGCATATCTCACCTAATCAGAGTGACTGGTCAACGCCAAGCGAAATTTCTGTTTTTAGTCCTCATTCTATTCGAAATCATCCATCCCCAGCAGCTGCCACCTCTCCCTCGGACGCACTGACGCCCACGACGCGAGCAATACAGGTCAAGACTCACAGTGACAGATCGAGATTTTTCATTCAAGGCAACATAGATGACTTCTTAAAGGATATGTCGGCTTCAGAGAAGAGGTGAGATTGATAGACCTTATTACAGGCAATGGCTGACAGCTGCCGAAGGGTCGCAATTTCATGGTTACATCAGTTTTGGCTTTTTGCCTTCACAACATCGAAGCACTGGGGGGTGGGACCCAAGAAGTGGACGGCAGATTTGCTAAAACTTGAGGAATTCTCGGAAGCAAAATCCTCACCTGGTTCTCCAAGAGCTACCAGAGATGGCAAAGCTATTGGCTCTGCAGCCACAGGTTGGAGTCGACTCGACGCGCGATACCCACACCAAGAAAAGTTGCCGCAGCCATCGCCTTTATGCCGTTGGTGTATACACGTCATTGAGCCCGATTATTCGAGAGCACCCTCCCCTTCCCTACCAGATGACACTGATTTCGACATCCACAATGAGGATAATTGGCCTAGATGGGCCACCCCTCCCAGCGCCACCGTCGTAGAACGGCTCCAAACCGCTCTAGAAGACAATTCATTCTCTGACATAGCCGTCCAAGACCTGCCACTTTCGCCCATGGTCGTTGCAACAGCAGCTACTTCCTCTCCAAAGGCCATGAGTGTTGAGGCATTGGGATTCGCAATCATGAGCAGAAATTTCGTACTTGTTAAAGATTTATTTGATGCATCCAGAAAAGAGGACCTAGACCTCACTTATCTATATCCTTTCCACCTTGCGGCCAACTACCTTGATGGTAGTAAGTTGTGTTGCAACGTTATCGATCTAGCTATGGAGTCACTTGTGAAGCAAAATGTGATCAGAAAGCTCTACGTCAACGATCTTGGCCATACAGTTCTGGACGCTCTTATGTTGACAATTATTAAGTCACATACGTCCTGCACCCCAGCGATGGTAGACGATCGGCTGAAGACAACAATGCGATTCTCTGGAGAAGAGGTGGATGTATGCGGACGCTGGGATGCTGATTCACCATGCCTCCGAGCCCTTAACGCCCAAGGGTCACCCAGGATTCCATTTTCATGGAAACATATGTTTTGTCATACCTCGGTGCAGGCCATATGTCACTCGATCAGCAACCTCTTCGACCGAGGCCATTCTCCAGACATCAACACTCCTAGCGGCTTGTTCATTAAGGTATGCTTGAATTGCGGGGAGAAGCTAGTACTAGGTCCACTTCACACGCTTGTTCTTATGGCATTCCATCTGGCTCGGAATGGTTGTAAAGGCGAAACCTTTTTTGGCGTTATAGCTTGTCTCGTCTGCCTATTATTAAGTGGGGCCGACCCTACTATTACAGCAGAGTTATCCATCAGCGAGTTATTAGGCATCGGCGAACAGCATGAATGCACACATGATCGCTTTGATCCGCTCGAATTTGGACGCCAGGTGCCTATGGAATTGTGGGCCGAGTGGACAGAAGAGGTACAACTTGGATGGAATTGCCTGATGGCTCTCTTAGGTTTTGCGCAGCGCGAGAGAAACCGTACTAGTCAAGACGAGATTGGCTGGCCTGATGAAGAATGTGCTCATTATTGGGGTCAGATCAATTTTTATAACGGTAGCAAAGACCTAGGGACCCTTTGGGCGGCCATACAGGCAGAGCTCGCAACCTATCGTCGCCTTCAAGAAGGAGATCCTTGGCTCTCAGCAAACTTCAGCATGACAATAGTCAAGGATGGAGCGAACACAAATGCTGGATTCTCACTTCTTCCTCTCATAGACAAGGATATGGTAAAGCCTTTCTGTGTATGCGGAAGGTTCGTGTGAGGGGAGTACACCGATATTCCAACTACAGAAGAGGTTTGCTCCTTTTATTTCTCCAATATGGAAGATTGGCAGCGTACCACATATTGCCCTGTAGTTTTATAATTGGAATGAAATGAGCTCTCAATCCAAGCGAGTTGCACCGGTGGTACAAGATTATCTTAACCTGGGAATAGGTCACAAGCCCAAGATAATCCAAGGCTATCGCTCCTTTTCACTACTGCTGAATTGGGGTATATGTGATTGGTGGATTGGTCAGGTGGATACACGGGCCAGTTGTCAAGCCATTATTTCATCGCGATGTTCTACTATTTAGCACCACGTACGCTCTTTTTTACACGTTATTGAATTATAATGTATCTAATTATGACTTTTTGATTAAGAAAATCAAAAGGATGCGTATGGTATGAGCATATCTCCTTTAGTGGTGCGACAACACTGCACTTTTATACCACATAGAATTCAAAACTAATGTAGGGCACCGGCAACAAGACATGGCACGAAAATGTGATGTATTAGTGATGGAGAAAAGCAACCAGAGCCTTGGCACTGGGAGTGGGCTTTCTGGACTAGGAGAAAACCAAGGGTGATCTATTGGCTGAAAATGTATGGTGCATTCTAGTCTAATGCCCGTGACACACTCCAAAAAACATAAAGCATATATTTTGGGGCCTCGCCCCATGCGCTCTATCAGGGTACCCATTGTCCTAATAGTATAGATAGATTGTTTTCTTTTTATTAATGTGTTCTTATTTGGTTGATTGATTTTTAATTCCTTATAGATAGAAGAAGTAGGTCAATTAGACTTGAGCTACCTAGCCATGCATTTCTCATTTTATTTTAAAGTGAGCAACATGGTTACTGCGGTGACTTCGGTTGCATTTTTGCAATTGAACGAAGGGGGAGTTACAAGAGGAACGGATGAATTGACAAGCTCCGTATGCCAACAGATTCTCATACAGTTAACGTTTGACCCCAGATAATGTATGTCCATCGATTGCGCTCGTTCTTGGGATACAACTTTCGGTTGGTCTCAAGGCACTTAGTAGTCCGATTCGATATAACTTGGGTCTCTTTGGGCTTTCCGTAAGTACAGCCGGGAATGCAGTGAGAGAATCTCCGGATATAGCTGTATCGAGAGACTCTGGAATAGCCTCACGAGCTTTCTCTTGAGGCGAGAGTTGAACTTTGCGCTTTCTGCTGGCTGTTAGTCGCTTTGCCGTGCGTTGAAGGTCTGGCTGAAAAGTCCAGATATAGCTGTATTGAGAGACTCACGAGTCTCTAATACCCATGTCAATATCGACCAGTAAATTCCAGTTGCCCAATCTGCCACTCGTCTAAGAAATCAAATCCTAGGAAATCCACATCGAACGACGGATTATTCTCACACTGCTCCAGTTGAGACGAAACTATACTAGCCTGTGTATGTGGCGAGGCATACGCATCGGCCGTGCTGTTGTCTTGTGACTGCGACTGCGTAGGTACTTGGCCGAGAATGTTGGGCGGAATCAAGTACAGGTTGTTCTTGGCAAGAATGTCGTCAAATATCGGCAGTGCTCTTTTTAGGGCAGGTATTTCTTTTCCCTGGGTGAGGACAAGCATTGTCTTGCTGATGGATATCTGAGCCATGGAACGGACGAGGTCTGTCTCGGCCGGATCAAGGGCCGATTCGATGTGTAGAGCGAGCAGCGCAGTTATCGTAGTTACGCTAACAAGGCCATTGTTAGTTCCGTTGGTGCATTTTAATTATAGAGCATGTCTGAACATTTTGGGAAATAGGAAAAAATGGACAACACCTACAAAGACATGGGAAAGTCCTGAAGTGTGCCACTCGCCAAAACTCTCATGGCAATGGTGTCTAACTCTAGAATAGCGAACCGATGCCGTTGTTTGGCCCACTCGCTCCAGTCCGCATGTCGGGGCTTTTGCCAACAGCGTCGTATCAGACGACACAAGATGCACTCAAACCTGTAGCTCAAGGCTTGCATGTTTAAATAGTACACGTCAGTTCCAGTACTCCCATCTACGTGCATCTTGGCAGCAAGAGATTTGCGCCATGCATCGAGTGGGTCCAAAATTTGACGAGGATCCTGCTGTGGTTTGTGTGTTACAATGGACAAACACCGTCCGACTAAATGAAGTTAGTCATGCTTATGGTGTCAGTTACAAATTGAAAAGAAAAGGGAAACGGTATAAGAATAAAGAGTCGAATAGAACCAACACCCACATATTCGAGACAACTCGCATTGGACAACAGGCAAGGCCTTTTGCTGAGGCGTGACCTCCGATAGCAAGCCAGATGTTGCTCCCGAGATATCCTCCGCTTCCCAGTCATCTTCCGTCCTAGGCTTGATCGCGGGGTGGTTTTCAAGCAGTTGCGAGCGTCTGGTATTCACAGAGACGTGGAAAATATCCAAAGACTAGGCAGCTATACTAAGCATAAAGCAGGAAGAACAGAATTCTGTGGCGAGGAGAGCGACGTACGTAGAGAGCCCACCATATCCTTCTATACAACTTTAAAACTTTGGGGGGTTTGTCTTTTCGAATACACCTGTCGCGGAGTTTGTAGGCAGTTAGTACCCGCAATACATGTCACAGGTGTCGCAGTCTGGGAGTAGGAAACGCACGTGTTGCGTAGGTCAAGCTTGGTGGCAAGACGGACCGCGTTGTGAAACCAGTAGCCGAAGTCCCGGTCGGTGGGGTGGTCGAGAATAACCATACACAAGATGATGGATCCCTGCAGCATCAACAACGGGTCATCTTCGGCGGCAAAGTCGTGGAGCAGCTTGGCCTTGGAGAAGAACGACTCTTGCGCGACTGTGCGGCTGGCAAAGCCGCAGGCGGATAGCACATCTGCTGGTAAATGGAGACTGGCTGGTGTCAATATAGCGCGGAGCAGGAAGAAAGAGCAATCGCCGAGTTGATAGCCGCGAACGAAATCAGCTCTGTTGATCACGGGAGCAAAAGGGTGGACGTGGTCAAAGTATGTTTTAATGAGGGCGTCTCTGTTGTTTTTGCCTGTGAGTAGAGTGAAGATGAAGACCTAGGAAGGATGTTAAATGAAGACTTCTAAGATTATCTTACAAGTGGTGTGGAGGAGGTAGATCAAAAACACCCTTTTTGACAAGGTATTCATTGTCAACGTCGTCCAATTGGGGTAGCTTGGCCCATAGACAGTTCCGAGAAGTCAAACTGTCTTCCGGTCTCAAAGTGTAGGGGGTATTGGAAGTGGTGTGATGTCGACTGGATTCTGTAGTTTCCTTCACGGCGTCGTTTAGGATATTGAGGTACAGCAGATCTGGCTCTGTCTGAGGTGGGCTTTGGCAGTCCAAGGGGTCGAAAGTGGAAGATGGGTTTGATTGTTTTGATTGGCTAGATTGTGTTAGTTGGTTAGATTGATTAGATTGATTAGATATATCGAGACTATGTAATTGGCCATTATTAGAAGTAGCAGGGATGCCAGTTACCTGTCAACAGTTAGTAGAGGTTCTGAAAGATCGCCGAAGAGCAGAAGAAAAGGTGGAGAGCAGAAGCAGTTCGGGCAATGCTGATTATCTAAAGGATACATAGCTGGGAGTCGGCAAAATATGTATTACTTTCCTATGAACCCGTTTTGTGTTAGCACGCACCCAAATGAACCATGAACATGAACCATCATATCTATAATCAACTGACCTGGCCCGACCCTTCCGGACCGGGAGTACACAATCCTCGGCACACTGCCGGCTGGTGCAGCTGCTGCAGGGGAGGCCAATTACGGCGGCATTGCACTTGACCTTACGTGCACGACAGGGCACACATGCCTTGTTGATTTTGAGGGCACGGTTTCCGGTTTCTCCCGCCCTCTGTGTCTCACTACCAGAAGCCGAAGTATTCATTGAAGGGTGAGGGACGCCTATTGTAGCTTGCAATGACGTGGACAATTAGAGCATAGGAGAACTTACGTAGTAGAGTGACGGCGTTTTCCTTTTTGTTTTGACACTTCGGCATTTCAACTTCAGGTCAGCTCGGAAATTTGCATATTGCCGAGTCTAGGCCCACCAATCATCTTATCAGATCATGCAAGGTGCTCCGCCGGAATACCAGTAATTCGGTAATGCCGTATAAATGTTGGTAATAGTGGATAGTGGAGCCCGCCCGGGGCCTACCCGTACCTACTACCAAGAAATTCTCCTTTATAGGGCTAGACTTTCGCACTAATGTCTAGGTAGGCATACAACGGCTATTAATATGTAAGAGATGGCATTGGCTGATCAACCTGACTGACACTTAGAAAACGGCAGCCAAGCTCGAAGTGCATACACAAGGCACAGGCATTGGAAGTTTAACTCACCACGCTTCCCACCAGATTCTTGAAGGTGTGGAATGTTCTTAGTCGGATCAGTTCGTGAGGGGCCAAACTGACGTTTGGATGAGAATTGCTATGTCCGATTTCTCCAGCCTGTAAAAGAGGGCTACATATTGTACACTCCTGCTGCTAATTTATTAGACAACAGGCTCTGGTTTCCTATATCCAGCGGCTGCCTGACACGGAGTATCTCTAATCGTGTGAACCATCGCTCACCGATGCTGGGCCTGTCCTTTGAAGATTCATACAGTACGTGGAGACTGTCCTCGTTTCTTTGGAACGACAGGTGATCCAGCTCTCTTCCCCCACGAGTTCCTAGCCCCTAGCATCTGAACCCTCGTACAAAAATTACCTCTCGAAACCTGATGTCGAATCCTTCCCATCCACCTGGCAAATAGCCTAGGCCGAGCGCCTGCAACTTGCCAGCAATCCCGCATGGGGTCTGGTCGTTTAGCTGAACAGCTTGCGCAGGACGAACTGTTAAGCCATCGGCCCAAATCTGAGACTAGAGCCCGTGATAAACGTAGGGGGCCTCACTGCTCATCGAGCGCATCGTTGCAATACTTATCGGCGTCTTGGTTTTCGGACCGTGGCACCCAGACATAGCTCACGGAGCCCAGCTCTTTGACCATGTCATCGAGGTCGGAGGCCTGCTCGATAAGGTCGCGGTTGGCGACGTTGTAGCCCGCCGAGTTGACCCATCCGTTTCGCGCCCACTTGTAGATCCAGGTGTCCATGCATCCGATGGCGTACCTAGAGTCGGAGTGAATCCGGACGTCCAGGCGAGGGGACATAGATAGCTCATCGTACTTCCTGAGTGCCCATTTAAGAGCCATAATGATAGCTGTGATCTCAGCTCGTTGGTTGGTTGGCGCGGGGCTTCGGGGTAGGTGCTCTGCCATCCATTGGTGCCCACCACGCCGGTTCATGAGACAGCAGGCGGCAGCACCGATGGCGCCTGGATGGCCGTTGCCTCGGCAGCCGCCGTCTACGTAGAATTCCATTATGTAAACCATGGCGTTGGTGAAGTTTCAGAGACGATTGTCTTGAGTGAGTTGGTGAGAGTTTCGACACGCAGTGCCAGAAGGGGCCCAATCCTGTTGATAAAGGGGTGGTTTGTTCCTTGTTCCTTTTTCTTTTTCTTAGCTATCGGCAGTTTTATCAACGAGCAGCTAGGCGTTTACTCTGGTCTGTGCTCTCTGTAGAGAATGATGATTCGTTTAATGTTAAATTAATTTGGTGGTACGTGTTAGTAGGGACCGTGCGCTGACTGTCTTCGTACGCGAAATAATATCGTTCTAATTGCTAACTTTAACTTGATACTAACGAAGCGTTGATGGGATCGGGCATAATGTGGTATTGTAGAAGTGATGAAGGCCTGTACCTTATAGCCATTGTGCATTGTGACTTGTCCTTAAATACACTGTCCCTGCACCTAGCTCACATTCAAATATTTCAATCTTGCGCTATAATCATGTTGCCAGCTTACTATTGTGTTGAGTGATGCTTTCCCCGACGGACAAAGGAAGTATTATTTACCACGTATTCTAGTAGATATTATTTTCACACCCTACTGCTTCATATGAGCCGTTTGATACGCTTTAGATTAGCCCAATATGGGTTGTCCTCCTTCACTACGTAATTATCTCGTGACTTGAATAGCAGTATTGAAGAGTTAACCCGGAGGTGTTTGCTAGCTTATTTTGACAATGAGAGATGAATATTTGGATGGCCTTGGGAAAGCAAAGTCATAACTAAGGGGAAATAATTGAATTTCATTTTCGAGTTCCTAGTATGCCGCTCTCCAAGACTCCCTAGATCGACATGACAACCCCTCGATCGAGCCATTCAGCACCCAAAGCGGAGCGCGCTCTAAGAACCCAACTATGATTGACGATGACAGACCCTAGGCCACTCACCGAAATTGTTCGAGAGCAGTGGTAACCGTCGAAGCGTCGCTCAGAGGCTTACAGACTGTGGGCAAAGTGCTCCATCTAGCGTATCAGCTGTCACGTCTACTCTCAACAGATCGATTGGTCAACCATTAGACCCAGAACACATCTCCTTCACTGGCACCTCTCTCACCAAGGCAGTCCGTGCAACGGTCCCCGACGTACGGCGACCAGAAACCGCACGATCACCTTCAGCCCCTATTAAACCAACAGCTGGTTCGGATCCTCTGCGCCCGAAGACATTGAGAGGACGCCTGGCCCCTCAGCCCTGGATGAAGGACGACGTGGAACGGCAAAAGCTGCAAAAATATGGCGGAACTTCCTGATGACAGCGCGGTTAGCTAGCTACGCCAGCCTGTTTTCCCCGCCGAGACATCCGCTCAACGGAGCAAGTACAAACGGATACGCCGGTAACGCGCTTGAGAAGGGCTACCGCCTCTCCTATCCTTCTTCATGTTGACAACACGACTGTCACTTCGAAGCCTAAGCCAAAACCTGATGGTATCAGCTTTGTTCCGAATGGCCCCGCAGCGGTCAGTTTGAAACGCAAAGAGCGAGAGCGAGAGATACTATCCGTCGCAACTTGTATCTCCGGCCTAGATGCTCAGACAAGTCGCCCAATCCAGATCTCGACCGGGGCAGGTGAAGGTGAGGAGGAGACCCCCCTGCGCCCAAGCGCCAGAAGAGCAAGCCCATCCACGACTCCTGATTACATAAGATGTAACGCACATGAATTACGTAATCTTATAATAAAGCGCAGAAGTCTTAGGACAGTCAATTCTCGACAGTAGCTGACTCAATACCTTCTGGAGACTCGAAAATCTGGAGTTGCTTCATCTCGTTTCTGCAGACGTCTTCAACTCGGTAGAGAGGTGTGCATCTTTTGCCCCAGGCTCAGTCATACAGTATGTACAATGTCCCGTTTCATATTATACCTGCTTCATGAATACATCTGTCATGCTCAGAATGTCTTCCGCAAATATGTTGCCCTTGCCTCCCCCACGTTCTGGCTTGTAAGCTGCCTTTCCCTGATCTGTCTGGTCTGGCCTGCCTTTCCGCTTGTTAGGCACCAATGGCATCAGTGGATATCGAGGCGGTCGGAGCAATGAAGCCCGCTCGAAGTCAATCAGCATGACCCTATTTGTCTCAGGGCTGAACAACATATTTGCCCATCGCACATCTCGGTGAACCACCCCCTCGTGGTGGAGAGCCTGTAGGGCCTGAAAGGCCTTATTTTCGAGGGATTTCTGCCTGTCGTTCACCCTCTGTGGAATACTCAATCCACCCCAAGATAGAAACGTCATATGCACAACATAGACTCGATGGTCATAGTAATAAGTCTTGCACATGGATCGGAGGTCAATGGCGCCCAGAAACACTGGCACATACACACCTTGGACGGGCCTGAGCCGCTGATAGACAGCAGCCTCGTGCTCGAGGTCCTTGACAAAAGCCTGCACCGTGCCCTTGCTGACAAAGGTATAACCATAAGCAAGGAGGGTCATTTTGAAGAGCACACTCCGCGCACCGCCATCGCCTAGGGGTGTGATTCCGTCATCAAGAGACTCCTCCAGCTGGTCCCGAAGGAGACGAATCCACTCTGCATGATTGACCGGATGACGCTCACAGCCGCCAGCGTCACCCTTGCGGTGAAGCGTCACGTTCGGACATTTCGAATCCAGGAACCCTCCTTGAACCAGCCCCGAAAGGCATCTTTGTGAACAATATGGCTGCTCCTGTGCGCCGCTTCCTTCCGGACGAGGCCGATGCGCCAGACGTTGGCTGCGCCGAACCCCTTCTCGTCCCACGCGAGTAGGAGTATCCGGTGGTTTTGGTGCTGCTTCGTCATCATCAGATGATTCCGGCAGATTATTTCTTAATTGTTTCTCAGGCACTCTATCAGTGAATAGGCGTTTTTTTCGGCGAAGAACGTATGGTGAGCGGTCTACTTCTTCGTAGGTATTGGGCTTATAGCAAGACGAGTTTTCTGGCGATGCCAGTCGTTCATTTTCTGGAACAGAACGTAGTGTTGTTTCGAAGTCCTCAGCCCACTTCTGGAGGCCATTCATAGCTCTCTGGCGCTCCTCCTGTCCGTGCTGGTGGTGTTCCCCAGGTGCGCCGAGAGCCATCAATGTGAATGCTAAATATTGACCAACAGCTGAGCAGATGTTGGCATTATTCGGATGAGCTAATACCTCTGGACCAGGTTCTGCCAAATGATAGTACAGATTTTGGGGTTCGGCCCAATCGACGTTAAGAAACACAATCGTCTCGCCCGTGGTAAGCAGGCCATACTCGAGGCCACTCTCTATCATGTAATGGTATGTCTGCGTGATGGCCGATGCCACCAGCCTCTCAGCGTAGTACTGAAAGCGCGCTTCAGGGTCTACAGAGGTCGGTATTAACTTCCGGTTTACCACTTCCTTGTAGATGTCCATGGCCCGAAGCCCTACGCGCAAGTGCGGAGCGGTCAGCTTGTGCGGTGGCTTATACTCGCAAACATAGACCATGGTGCGTGGCGCCGCCATGGAGCTGTTGGTTCGGTAAACACAGATCTGGTCTGGTCGTAGCTTGTGGAGATCGCGTCGGTGGTCTGGCGTCTGAGGCGGCGATGCTGGTGTTTCCCTTGCAACAACCTCCTCGGCGACATCACTTATCGCGTGAGGATGGTTCTCAAAGACGACACCATCTCCAATCTGGTAAACGCTGCTTACCTCTTCCATTCCTTTCAGGTTCTCTAGAATGGCCCTGACCGGATCCTCCACGCTGTTATGTAGAAAATATTCGAGGGTTTTCTCGTCCGCGATACGCCGCCGCGAGATCCTATTTCCCAAGCCGGCCAGGAAGTTTCGGTTCTCGAAAACGCGGCTCTCGGTAGGGAAGTTGTCGTAGAGTGTGCGGAAAATGTTCGTTTGCTGGAGGAGGAAGTCGGGCCATGGCCTTAGGTTTTTTGGGCACCACTTATCACGCGGATTGGTTATGGGACCCCTTGATGTCAGCTTCGGGTCTAGTTCGATGGTAAGTCTAGAGAAAACAGAGGTGTGGCAAGCGGCGAGGTATTCGTCTAGTGTTGTCGGGCGTGTCTGTTTCTCGGAGTCTTCGGCTCGTTTCTGTTCTCTATCAGCGCGTCGTCGATCCTCCTGCCGTTCTCTTTCTGCTTCTTCGCGGAGTCGTCGATCCTCCTGTCGTCCTCTTTCTGCTTCTTCGCGGAGCCGTCGCTCCTCCTGCAGCAATCTTTCCAGCTCTTCTACAGTTCTTTGTCCAGCCATGATGGCATGAATTGATGTCGCGGCGAATAATAAAGCATTGATTTCCACTAGTGCTATGTTTTGAGTGCCAGCCAAGCCAGCCTAATTAAATAATTTAAATGGGGCACTAAGCGTTGCGAGGGGTTACGGTGATCAGCAGTACTGATTAGCAGCTTCACGTCATCTACGAATAGGTAGTGTACCTACAGTAGTAATTATATGTGGGGGTGGGGCTTTACCTACAGTATACGGCTTGAGCGGAGCCAATGGGGCGGTAGAATTGCGCTAATATCAATGCAGCTGGCGAGAATAACACCAGAATTTGTTGTTTTCAGGTGTGAATTATTTCAGATATACTGCGTAGCATGTAGGGTGGCCGCGGTCCTAGTGGTTTATGGTCTTGCTGTTTTCCCTTACCGCCTCGGCCAGTAGGATGCCAGATTACAGGAATCAAATATCTACATCTTGCACTATGAGGAGTTTCGTCGCATATAATGAAGTGAGTACCTTGATTTTATAGCCATTGTTGCCCACTGTTTCTGAATACACCAATAGCAAAGTTCATCGTAAGAACCAACTTAGCAATCAGTGTCGGTTCCAGTACAATTCGCTTGATCTCTCAAATGGCATAATATCCTCCAACCTTGTTGATGGAGAATCCTCAAGAGTACTTTCGTAGCCATACCCAAGAAATCCATGAGAAATAGCTACCGTAGATGCGAGCCACTACCTTGCCCCCAGGATATCTCCCGCACAGATGACGTATCAAAAGGCGCTCAGAACATCTACGATTTCCCAGCGGAGTTACAAGGGTTTAAGGTGAACGACCAATATTTCACAAGCCCAATTATTAACGTAATTGACAAAGCGAGTCGGCCGCTCTGTACTCTGTACCACCATCGCCCATATATTCAGTTTCACACAATCATTAACGTTTACAATAAATAGAAACTAGTGGGTTTAAATTCCAATTCATTAGAGGGTTTGTGTCACTTTCCGATACGTTCGCGCATTATGCCATGATTTTCCGTAAGTACTGTAGCGTCGTCTGCGCAGTCAAGCCCTCCATATCTGGACCCCTTCTCGACGAACTTCGAACTGTAACTGCTGTTCTACCTCATTCTGGGCCAATAAGTCTTAGCCTTCCAGTATACATCTAGTTGTGTAATAACAGAATCCGCGTAGAGCGGAACGAGCCCCTGCTTCTCGAAACCCTCCGGGTGTTCATCTCTATTATTGCGGCCTGGAAGGCTTTGTGAAATGCTGGGTAGAAGTCCTCCTTCGAAACATAGGTCATATGCGTCCGTATTAGATCCTTGATTGCCGATCCGTACGCCTTTTTAACGAACTCAAGCATTTTAAATCAAAAGGCTAAAGTTTATGCGATGAATGAGCGGGCGTACAGAGAGTAATAATGCTATTATGTATCTTACAGTATAGCTCGAATTCCGTCATGTGATGGCTTTTGTACCTATCCGGGACTAAGAGACGATATGGCCCGAAAGAACGTTCCTTAGTAGCCTGATTAAAAAGCCAAACTCAGTCCAGCCGTTGTCCAGAAACGGGTTACACTCGGCCTAGGATGAGAGGCTCCCTAAAACAATGATGGACGGTAGCATGGCTTAACCTTAGGATCTGATAGCCTAAATAGCTGTAGCTAAATCTCGGTTACCTTATTGAGCCTCTCGAGATTTTCTGCATATTTCGGAGCCGGTAACGACCATCTGCGACGAGATCTGGCCCATTATAAACCCTGTCTCGTCGAAGTTATACATACCCTTGGATGCTATATCTCACGATTCTGTCCTATAAAGTTAAAAAAAACTTCCGATACGCGTCTGGATTTTTAAATGAGGCCCTCTGATAATCGGTTCTGCGATTGAAACGCCTCCAAAGCGCGGGTTATCGTAACACAAGGTTCGACGCCCACCTAACCCTGAAGCGTATCGCGTTGCGGTCGCATAGCAGTCTTAAGCTATATCTTCAACATTACGAATCTAGGGAGGAAATGATTGTAAAGATAGTTCGAGTATATACTAAGAAATCGTAGACTCCTTTAGGTCGGCGAAGTTTCGCGAATTAATTGCAGTGTCGCGTCGTGCAGGAGTGCCGTCGAAGCAACGTTATGATGTCGTTCGTGAGACGCTGCATAGTTTAAATACCTAACTTATCGAGCACGAGGTTTCGGTTCATTAGAGAGTCTAAGATGACAGGTTGAATTGATCTTAGTAAGAAGTAGAGATGCCATTACTATATGCTAAGGAATGTATGAGCGAAGTTAAGACGTAAAGGATTATGTTTAAAATGGCCTACTCATTTGTTAATTAGTTACCATAATATGACTTTCAAGCTAATGTCATAGTGTGCAATTGCACCATTGGCAACGGCGGTAATTTTTTTTAAAGGCTATTGGCCGCATAATAGCAAATATTCATGCCTGCGAATCGTTATGCCTGAAATCGGCATGTCTAGACGGACGATGGGAATTTTGTGGAAGCAACAGAATACGACCAATCTCTCAGACACGAGTATCATTAATTTGGTAGACGAAATTAGCCATGGCGGATGTGGTCTAGCAGATCGTAAGTCTATGCTAACTCAATATCAAGCTCCGCCTTGCCTAATGTTCGAGAGGCCGAGTATTATACGAATCAGTCTGCTAGATACCTCTATGCCTTCGTTATTATGGTTGAACCTGCGCAGACGCGATCATGGGCTTTTTTTTTTTTTTTTTTTTTTTTTTTTTTTTTTTTTGGTTGCTAGTTTAAGGAGTTGGAGGAGCTGAAGCGAGTCCGTGCTACCAAAGGAGAGACGTCCACGCGCCAGTCGTAAGCTAGTAGAACGAACGAGCTGTATTATATGGAGTACTTGATACATAATCAATTCGCCTGTGTCGTCTGCTTTAACCTAAAGCCCTCAGCCTTAGATCATGACCTTAGCTAATTGGGCTACTGCGCTGCTATGGTCCAATGTCATTAGAGTGCGTTCCTTTGCTGCTCCATCTTCATTTCAACTAAAGTTTCCATCGTCTCGAGTTCTCGCTGGCTGAAAAGATCCAGCCTTGCTTTATGGTCTCCATTCTTATTTAGCCCGAAGAATCTTTCATCTAAGTACCTCCAGAATATAAAGTCGAATGCCCAGCTATTCCTGGCTGCGTAGTTGACCATCCAATTTTGTTTCTCCCAGTTCTCCCTCGCATAGAAATTGTACTCTAAAAGGTTAAACTGTTCAAGACCGTAATTGAACAAGATGGCTATGGCTCCATCTGACGGTCTTCACTCTAGCCCTTATCGCCAATACTGATAGGAATGTTGGAGCCCATGTAGATTGTCTGCCACTAATGACCGCATTGATTATAGAATTAGAACCTAATAAATCAATAAAGGCTTGGATTTAACATACTACAGGTAATGGCTATTTGTCTTAATAGCGTTGATCACGGAAGTCAAGGTAATTGGGTGACATATGTTAAGTCGCCTACCTGCGCGTGCCTTACTTTTTTGTGTCCTAGGTACTGTACGAGGTAAACCACACCTGCCTTGCGCGTGCGCAGCAATCAGCCTTGCAGCGAGGAGGAGCTAAAAGGTTAGCGGAGGGGCGCATTGGTTGGTGCTGTTGCCTTCTCGAAATTTGGAGAAACACTGCCCCATCCCCAGCTCTTTCCGCCGCCACACATGTACGTACCACCTGCAGGGGGGAAAGAGCCGTAAGCTACTATTATATGGGTTTTATCCACCTCGGTGAATGTAGTGTATAATGGATATTCCAAACAAATCCGGAAAAGGTGTCTCTATATACAGATATACCGGAATTGATGGCCCATACGGGTTTCCAACCTGTATTATCTTTCCATTGAATAGCTGGCTTGGTATTGTATTATTGTATTGAAGAAAGCCTAGGAGGAAAAGGCACATGAGGTAGGTAGGCAGGTAGGCAGGCGCTTGCAGCAGGTGAGGCAACGAGGGGCAAGCCCTGTCTGGAGGGGCGCAGGTGGGCTGGCATGCAGCTCAAGGCTGTTTTCGGCCAATCAGTGGGGCGCCGGAGGTGTCGATAGCGGTCGATAGCTTTCGGCAGCGGTTCTGGTACGTTCTGGTTGCCGTGGAGGCCGCGCCCGACCAATCACAGTGCTTCAAGCTCCCAGGCTGTCGCTACCATTCCGTAGAATTCAATAGAATCAAGAGAAGTATGGTCTGTGCTCAAGGTCGTTGCTTCCATTGAGCTTTCAGATATTTTTCGGCCCTCGCCCTTCTCTTCCTCCTCCCATCTTTCCTCAACAATCAACCAAATCCCAATCCTCTTTTCAATTCTCTTCTGGTGAAGAGTCATTTCTCTTGATACCCCCAAAGCCATTCCTCTCTCACTATCCGGTAAGTCTCACTCTCAGAAGCCTGTTCCAAGCTCCCCGCCGTCAGCCTCGCCTTGCCTCTGCTCCCTCACCTGCCAAATTCCAAGACGACCTCTGTGGTCACCAAACCCAAGTTCAGAACAATTTCACCTGTTACTCGGGGAATACATCGGATTTAATCTATCACATCAACGGCTTTGGTTATACTTAGCCTGAGTATTTCGCATTTGACCCCGCATTGGCTGTGCATAACATTATACGGCCTTCCACCACAACCAGCTCTTCTTTACCATTCCCACATACATATGTACACTTTTTGCAATTGGTTCTCTGTTCATACATACTAACATTCTATTTCCAGACTCCCCAATTTCCCTCTCACACAGTTAAGATGTCTGGAGAGACTTTCGAGTTCCAGGCTGAGATCTCTCAGCTCCTCTCCCTCATCATCAACACCGTTTACTCCAATAAGGAGATTTTCCTACGGGAACTGGTGTCCAACGCCTCCGATGCTTTAGACAAGATTCGATATGAGGCTCTCTCCGACCCCAGCAAGCTCGATACGGAGAAGGACCTCCGTATCGATATTATTCCCGATAAAGAGAACAAGACTTTGACCATTAAGGACACTGGTATCGGTATGACCAAAGCTGTGAGTTCTGCCCGCACTTAACACTCTCCTTAGAAGCTGTGTACTAACAATTGGTGAATAGGATCTCGTCAATAACCTGGGAACAATTGCTCGTTCTGGTACTAAACAATTCATGGAGGCCCTCACCGCTGGTGCCGATGTCTCTATGATTGGTCAGTTTGGTGTTGGTTTCTATTCTGCCTACCTCGTTGCCGACAAGGTTATTGTCGTTTCTAAACACAACGATGACGAACAATACATCTGGGAGTCATCAGCTGGTGGCACATTTAGCGTCCGTCCTGACACTGACGGCGAGCCTCTCAAGCGTGGCTCCAAGATGATCTTGCACCTCAAGGACGAGCAGTCCGAGTACCTTAATGAGAGCAAGATCAAGGAGGTCATCAAGAAGCACTCTGAGTTCATCTCATACCCAATTTACCTTCATGTTAAGAAGGAGGTTGAGAAAGAAGTTCCCGATGAGGAAGCTGATGTTGAGGAGGTTGAAGAGGATGAAGACAAGAAGCCCAAGATCGAGGAGGTTGATGACGAGGACGAGGAGAAAGAGAAGAAGAAGAAGACCAAGAAGATCAAGGAGACTGTCGAGGAGGAGGAAGAACTCAACAAGCAGAAGCCAATCTGGACTCGAAATCCCCAAGATATCACTCAGGAAGAGTATGCTGCTTTCTACAAGTCACTGTCTAACGACTGGGAAGACCATCTTGCTGTCAAGCACTTCTCCGTTGAGGGTCAGCTTGAATTCCGCGCTATCCTCTTCGTTCCCAAGCGTGCTCCCTTCGATCTCTTCGAGACTAAGAAGACCAAGAACAACATCAAGCTCTACGTCCGCCGCGTCTTCATCACTGATGATGCCACTGATCTTATCCCTGAGTGGCTTAGCTTTGTTAAGGGCGTTGTTGACTCCGAGGATCTTCCTCTGAACCTTTCTCGCGAGACCCTTCAACAGAACAAGATTATGAAAGTCATCAAGAAGAATATTGTCAAGAAGGCGCTTGAGCTCTTCCAGGAGATTGCCGAGGATAAGGAGCAATTCGACAAGTTCTACAGTGCTTTCTCCAAGAACTTGAAGCTTGGTATCCATGAGGACTCCCAAAATCGCCAGGTTCTCGCTAAGCTGTTGCGGTTCAACTCTACCAAGTCGGGTGATGAGATGACTTCGCTTTCCGACTATGTTACCCGCATGGCTGAGCATCAAAAGAACATTTACTACATCACTGGCGAGTCTCTTAAGGCTGTCCAGAAGTCTCCCTTCTTGGATGCTCTTAAGGAGAAGAACTTCGAGGTTCTCTTCCTTGTCGACCCGATTGATGAGTACGCCATGACTCAGCTGAAGGAGTTCGAGGGTAAGAAGCTCGTCGATATTACGAAGGACTTTGACCTTGAGGAGACCGAGGAGGAGAAGAAAGCCCGTGAGGCCGAGGAGAAGGAGTACGAAGATCTCGCCAAGGCGTTGAAGAACGTACTCGGTGATAAGGTAGAGAAGGTCGTCGTCTCCCACAAACTCGTCGGCTCTCCTTGCGCCATCCGCACTGGTCAGTTCGGCTGGTCTGCCAACATGGAGCGTATCATGAAGGCTCAGGCCCTCCGCGATACCTCTATGAGCAGCTACATGAGCTCCAAGAAGACTTTCGAAATCTCGCCTAAGTCTCCCATTATCAAGGAGCTCAAGAAGAAGGTTGAGGCCGACGGTGAGAACGACAAGACTGTCAAGTCTATCGTTCAGCTTCTGTTTGAGACCTCGCTGCTCGTCTCTGGCTTTACTATTGAAGAGCCTGCCGGTTTCGCTGAGCGCATCCACAAGCTTGTGTCTCTCGGCTTGAACCTTGACGAGGAGGCCGAGGTCGAGGAAGTACCGGCAACAGCCGACACTGCTGCGGCTGAAACTGGCGATAGTGCCATGGAGGAGGTTGACTAGATTCCTCACTTGTGCAAATGGGAACAGGAATCATAAAAGTTCATCGGAGTTAGGATGGGTTTGGGCCTGGGTGTTTCCGGCATTTCGCCGATTTAGCGCGAGTAATTTTGCCTTTTTAATCCCTCATACCCTCACGGATCTGGAAGCCCAAGGTAATTCTAGTTGGGCTCCCCCCTGTAGCCAAGGTCTGCTTGGTACAGGTCTCATGTACTCTACATTAATGCCGTTTACGAGATACAGGCCGGAGTAATCCGTAGATGAATGGAATAACGTCATTAACCTATCGAGTATCGTTGAGGTGATTTGCTTACTCTTACATAATGCGCTCATTGAGGTTGCTGAGCTCCAACACGGCATTTAAAGCCTGCCATTTCAAAGAGACGAAACGCAGTCAACACGGAAATTGAATACTGTGCCAGCTATTCTCGCTGCACTTTAGTCTAATCAATGATACCTAAATAATTGATTCGCTTTTAACCGCGACATCTTAGATAGGAAACGGCTGAAAGGCCAAGAGCAAGCCGTGAGGAGTATACGATGTCAGAATGAAGCGTAGAGGTGTTGCCTATCATCCTATGCTGAATGCTAAGGCTGAGTTTATTTCCCAGACAAGCAGATAAGCAGATTATGAACCCCTCTTCATCAACGACCATGTGCTTATATAGCCGTGCCCAAGTCAGTTTTCCCCTTACCATTTTACTACTCGCAATCCAATTGCCTTTGTGTATCATTCATTTCGTCACACCTGGATTGCTACTTTTCCTTTCCCATCTCAGTGAATACCATTACACCCTTCGCGAAGAGAACCAAAACTTCATGTCGTCTTGCAGATCGCGTTCCAGGCGCCGACAAGTGTCTGATTGTTGTCCACGAACGTCGTGGGATCCATTCTAGAAAAGCCACGCAGGATCTGTGATTAGCCCAGTAATTGCATCATCTGCTACTCAACACATCCGCTTGCATCCTACCCCGTCGCCGTCTGTCTCTACTTGTCGCCCCGCCAGGACGAATTAAGGGACATGGCGCTCCCGAGACCAGAGAAAGGGGACCCTTCTGTAAATAAAGATCGGCGAGGTGGGGGAAGACTTACAGGTCATTGTAGCAACTGCAGTACGATCCGATTCGGCTATCGGCGCGCGCGACGAAGAAACTGCCGCCGTCGCTCTTGTCCTCGCAGTAGTACTGGCACTTAAACTGCGCGTACGCGAAGCCTGTCTCGACGGGGGCTGGGACGCCGAAGGTCTGGTTTTGTGGTTATGTTAGTATAACGGGTCAACCAACGATCGTCCTATCGACCGGCTGTGTTCTGTACGGTTCTCCTCTAGCCCTCCCTTCTAGGCTGTTCAAGTCTGTATTTTGCTGTTCTTTTTCGTTGTTTTTCTATTATTCCTCATTCTCACCTTAACGTTACTCCTCCTTTTGTCTTGGGTCTCCCCCATCCTCGGTTGCGGAATAACACCCGGTGACATATATTCCTACTGGCGTGGCGCAAGGAGAGGTATGTGTGTAGATGACGAAGACAAGTGAGGAGACACTCACATAAGTCCCTACGAGATGTTGGCTCGCCCACCTCGGCTCTGGCTTGTACCCTTGTGCGAAGGCTCCTATGGTCGGCGTTGCTTTCGTGTAGTACAAAATAGGGTATCCCGCTGTCGTTACTGGTGAACCTGTCGTGCAAGCCGCCGCCGGTGACCCTACTGCTGGCTCAGGGAGCGCTACGCCGAAGACTGTGGCGCATGATGCAAGAAGGATGAGGAGGGTTTGGGGTGTCGGCATTTTGAAGATATCAACGTAGGGATGAAGAGGGACAGAAAAGAATGGAAGGGGGTCCCTTAAGCAAAGAGGGTAAGAGGGTGGTAAAGGCTAGTATGAGTGTATTGCTTCTGAGAGAGTAAGTGCTTCTTAGATATAAGATGGATATCTGACGAAAAGGAATACCAGGTTGGCTTGACTTCTGTGAAGATTGTTATACAAGGGAGTAATAGAGGAACAAGAACCAGGTAAGGGAAGTTGGTGGAAGGTCGGACGGTTCGAAGCGAGGCGAATGGACTGGTTGATATACATAAGAAGCGAGTATATATATATATATATATATATCAACCTACATATCTAACCGACCTACATCTATTCCTTCCCGGCCCGGCTATTGCACATTCAGGGTAATGCAACCTTATCCACACTTTCCTGTGCACCGTCCCATGTCGACATCTTTAAGAAAATAGGTGATATGGAACTTCTCGGAGCGATCGCGGCATTTGTGATGCAGGAACAAGGGACGAGGGACGAGGAACAATAGCGCCCTGTCCAGCAACTCAAATAGTTGGACTACTTGGTCTCACTGGTCTCAACTCTACATCGAACGAGACTTTGCCATGAGGGAACACAAGTTAAGACCACAACGGTGAACTCACGTAGGATCTGTCCCACTCCTTAAGTAAGACGAGGCGTCCATGTGGCGTCTGTAGGACCTTATTGGCTGCTACCGAACCTTCTTCAGCTGCTGGATTGTGAGGCGTAGAATTTCATCCACTTTCTCCATGCTCCTACGCGCGAGGAAGCGTCCGATCGTGTGTATCGGAAACCGAGTGTGCTCACATTAGCAAACAGTGGCCCGATCCAGCCTATCAGGCCGGGACATACTACATCAAGGCTAGTAATCACTCACACATACACATACATGAACAGAGTCTACAGTGTAAATATGCAGCGTACAGAGCATGCAGGGAAAAAAAGACATGTGAATAAGGGTTCGCATTGAATACACAGATATGCCCCCCTTGACATTCACAGCAGAATTGCCGGCATTGTAGGCTATCAATCAATGCGTAGCATCAGCCTACCAACAAACAGCCAGTGCCGTGTAAGAAATTAAATACCCATGCGCGGCGCAGCGCGCCAATTGAAAAACAATATGATCACCACCGATCCACGGATCGCCACCGAATCCTTTCCCTTCCAATAGGAATCTTCTATTGCTCCATAACCAGGGTCGGCTGTTGTGTATTATGTAGGTACCAACAGCCAAAGCCCCATCACGGCTTCGGCGGCGTCGGGGCGGCCAGCCCTCACACGTGGGAAAGTGCGTTCGTGCAAAAGCACCATGTAGGTACCTAACCTAATCATATTTCTATATCATAATCGTGTCACCTTGTCTTGCAGAGACCAGGTACAGGTGTAGTTGAGTAGAGTGGAGTAGAGCAAACGACCGCAAGGTGACAGTATCAATATGGAGTTCGGAAGCTCGCCGAAAGGAGTTGCGATCTACACCGGCAATCTACTGTAGATTTATGCATGGATTTGAACGGAGGCCAAGAGCCTGTCTGGACTGATCTATGTCTCACAAAAATTACCCTTACAGTACAATCGTCGCTCTACATTGATTGCTCCGCCCTAGACTACGGAACCTGAGATACGAGAAAAAGATACGTTAATCTTCTCCCTGCGATTGCAGCATACTTCAGGACATTTGTTCTTACCTGCTTCCGTAGTATCCTAAACGCACGAATCACTTGATACTAAGGTGAACGGGTTGATCCAAGTACAGTCTGATCTGACTATTGCAAAGTATTCATACAAGAACGGGCTAATTTCAGCCTTATGTTATCCCCGTTCCACACCAGTGTAGCCTGGTTTGTTGAGCTTCCTTGAGCTCACCCAAACATTAGAGACATGTTCAAGCGTCATTTACCACTTCGTGTCTCACCCCAAACCGACTGCTCTGCAAGAGAATATACAGTATCCTATGAAGTATTACCAAAGTGAACGTGTACCGTAGTCTACGCTTTGAAGGCCTTGCTCCCTTCACACAACCCCGTTGACAGTTTTGTGATGGCTACCCACGCTGGAGTGTATTGCAGTCCCTCATCATACGCAGGAATCGCGCCGGCCGTGTTGACATCATCCCAGCTGCACACAACGTGACCGTCGATGCTGCTTTCTCCGCCCTCGTCCTTCTCCCATTCCACATCGACTACCCAAGGAGTGCTCCAATCTCTGCGGTAGAGCTTAATCTTTTCCAAGCCATTTTCCGGTATGCCTCCAAATCGCTCATCAGGATCAGTTCCTCCTTGCACTTTGAATGAGGAAATTGGTTTCTTAAATGTGACTGCACAAGACCGTGTTTCCTTTCCATCAACTATGAATGTGGCCTTAGTCTCGCCCTCATTTCGCGTGATGTTATAACTTAACCAGCTGTCATAGCCTTTTTGCGGCGGAATCCCGGGTGGCGTGGTCTTCACGACGTTAGGCGGGACATCCGTACCGTCGTAATAACAGTCGTACAGACCATGACGTGGGCTGGACTTTGAGTCACATGTCAGCTCCTTGCCCATAGCAGAGGGTAACTCCGCGACGACTTTCTCGACATATTCTTGTAACCCAACATAGTGGACCTTCGATAAACCGGTATCAAGATCAACAGTCTGCCTAAAGAAGATCTTGTACCGATTGTCCACTGAGAATGGAAATGCCACTAGGTTATATATGAGAGTGCCAACGAAAACAGCCAAGAGGAATATCGGGACGTGGTGCGTAATTCGATGTATGAATGGAGTGATTGGCAACAGCAACATTATACTGAAGAATGCCATGATGAGATAAGGGAGTAACAAGCTTCCGCCATCAGAACCAGTCTGGGCAACAGCAGAAACCATCACCAGGCCATTTTGGGCTACTAAGATTATGAAAAATGGCCCGAGAATCAAGAATTGCAAAATCCAGGCCCAGCTTGGTAATTTTCCAGACCATAGCTGCTCGAATCCATACGGCTCCCCTTTACCATTCTGGAGCTTGTTCTCCGGCGTTGAAATCGATCGCCTATAAGCTGCCCCAAAGGTAGTACCACCTATCAAAGGGGTCGTCTCTGAAGCAGCAGGTGGATGCTCGGCGTCTCCGTCGTCTTCGCCATCGTTGGGACCATCTGTATGCGGTGTAGATTCGATGTGTTCTGCCATGTGGTCTGCACCGTGGTCTCTAGCGTCGTGGGCGTCGTGAATTCGCTGTGCAAATGATGTTTTGGAGGGTAGGGCGAACAACTCGCAGAGAGCTATCAAAGCGGCAAGAAAAGCAGCAGCATGAAAGAAAACGAATGTGTACCCGGCGGCAACTCGGAAACGGTCTTCAAAGACGGTATTAATGACCTCAATAATCCAAGCAAAGGTGAAAAGCCAGAAGACGGAATAGCCTCGGTGCAGAGCGCTGGGCCTAGCAAAGTTTGCTCCTGCCATGATCGTCCAGAAGACGAAGTAGAATAAGGATAGCATCATGGTCCACCTGTCTATACGGTTAGCCGTCGTTCGAAGCGTCTGATTTATTTAAGAATATGTTTTTAACTTACACAGCATATTCACTGCTGTATATAATAAGGGGGTTGACCTTGGTGATCAAGTAAGCAGATCCCACCACTAAAGCTCCAGCCACTGCCAAAGCAAAAGGAAATCTGAATATTCCTTTTCGACCGCCGAGCATAACGGGATCAAGAATGGCTCCTTCGTAGGGAGATACCTTGGCCGAGAAAAAGTAATATTTGTCCTGACGTACTAAGACATACGTCAAAGCAGCGAGGATCAAGGGGGTGGCGATAAGTAGCGTAAGAGACCATGCGAAGAAGGTTCGAAGCTCGAAAAGGGCAAGAGTTTTGCCATAGAGATCGAACCATACACCAGAGTTGCCATGCCCATTGGAGACTTTGTTGCGATCTCCATCTCCTCGACTCCCGATGAAAGTCTGTCCCGTATTACCCGAGAGGGATTTCATTGTATGTAAGGAATTGCTAAGCATATGCCAAAGGCTAGCCCTTGAAGTGTGTCTTGCATCGTCTTGATTTGTATGGTACCTAGCACGAGGACGATAAAACGAAAGGTCAAGCCCCCTCATACCGTACACACCATTGAAGACAATGTAATCTGTGTTACTCTGAATTGCCCCCAGACTAAACGTATCGGATGCTAAGACGGTCCCAAATGGGCTCGGGCTTCCCCGATAGGCAGCGGTGACCTCGGCGTCTGTTGTCCGGAATAGTGTAGCGCGTCCCCCTGCTCCAGCGCCTTCGAGGTTTAAGAAGGTATGGCAGAAAGGCATGAACGGGCTTTTGCCGAAAGCTTGTGCACCCCAAAGAAAGTCCTCCTCGTTGTTGTTGAGCAGAGCAACAATACCCCTCCGAGGACGATTCTCGGGACGGGAGAAATAGTCGACCAGAACCATAACAGTGATACAACCCATGCCGTCGTCAGTTGCGCCATATCCAGTGGAAACACTACGCTAACGTAAGCATCTGCGACAACTTGCAGGGCTTGGAGACATACGAATCGTAGTGGGCGTTTATCAAGACGCCACCCTTGCCAATCACCTTGTCTGACTTGTAACCACCATCCTCCTCCCACCACCGACCTGGTGGGTCGTCTTTGCCCCGAATATACACGATGATGTTGGTCCCCTCAAAGTAGGTTCCGGTCTTACTAGTCGATCCCCATATAGAGTCGGAGGCTGTAATGTTGGAAGTTACATCCTCGAAGATGACCATGTCAGAGTCGTTGGCCCAGTTCCTTTTCCTAATCTGGTCCAACTCCAGCAGAAGCCAGTTGTGGATCTCGTCATTTTTTCGGCTGTTGAATGGATGATACGAATGCGATAAGACAGTCAGGTCTAGCCATGCCTTTGTCAGGTTCAAGCCATAGTATTGAGTTGGACTGTTGGGCGGCGAGGGAACTGTCTCGTGTATGACGAGGAGCGGAATGAGAAGGGCGAGGTAGATAATGGTAGTCCAGAAGGACACAGCGAGTGGTCTGAAGCCAACCGGGTTCGAAAAGGCCATGGTCGGCTAAGGATGACTGCAATGCTGTTTCGGTCGGCCTATGAGCATGCTACGGCGAGGACTAGGCGCTGTACTGCAGAGATGTGGTACCGCGGGAGGGAGTCCAGTAACGAGGCTTGATTGAGCTCTAGGTGGGGAAGCAAGCTTCCAAAGGACGGCGGACAGGAGGGACTCGGCAGGACATATGTACATCCAGCTGAGCTGGCAGGGTTAGTAAATACAGATGAATTCGCAGTTGTTTTGACCATAAGATACTAGGTGGGCGAAGGTAATGTGATGCAGCAGTCTCATCATGGGCGACCTTGCCGTAGCCCAATCTGAGGCGGAAAGCAACTGCCTCAGTCTAGCTACGCGGGAAACCAAGGGTTTTGAATCAAGGCTTGCAACTTGATCGACGGAAGGAACGCTTAGTCTAGTGGATGAAGGAGTGACGCCCCAGAATTGGAGTATTCTGCAATGGTGCGGAGCTGGCCCAAGCTCCTTAAGGTGTGCTGGGGCCTACCATGGTACGTCCCCACTTAATAAATTGATGCAGATGGGAACGAACCCTTGGGAGCATCCGTGGTACATACAAAATCCAGTATTTGATGGACCAGAATGATGCCTTGTTCCATCGCTAAATCATTCTACGCGCGTTGATCACATATGAATTTATTTAATGTTTCCTCAATTTTGTATCTACAAGTTAGTCCTAATCGCATAATCGTACACAGAGATCTTTCTGCATCGTTGAGGCTCTGACCTCGATCTGTGGCTACCTAAGTATTGTGAAAATTTACGAGCATTCCCTAGAAAATCTGTCGTTATAGTCAACGCAACAACGCAGGCGCAGTTAGTGAGCTATATCGAATTAATCAAGAGAAGGCCCTTCAACGTGTTCATTGCCACATGTTCAGGTGACATGTTAGTATCCGAAAGTTCAGATCGGTCGTTAAGCAGCACACTTAAGCCCCAGGAGGAGGCGGAGGGGGCTGATCGCTGGGAGGGGGTGGAGGTGCATCACCGGCAGGCGGCGGAGGCGGGGCAGCACCACCGGCATATTGCTGGATCAAGGCGTTCAGATTTCCCGGAAGCCCAGGAGGCGCACCGAGAGAATTTCCGGGAAGACCAGGCGGGGGACCCATTCCAGGAGCTGCGCCACCATAGCCAGAATAGCCGGGATAGCTGCCATAGCCTGACTGCTGGCCATTACCATGACTAGGTTGATGCCAAGGAGCAGCGCCAGGCGCAGACGCGCCGCCGTTGTAGTTTTGGCCGCCATAGTAGTCACCTCCGCCAGCTTGACTGTCGCCACCACGATTGCTGCGGTCACGCCAAGGAGCGGCACCACCACCACCGCCGCCGCCACCTTCATTACCCCGGTCGTCATTGCGGGAGCGCCATGGAGCAGCTGCACCAGTTGGGCCGCGCTGCCAAGGTTTGGCATCGTTACTCGCATTGTTATTGTTGTAAGAGCCTGGGCCGGCTTCGATACGAGCTGGGGGCCCGCCTGATTCGCCACCAAGTTCTTGCATGAATTGCTAAAGTTCATGTTAGCGTCTGTCCTGCGGGTCTTGACATTTCCAAGTGAGAGGCTTACCTCATATTCACGGTCAACGGCATCTCCCCCACCAATACGGCCAGCGGTAGCAGTGCGAGGGCCGTCATTACGCCAGCTAGCACCCTTCTGCCTGTCAGGACAATCGCGAGCCATATGGCCTGCATTTCCACAGACACGGCAGATAATGTTGGCAGTGAAATTCTGCTTCTCGGGGCAATCGTACTTGCGATGACCAATCTGGCCACAGTTCTGGCAAGCCTGGTTCTCATCGTCACGGAGTGTACCGTTTAGTGCGGCAAGCTCACGAAGCTGATTTCGCTTAAGTTCATTCTGTCCCTCGGGGATGGAGGCAGCCTAGGGAAATATTAGTAAATAACTGAAAAGGAAGAAATGCATGATTTAACCTACAGTCTCAATAACGTTGTGGATTAGCTTCTTAGCTTTATTGACTTTTTCCTCGGTATCGGCCATGATCAAGCAGTGGAGATCTTCCTCCTGGTTGCTCGCATGTGCAGCGTCGGACCGACCTTTGCCTTCCTTTACGGAACCTTTCCCACGGATAGCAATCTTGGCGCCGGATTCAGTTTCCATCTTCTTCAATGTATTGCCACGAGGTCCAATAAGTAGACCAACTTTAGTAAGAAGAGCTATGTGTTAGTATATGTCGCAAGTAAGGTAAGTACATGGGGATATAGTTAGATGCAGCCAGGGCCTGCATGTTACGAACGGAGATACGATGGCACTCCTGGCAAGATCCTTAACAAGAAAGGGCAATGACATAGTTAGAAAGGTTAGAGGGTTAGCAATCTCACTGAAGTTAATTTCCGGATAATCATTGACCGGCACGTAGACCTTCTCTTGGGTCTTGGTCGGCCGGCGGTAGTCCTGTGGTGGGTGATAGTTAGGAATGGTTTTCATGGCTTTCTCAATCAGCTTGTGCCGCTCGTCTTCAAGACGCTTGCGGTAACGGTATTCTCGAGTATTGACACGACGACCATGATTATCGTACTGCGGCGGCGGAGAGGGTGATCTGTAGCGAAGAGGTTAGCGAGTCGTCTGTTTTACGAATGTGGTAGGAAGTAACGTACCTATCGCCGTCAGCGGGGACGACATCGTCGATTCTTAGTTTCTGGCTAATCTCCTCAATTCGTAGGTGTAGTGTGTAAGCTTCGAGCTGTTCGCTAGTCATGTTGGCAACAATAGCAGTGGGAAGTCCCATGAGACCGGCAGCCTTGTTCTCGGAGGCATCGCCCCATCGATTGCGCTTCTTGCGACGGCGTGGGCCATCTGCATCAGTTCCTGTAGCGGAAGAGTTAATGATCAAGTCGGGGGCAGTTGGTAAAGAGGCCAAAACGCAAACATGATTTACTTACTGGGTTCGGGGCTGCGACCGCGCTTCAGGTCGCGATCGCCATTGAAACCGCTATCGATGCTATCTTCGCGCTTGGCCTCAGCACCGTCTGACTCGCCTCCAAATCTCCGGCGTGTACCAAGAGGGATATTGTTAGATCCAGTGATTCCTTGGTTTCTCCACGACATCTTGACGATTTGCGGATGCGCGCGACGTGGTAAGTTGAAGGATCGCGTTTGAAATCTGTCAGCGAGGTGAGGATGAAATTGTTGCATTCATAGCTATTTGGTTTTGGGGCGAAACAACTTAGTCTAGGGCAACGCTCGGACCATCTCTAGAGTCTGGGTCACGTGTGTTGCGTGGCGGTAGCTGACACTGCAGCACAGTAGCGCAGCGACAGTTTCTACACAGAAGTCATACCTGAGGCTAGTGTGTTACTACGGCAATTGAGCACTGGTCTTTCGTCTTCCGGGACAATACATCATTAAACACCAACTCTATTTGGCAAAGGGATTATTTCTTGTTTACGTATGATCCACATCACAGAAACCTTGGAGGCTTCCCTGCCTAGCACACGGGTTTTGTGACCTCTACCCTCTGCACTGTGGCAAGCTCGTATAATGATAATGTCAAGATTTACATTTGTCAGGCGTCATGTTCGTATCTCGATTGACTAATTTTAAATTCTGATAGTACGGTCGTACGGGAAAGAGAAGCGTAAATTTTCTTGGTTTTAGTGAGCAATAGACTTTCGATTCTTCAATGTTTTGAACAAAGAAACACTAGACATGGTGCAGGCTTTAGCGACACGTCGACGGTTCCTCTCTCTATTGGCATAAAATGGCAACCAGAAATTTTTTTTTTTTTTTTAATTATAATATATACTTGCGAGGCAGGGTTAGCATACCTCCAGCTCTCCAGCCTTAACCGCAATCTTACCCCACCGCTTCAAACATCTCATTTCGCCTGGTCGGCTTTTTGACCCTGCAGAATCCAGCCACGGTTGGCAGCAGCTCTCTCCTCAAACTCCTCTTCAGTCATGGTTTGTGTTTGCTCATAATTATGCGGAGAGGGTACATGGCGACCTTTCTCAAGTCCCGGTCGCTTCAACATCCTCTCAACCCATTCGTTCAGGACCGGGAATTCCTTGGGGTCAACGCCAGACGACTCTGTAGATTTGTTTAGTAGACCGAATTAATCAGAAACTCGAATGGAGCCACTTACTCCCCAGGGATACCCAACCCCAACAGGCCATATCAGCGATGGTGCACCGGTCACCAACAAGGTAGCCCGAGGTCGAATTTTTCAGCGCATCTTCCATCGTGCGGTATAGGCGGCGCACCTCTCCCCTATAGCGGTCGATAGCATATTTGATCTTCTCTGGGGCATAGCCTACCACGAGTAAGCATGAAAAAACTAGGACTGACAACTGATGCAAAACGTACGGTTGAAGTGGTTTAATTGGCCTTGCATCGGACCTAATCCACCCATCTGCCACATGAGCTGCTTTGTGTGAGCTTCGCCTTACAAGTTGCCCATGATGCAACTCACCCAGCTGTTCGTCTCATAGTATTCAGCGGTTCCAAATGGATATGAGACCTTATGATCCTTGTCGTACTGATCGACAAGATATTGCATCATAGCACCGCTCTCAAAGATACGGATTTGCTTGCCGTTGAGAGTATCCGTCATAGCGGGTATACGTCCATTAGGGTTGATTGCTAAGAACCAAGGTTCCTAATACAAGTGTTAGCATGCCTGTGACCGTTCATGGCGAGGACGATCTGAAGTACCTTCTGGGCGTTTTTGCTGAACTCAATGGCAGTAACCTTTGCACTGGTCAGCTTTTCCCGCTCCTTTCACAGAGAGCAGAACGTGTATAAATCGAACCTTGTACTGCAGACCCAATTCCTCTAAAAGAATCGAGACTTTGACACCATTCGGCGTCTGGGCCGTGTAGAGGTGGATATCAGTCGGAGTAGCCATTTTGTCTGTAATCTGGTTTGCGATCTGTGTAATTCTTCCTGACATGCACGATGTTTTGAATGATTTCTGGCAAGCTCCAGCCCACTGGCGGCGCTGGTTATATATGGCTGTGAGTCTCGAAGCGGAGGTTGTGATTCCTAAGTCTGGTGATTAGAAATCAGATGTCGTCATGGTGCGGGGACTATCTATTTCCCGCCAATTTGTAAGTTTGCGCCTTTCATAGTCACTACCGGAAGTGTCATTTCTGGTACCTTTACGTGGTATCATCATGCTACTTTCCTCACAGTAGACTGCGGCACAGTACGTTAAAAACACTTCAAGAGTGTTGCCCGTGCTAATAATACGATAAGCTCTAGAGCTACCCCGCTCTTGTCCGCTGTTCGGCTGTCCCGCAGCAAGTTCCAGTCTCCGGGAATAGTGGAACTTTGAGCGCTTCTGCCGGACGGAAATCGGCAATTACCTACTAGCGCGTGTTCTCTAGGTAAAGTCGTCCCTCCGCAAAGAAGTGTTTATCTATAGAAGGCACGAAGTGCTTCTTGTTCACTTGGGTTGGTAAAATTATTTAGAAAAAAAGAGAGAAAAAAAATAGAGCGGCTGGTGTATAACCGGAGGATTCTCTGTGATCATGGAAAATGAAGTAAGTGCACATAGCAAATCTAACGTTATAATACGGAAAGTAGAGTAGAAGATCAAGGAAAGAAAACAAAAAGGAAATTAATGCGTCCGAATTTGGTTAGTTTGCCTAGATAGGCTAATCGTGTACCCAGTCACTTTGGGCAGTTTTGGTTGGCTGTAATTATCTACCTAATCCGTCCACTTGTACTTACAAAAATAGAGCTTAGATTTTGTAGCTCTTGTTTCACTACATACCTTCCCAAACCCCCCTTCAAGTATGGATTCGAACCGTATGTAGTCCGATGAGTGACCGACCAGAATCATATAAGGAATTTCAGAAGCCCGTCGTCATAACTTTAAGTACCTATATACACTAATATCCCGGAATCTGACAGCCGAAAGCCCCGTCTGTGGTTCAGATGGGATAGTCATAGTGTAAGAATTATTTATGGCAAATCATATTTCGTATACATCCTAGTACCATAGATGGACTTTTGATTGCTAGAATTGAGATCTTAGGCCGTAGGGTTATCTATCCATTAAGGGGCAGGCTTGTCTAGCTTAGCTGTCTCGGCAAAGTACTTCAACTTCGTACCGGGCTACTCTTATGCAAGACTTAAACTCGGGAGTCCCTAGGTGCTGAACGTACCAAGATCATTTGTTGCCGCCGCAAAGGTCGATATCCAGTAAATTATTCTGCCTCTCCAAGCTCTGATCCCTGGTACGGGGAGCTCATAATATCCTCAAGGTCAGTGTTTCGTGTCTATTCTTGGTTGAAGCTTATTTATGTAGGGCACACCTACGTTAATGCTTACTTATGCATAGGAAAGCTCCTGAAAGTCAGACAGACAAAAACTGTATTGGGGCGACAACTACGAGCGCTTGTTGGAAATCAAGAGGACTGTCGACCCCTTAGACATTTCATAGTGCCTCCTATGCGTAGGAAAATAAGCGATGGTAAGACGTGGAAAGCACAGCTTGCTGTATTAACGGTTAGGAGCGAGTGCGTCTCCAGGAAGTCTCATACGCCGTCTGGTTGCGCGCCAGCCAGGCTTTCGTCACGACTGTCCAACATTATAAATCAGAGGCTAGGATTGATTAGCAGGCCTAGGCTGATGAGAGTGTTACTATGATGAAAGATGGCTGTTAGCCAGCCCGGCTGTCAGCCTTAATGGCGAATTTCCTTTTTGACTAGTGAATAGCTCAAGTGTCAGAACGTATAGTTATGAGCTAACTTTCTAGGTAAAACCTTCTCCTTTAGGTGGGTTATCAGCTCGGCTATACCACTGAGCTTCGTAAGCGCAAATGGCATGGAGTGCGCAACCGCAAGAATTAGATAACACTGTATAATTTATAGAGATATATAAGTTAATCACATGAGAAGTAATTTATTAGAAAGTCACCAATCTCTGAAGGTATCTCATCAAAGATTTTTCCAACCCGCGATCAAAAATACATGATCAGTTTGTTTGCGTTGATACCGCCATTTTCTCGGCGCAGAGATGAACTTTGCCGTACAACAATAAAAAAATGGAACATTGTCTTTCTAAGGATCAATGGTTCCTAGAAGTCCTTAGGCAAAAACGGTTATGGGGGTACCTTACCGTGTTAATGAATGACTTAGAGACGTGCGTTGCATACGAGATTCGCTACGCGCTTATTTATAATAATCATTTCTGAATTAAATGCGAAGCAGCTATTTTATGGCTTACTTCCTGATAATAAGACTGCTGAGCGGTTGCATATCTGGTGCTATGTATTTGTTTGCACCACATCTCCCATAGCAACCTCATCATCGTCTCCGTTGCCCACATTTTCATTGCTGCTAGCATCCCAATTACTTCTCTTTGTTCACTTCGGGTTCCTATCGGACTTTCCCATCTCTTTCTCTTCTTATTTAGTGATTGTGCTTTATTGCGTCACTGCCAGAACTGCTTCCCAACAATGGCAGATTTCGACTCCTTCGCTTCGCCATCCAAGTTAAGTCTCAGCTTGGCGTCGACAAAGTCGCAGGAATTCCCCATACCGGTCTCCAAGAGCTTCAATTTCTCGATCTCCGAGTTCTTGAAGCCAACCAAGGACTCGCTTCTGCAGTGGGTCAATGACTTGCCTGGTCCTACCCAGCGCGAGAAACCTCTTGAGCCGGTCCATTATCATACTCTTAAGCACAATTTGGTGCGTTGACTTCTTCTTAGTTACCCTACTTCGCTCTCCCGTGAGAACTAATCATATGATCTTAACGATAAACATCTGACCCTTCACTTTAGAACTACGATGACTCCGATAATGAATCCAGCATTGACGATCACCACCACAAGCGAGCAAGAGTAAGCTCGGCTTTGAGTCGCTATCCAGTCGTGGAAACTCGCCGCCGAAAGCTAGCGGATTCCAGCCGCGGCCTCGTCCGCCGAGTCTCCAATGCCTGCCAGCGCGTTGTCACTCCCAGCAGATGTCAAAGCGTTTCCAAGAGACCCGACTCGTTTCATCTACGATGCCCGACCCCAGCTCCGGAGCCAACCCCTCCACCTGGAACGCCCACCTTTATGCTAGTTGAGCGACCCAAGATGAGGTTTGTCGTTGTTGGCGATTCCGGGTGTGGAAAGTCCAGCATGCTTCTGTAAGCGACTCTCTATTGCATTGCGAAGTCCTGTTCCTTTCATCTCTCTTTATCACACAACTCGGGCATACGCTAATGGCGCTGTTACAGTCGCTACTATCGTGATTCCTTTACACTGGTAAGCATTGACAAAACTACCTGCGCATTCAATCCACGGCTTGCTAAGGACGGTGTCTCCTAGCATTATTCTCCGACGCATTACGAGCTCTACAACAAATTAGACATTGTAGATGACCAGGAGATAGACATTGAGCTGTGGGACACCGCTGGCGACATCACGTTGGCGCAGCTTTCGCGCCTTACCTACCTGGCCTGGGATGCTGTGTTCCTCTGCTTTAGCGTGACTAGCATGAAGTCTTTCCATAATGCTCAGGCTCAGGTGCGTGCTTAACATTCTGCCTAGCTCGACTTATTTATAATCTCCATCACTTAAATGAGTGATAGGCTAATGAGATATTTCACTGTCACACAGTGGGTTACTCAGATTCACCGCTACTGCCCTGGTGTTCCCTTCATCCTCGTCGGTCTGCAGATGGACAAGCGCGTCGGCGCTGGCCTTTGGGCTCCACTCTATCCAAATCTTGAGACGCGCATCGCCGCCACAGAGGTTTGTGTTTTCCGTATCATAACTTGAGATACTACGCGAAGAGCTCGGGTCTAATCAAATACAGGGTGTCATGACTGCCAATACCATCGGCGCAACCGGATACGTAGAGTGCTCGGCGATGACCGGCCAGGGGATCCATGGCGTCTTCGAGGAGGGCGTGCGAACTGTATTCAAGCAACGTGCGGCGATCAAGAAACTAGAGAAGAAGAAGGCTGAGCATTTCCCTGGCTTGGCAGAGCTGCTCTGTTTCAAGTGAAATGGCGTTATAACGTGTTGTTCGTCTAGCTGGATATATCGATTTTCACTTCGTTGTTTTTGCAACTTGAGCAAGATAAAAATCGGAGTAGTAGGGCAATGACCCAATGGGAAAGGCTATGGTACCGGCTATTGATGGGCAGTTGTGTTTCACAAAGTTTGGCGCGTGGAGGATAACTGGCTAGCGTCGCATTCCACTATGTAGGAAAACATGCTGAGAGATTAATTATAAGAGGAATTGATTTGCAATGTAAATTCGAACAGAAATCGTGAGAAATACTAACTCCAAATCACATTGGATAAACTTGTATTAGGTATTTAGCGACTAAGAACAGACGAACAAGTTCAGTGTAAATCATATTGGCCATATTTGGGAGCAGTGATAACAGTCATTCTGCGATATTTTCACGGAACGCGGATTCCATGGGAAAAAGCTTGAAAGGAGATCAGATGTTCAAGCTCTAAAGAGTACAACGATGGTAAGAACCTAGTTTGTTAAGACTATTACATCTTAGCTTTCTGTTGATTTGAAATATATTAATCCAAATATTCCTAGTAACTAAAGGGTAAGGCTAAGGCACTAAGCTTTTAGTTAACGAAGCAATGCGTGTATTTTAACTGGTATAAATTATTTATTAGAATGCTCGCATCTTATTATTCCAGCTGTTGGACTGGGGAGTACCGATTAGGAACAAACTTAGGTCAAAGGGTTCGCGTCAGAAGGCTAATTCAGGTTTGGGATAAGGCGGATAAGCGATCTATTTAAGCCAAATTTAGTCCATGATGTACAAGAACGAGGACGCGGATGTCGAGGAGAAGTTCGATTTGCAAGCAGGCCTTGTGTTATGTTCGGTACCGGCTTCCGCAGTTAATTTAGTGAGTAGGTAGGTAAATAGCCGCATGTACTTCTTTGCCTCTCTGATGAGTAGAGGCCTGATAGGTGGAGGCGAAGTACTTGCCTATCTTGAGGTAGGCATAGCGCTGATCCTGCTTATTCGGAACGTCGAGTTCGAGAGATTAGAAGGCAGCTTGGCTTGTGACAAATGAGATAACTCACCACGACAAGTCCTAAGATATGCTACGTGCCTTTGAGAAATACGGCTGAATTAAAGGAGGTAGGACAGGCTAGTCTGGGGGACTAACTTGCAGATAGTAATTACACTTGATTCCTTGAAACCAGTGAACTTGGCTGCCAAGGAAGAACCATCTCCTCGTTTTCCAGGTTTAGTGATTTGGCGATGTTTAGCCCAGCCTATTATGAGAGATACAGAGGAGAAAAACAGGAGGATAGTGTATTGATTAATTAATTTCCTACTAATAATCGCCAGGCTAGTCTTGAAGATAGCTCGGGAAAAGTGATCCGTGAGTCTTTCCTCCAGTCGTATGACATCCATTCAAGCTGTTAAGATCAACCTGTGCATCAGTCTCTGCCCAAACGAGCTGCAAAATTGTCAAACTAGTAAGGAGCAAGAGGGTAGAAAGATAAACCCGCCTACAAAACCCTCTATCCACACGAGGTCTTCCGTAGCCCTTGAACCAAGCTCCGATATCGTCGCTTACAGACAAAGACAAACGTCGCGTAACAAGCATAGTGCTGCTACCCGGTTATGCGCCCATTAGGCGTTGCGGCTTATTGCCGTGACAAATTGGGAAAGCCCCGGTGGAAATAACGAGTCCACAAGCGAGATCTATTGCTATGTATCTCGATACCTAACCTTTGGTTCGTTAAAGTATATGACTGCAGAGCGACCCACGGGTTTGGGACGCTCTTTACCCTACACTTTCCGACATAGCAGTGCAGGGAAGCCCTTCCGGCAATACGCATATACCCATTTGACCACTAAGACATGACCCTACTCATATACAGGTCTCCAAGATGATAATCAATAGCGCCGCGTGCCAGCTTCGTTTTCTTTATGCCAGTTCTGGAAGGACTCGTCAAAAGGCCATTGGCGAAATCTGGCGATTTAATTCTGCAGCTATTAAAGCACAGTTCATTTCACGGCCATAATGATCGGTTTGTACCTTTGCAACAATGTCATCCATCATTAGCTTCAGCTTGTTTTGACGGTCGGCCTGGACGAGGAGCGTCGGCTACATGAATGTCTAAGATAACTGGCTTGTTTAGATCCAGGCCTCGTTCAATAGCATTGTCGAGAATACGGTTAATGGACCTTGTTTTGATGCCGGTTATTTGCTCGATTTCTTGGTTAGAGTGGCGGCCGCCGATTTTAAGGGCCAATGCTTGCGAACGGGTGGCTATATCGTAATTAGGCATTGTAGAAAGATGAACATAGTAAAATAAGAAACAATGAAATAGATCAATTGAAGTTATATAGAATGTTTGGTTGCAATTGGGCCGCTATAAAGGTAATTGGGCCTTCATGAAGAGGTAATTCCCCTGGCAGAATCCAATGCTAAGGCCAAAAGCGGTGAGCAAGGACTTTTGGTATCGAGCTCTGTATAATCCCCTTCTTTAAGACATGGCGTTCTGGGTTCATGTTGCCTAAGCTATAAATTTCGAGACAACATGAAAGCTCTGTTGTAGTCGGTAACCTCGCGAACTATCAGCAAATAGCTAGTAGTAAAAAGTCCAAAGACTAAGATATACGTGTCTACGTCGCGCAAAGAGTGCTCTATTACATTTCGCAGTATACTTGGAGAGTTTTAATGTAATAAGAGTGCAGGACAAAATTGCGCAAGTCTGCGCATATTTTTTACACGACTATTATCCGGGAACCTTGGGGTAACACGTGGGGCAATTTGAAATCAGATAACCGATCGACCTAAGACTATACTTTGCCGGTGATAACAACTCGGTGCTTTGATTGACGCAAATGATCTGCTTAAGCGAGACAATGGACCGAAAAGCATGTACTACGAATACTGGGAGCAGCTTGGGAGACCGCTGTGTCGAACAAATTATGGTCAGCGTAGATTAGAAACGTTAATTAGCGGTTAACGATACGGCTCACTACCTCTCCATACCTTCTTCACCCCCACCTTTACATATCTGGAACACAAGTCCAATCCGCCTTGCACTGCGGCCGGCCTATAACTCATACAATTTTAGTCAGAGATACATAGCATCGATAGGGGTTCTTCGTAATCGTATCGTATGAATCTCGTGAGCTCAGTTCATCCGAAAGCTTATGGAACTTAAAATTCCACACCAGTAAGGCCAGTACTATACGAGCCTCGAGGTACGCCAACCGTCGACCAAAGCAGCCACGAGGCCCTAAACTAAAGGCCATCATTGGTCCACTTTGGGCATCAAATACTGCGTCACCTTTCTCGCTAACTTTTAGCCAACGCTCAGGTTTAAACAGGTGCATATCACTTGGGTCCCAGGATCCGTACAGCCTCTTCTCGCGCGAAGACGGACTCCGGTCGCTCTCTCGCACTGGAATAGGGGGAGACTGGTAATCTGGACCGTCCGAAACTATAAATACCGAAGTTCCCTTGGGGATCCGGTGTCCTAAAAGCTCAGTATCGACAAGAGCTTCTCTGCGGACTAATGGCAAGGGCCCGTCGTATCTTAGAGTTTCCTCCAGGACGGCATCGAGATACGAAACCTGTGTCTTCCATAGCTCAACGATATTTGGTTGTCGCTTCTTGGCATGCGCTTCTGGATACGCCGCTTGAAGAGCTGAACGCAATTTTATCTGAACTTCGGGGTTGTCTGCCAAGTTTTTGACCATCCCTGTTAGATTGAAGTTGGCTAGCTGTTCCATGAATATAATTGAGTCAAAGAGAGAAGTATAATAACATTTCTGCACATGAAATTCACTTACATGACAAGGTTGTCAAACTTGTCTCGTGTCCAGCAGCGATATACCCAAAAAGCTAGAAAATGGTTAACAATGATTGCCGCTTTCATTTGATAGCTGTAGGCGTTACCTCGTCATGGATTTGTGGTGAATGGAAGAGAGGCTTTCGTCCCACTTTCTCGGCCGTATTCATTTCCCTCTTCAAAATATAATCCATCGCCGATCGCGTGCCGCCTTCGCCGCTGCGAAGACGCACGACAGCCTTATCGATCTCGTCACGAAGAAACCTTTCTTTCCGAGCAAAGCTTTTCGCCAACTCCGGACTCGTTAACATCTGAAAGTAGTGCGCTAACTTTGGGAATGGAGCTTTTAATTGTTCTCCGAGGTGAGCTCCAATCTTTTCAATAGCTGAATTGATAGGCGAAGGAGAAATCTTTGGGAACGTAACGCTCCCATCGACCTCAGGCTGGAGCCGGAATACTGATTTAGACAGGAAGTCTATCTGGTTTTTAATCGTGCTTTGGTCATCTTCTAAGCCGAAAGCGACAGCATTAATAATGTCTATCGCAGCATCGAACAGATCACTACGCGCGTTAAACGGCCGACTTTCTGCCAGCTTAGCTTTTAAACTCCATAGCTTAACAAGGGCTATGGTTTTGGCATAAATCTGTGGTGCAGAAACCTAAGGAGATTTTTAGTCTACTTCTTGTTTATAGTAACAAGGGTTTTACCTCATGCAAGAAGTTAGGCGTCATCAGGTCTTTCACAAGCTCCCTGTTCTCCTTAAACCGAGGATCCGTTGATAGCATAGCTATGTGGTGGTTTGGGACCACTCCGCCGAATGCATCTGTGTACCAAGGACCTCGATCAAACTCACTATTGCGTCTCAGTAAGAGATCTTGAGATTCTCGAAAGTCAGCGAGGATCAGAGAAGGTTTTTGCAGCGGCCCAATCCAGATTTGGGTGAGGGCAGATTGATGCCGCCGCGGATGTTCTATGAAGAACGTCCTGATTTTTCCTGTGTTCTGAAGCATAGATACGATTTCGGGGAGGTTTCCCAAGAGGTTATTGCGTGCACTCTCATCGTAAGGGATGCCGGGGATAGGCTTCGGCAAAGCCCAACGATAAATAAGGTACAGTGTCACTGGGACGGTGAAGACAAAAAAGACGATACCGTTTATAGTCAGGCCTGTTAGAATAGGAGGCGCCATATCATCAGAACGTGAAGTACTCGAGATATTTGATATTGTTAAGTCTGGAAGTTAAGGTATGGTGCTAAGTACTTTTTAATAAATATTCTAACAAGTCAGAACATCTACGTGGATGGCTCGGAAACTAGTTCTGGATATTTAAACATAGAGGGTGAGTGGAGTCAGCCCCTCTCCATCCAGACCTACACATGGTCAACGAAAATGCATCACTAGAAATCTCATAATAGGCTCGCTTATTTTGTTAGGTATGCTGTTACAATGTGCTGCTCCTCTTATGTGGAAGGTAGCAGAACCAGTAATTTGCCTACCCCTCGCAGAGGGCGTTCCTTCTACAACATCATTATCGATCTAAAGAGCTTGACCAGTAATAGTACTTAGATGTTAGTCGTCGCTACTACACCATGTGGTATCCTGTTAGCGTTTCGTAATAAAATGTATTATAGCTCTGATAGGGAGGGAAGCCGTTCGTGCATATGCACGGCTCTAGATCTCAGCCCCTGACCGCAACTCCAATGTCGGAAACTTATACAACCCTCTTTCTTATCTGTTGCTTCACTATGACACGTACACCGGCAGTAAGTAGTCGAATAGCAGTTAATTTTAACTTTTATTGTGCTTAATAATATGCTTCTCAAACGCGTTTCTTCGTCCTACGAAATCATAAGAAATAATTAAAAAACAGTTAAAAATGGGTACTGTTTTGAATATCAGTAAGTCTAGTTCACAAGTACTGGTATAACCTAAGTAGAGGAATGCCTGGGTGTCGGAAGGGACCAGAAAGAGCTTCTTATGGAAATTGGCTCTTTTGTAAACACGTATCGCCTAGTATCCATCTCTTCCCTAAGATATATAAATATATCTATGAAAGCTGCAGCGTATCATTTACATGCTTAACACCCTCTCCACCGGCTTCTTGTGGTCAATTTTCAGTTTCGACTTTCCATTTCTGCCTCCAACTCCTTCCAATAGCTATCGCGCGGCTGAAAAACCAAGTTCGGGCCATCGTGTTTAACGATTACGCCGTCGTAAAGTTGGAACTCATCCTTTCTCCCTCGCCCATCCGTTCTCCCTGGCTGTCCTTCCCCTAACCGCCCAGCCTTACCCGGAGCTGTCTGAAAGTCAAAATACCACATAGTCCTAGCTAGCACAAGGCTTAGTTCAAGGTATGCCATCGGCTTCCCCGCGCAATTCCGATCACCTAGGGAGAATGGCTGAAAAGCATGACGTGCGGCGGTGCGTGCCTCAAGCTGTTCAGGCGTATCTTGCTCGGGAGTAAGCCAGCGCTCGGGCTGGAAGGTAAAGGGCTCCGGAAAGTAGTCGGCATTATGCAGGAGTGAGAACAGATTGACGCCGACCTCTGTTCCGGGTGGTATGACGTGCCCGTCAACAATCAGGGGCTCGCCGGCCTGTATCACAGTTGAATCCTGCTGGCGCCACGTGAAGGCAAGCGAGGCTGGAGAGATTCGCAGTGTTTCATCGATAACCGCGCGGAGGTATTTACATGATGACAACTGAGTTCCCTGAGTTAACAGGTTAGTATTATGGAGCGCACTTTTGGTGATTATGTCATCTATCTTACCTGGCGGATGTCACGACCAGAAGAGAAAGTGGCGCGGATCTCAGCAGCTAATCTAGCATAGGCGGAGGGATACCGCGAAAGGTAGAAGAATGCCGAGGTCATTGCTGTGTGTACTGTGCCTCCGCCTAAATATGTAGTTAAGGAGTCAGTAGAAAAGTATATGGTCCGATAACGCGAATAGAGACAGCCCATAGACGATTATCCTTTTTTACATACCTGCTGCGATAAAGAACACAGCTTCAGGCCAAAGCTCGGAATCGCTTAAGCCGTATTCGCCTGGGCTGATTTCCCCTGTTGAGATGGCATAAAAGTCATGCTTGGCTTCTTTCGGCGTGGACATACGCGAGGCGATCATGTGGCCTAAAATTCGCTGAAATTCCGCGAGCTCCTTACGCCCTAGCCACCCTATTAAAGGTGAGATAACTGAAGTGATCGGCCACGCCATATAAAGTGAAAGTGTTGTGCTCATAGCCTTAAGAGCATTTGGAATGACCTGATTCGTGGCTTCAGTTTGCAATTTTAATGGGAAGCCAAAAGCTAGCTGCCCGATAATATCAACAGCAAGACGCTCGCATTGCCTCGTCATATTAACTACTTCGGCCCGCTGGCTGCACCGAAGGAGCTGTTGTAAGAAAATATCAACCTGCTCGCTCATAACAGGCTGAAAAACTCTCATGGAGCGGTCAGAAACCACAGGTGCTACCAATTTACGTTTTCGGCGATGAGCATTTCTGTCTAGTGTGGCCCACATGTTTGGGTTTTGGCCCGGAGCAGTCACGTATGAATAGGCAATGCCTTTGTTTATATTTGGGTTGGCGTAGATATCTCATGAGGATGTTAACATGGGCTGAACTCCAGTGCCTAGAACTGTAATCTTACCGTGCATCGCCGTCGCGGTGTTGAATACCAGACGGTTAGGGCCATGTCTTACTACCGGACCTGCATTTTGCAAGACGCATTAGCAAGCCCTGAAGAGAGAGGCATAGATGGTATTTCCTTCATGCTTACCGTATCTCAGGTGATCGCGGTACATAGCAAGGTGCATACAATTACGAACAACGTAGTATGCGCCATAGGCATTGGTCAACTTTGCGATGGGTGGGCCAGGGAAATTACTCAATGGATGAAGCAGGAAGTTGTACGCCACGATAAGTAAGATCTAGCAGAGCTATTAGCTATAGACCTGTGGCTGGGGTGTGTGTCAGGTTCGCACCAAGGGTACAAAGAAGCCTAGAGCGTAGACTGTAAAAGTGTATACTACGTCCGTCATCCTTGAAGCGATTATCGTGATAACACATTAGAGGGTTTGGAAATAGGTTAAGAAGAAATAGCATAGAACAAGAAAGGTATAGTTTCAATAGGCGGATTTAGTACACATGTAGCCAAACCCAAATAGCCCATACGTAGATACCCTCTATGTGCATCAGCTGATCCAGCAGTGTGTGGATGATTGGCGCCTGGCTACAACACGAAACATCTACCTCCTGAATCACACCCTTATCCTTTAGATCGCGCACACCCTTCCATTATCCAACTATTGCCTGTCAATTGGATGCTTCACTTGGGCGCAGCATTGAGAGATGCGTTAGTAAGTAAGCTGTCTCCTTCACACACCGGATGCGACATAGAATGCGTTAAGACAGTTATGTAGGATCGAAAGGATCGAGATAGTGGTACTACACAACACAAGCCACAAATATCCATGCAGGGATGACTTAGAGATACAGTGCTCCCCCCGGCTATTGGCTGCGAGAGTATGGAAGAGTCGTATTAATTACACAACATAAGTCCCCGAGGGTTAGTGTGGCAGACACTCAAAGAGTTGGGCCTGTCGGGCCATTGCTACTATAGCATAGAAGTTATGCCGAGCGAAAAGATGAACATAAAGTCGCAGGTTGGGTGTAGCGTGCGCTGCGACCTCATCCTGAAGGATTCATGGAGTGCAGACGACAGATACCACACTGTTAGGAGAAGAGACACTCAATGGGTGGTATTGTATGCTGGGAGGTGGCTTCTTAATGGCGGGGGTAGCAATGATGCTCCCCATACGTTCCTCTATTCAAGACTATATGGGTTATAGTGCCCAGAGGCTTAGAGTATAGATTGCTTGTCATTGAATGTAACACTCCTGTATTTCAAGGTCACCTTGCCTTGGAGCGCTATCACATAAAGCGGTGTGCTTATCATTTTGCTGGATTTGAGGCCGAAAAGAAAGTCTATCAAGCAAAGTATGTCCAATAAGACGAGTCGCAGGTTGATGTGGACTACAGGCCTCTTAAAAATATTTAGCCACACTAGTACTTATGCTAATATTAGTGCCATATCTACACCAACTCTTTAATATAGTTCATGGCTCATTTAGAGTACCTATAGACTTACGCGGATCTCGAACCACGGTACTCATGATATTTGCGCAGGTATAACCAAGTGCGGGTAATTGTATGACAAGGCGATTAGTTTGTGGTCATGTCCCCTGTCGAGAATATATAGCTACAGAGGGTTACCTCCAAGTAGTTATCCAGATTTTCCACTTTAAGCGCTTCACATAATCAATACATTTTATTCGTCCCCCTATCAGCTACCCTGTGCTTCATACATTGCTCGAACATGCTACCTAAATTTTTGTTAATCGGCTAACAGGTCACTGTACTCACATTGGCGTAAGCTTATATAAGGCTATACGGGTTAAAAGTTCAAAGCTAGGGAGTGTTCAAGATAAAAGCCTTCTTATAAAACTTAGGGCCGGTGTTATACGCCTTGACGATACGGACTGATTTGAGCTTACGTCCAAATGTAAATAGTGAAAGACTAATTCATTACAGTGTAACTTGCTTGATGTAAATTCATACAGCAAAACTGAATCTAATAGAATATCCTATTTGCTCACTGAAAAGCCGAAACTAATCTTGCTACACTATATACATATGATGGAGGTATAGTAGGTCGTGACTTGCCGCGCGAGATACACTTCAACATACACCCATACTGTAGGTGATTACCTAGGTAATTACTTCACTTGAATGAGTAAGTGCCTTCCCTAGCTCCGGTCCATCCAAGGGTGCTGGTGCTCGAGAGACGGGTCTACTGATAGCTGGGAGCCATGATCTTCACGCTGGTCGAACTCAGTGGTTTTGATAATTCCTGAGTCTAACACGCCGCGATTAGTACTCTTCGTCTGATCTTCAATATCTACTGGACTCATGACACCAAGCTCGGTAGAGCTCTCCATCGTGGCTTGCTCATCCATCTTGCGGTACACGCGCAGGCCATTAGGTGCGGTGCCGCCGATAGTGCGAAAGGACCAGCCAACGGCCCTCTCATCGGTGCCTGGAGGGCTGTGGTTGCTCTTCGATGTCGGAAGTAAACGCGTCCAGGACCGCAACGACCGCAGCAGACGTCCACCAAGACTGTCTTGGGCAAACACCTTGGGTATTGCCGGCACGCAGAACACGAGCAAGACGCATGTTTGCTCCGCTATGACCCATAGAAACAACTGGCTAATAATATATGACGAGTCATACGTCTCAGCGAGGGATTTTGGATAATAATTTTCTATGGTCGGCGCGACGCGCCCGGCTGCGCTGACACAAGCACTACAATGGCAGGTTCCATTAGTTGGGAATAGTATAAAACGCCTCCTTGGCTAGACTCACAGCAGACCAACAGAGAAGACGAGTGAGATACCAAATTTGCGCCTCGTACTCATCTGTAGAGTCCAGATAGTCCTCTGTGGCAAAAGGAAGATGAAAATATCGAGAGCCAGGTTGAAAGTGGCAATTACAATATCGCGAGCCCTCTGATCGATACATGTACCTTGGACCCAGAAGTGGAAATTCCGTTCGAATGGTGTGCAGGTGAGGAACACGCTTATGATGTTGGCTAGGTAAAATAACACGGTGATAACCATCAGGAACCGGCTTGTCCAAAAGAAGCTGCGGCTCGTACGGTCTGGAGAGAAAATGTGAGACCATTCCAGCAAGATAGCCACCTTGGCAAATACCATAGTTAATTGGTAGACAAGATACAAAATGAAGACTATCTAAAAACACAAACGAAATCGGTTAGAATTGTGAACAATAAGCATTAAACGGATGACACGACAAAACTTTTCAACTTACGTAGAGTATTTTAGTGAGCTGGAAGCCTTTGAGGTCCCATTGGTGTACAAAGAAGCCGATATCGAGTAGGTATCGGAAGTAGCACCACGCAGTACCAGCATAGAAACCCTGGTGATTCCATGGTGAGTAGAAATAAAGATTATAAATTTAACTGTCGTACGTACGAAGGCAGCTATACCCAGAACTATAGAGACAAAGTAGATCAAAGATTAGCAAAGATAGGTCTTGTATTTATTGTCAGACACATACAGTCTTCGACTTGGACCTTTTTGACGACAAAGATACGTGAATAAGCTCGTATTGATCCGGCCGTCGAAGCAAGAGAAAAGCAGATGACGGCCAGTGCAATTGCCCCAGCGTTCCCATTCGTTGGATTATCAAAATTGGCAATCACCCCTTCTGGTGGCAATGCTGAAGGGCCGTCTAAGATGCCCTGTAGCACCTCGGGGGGAATTTGAGTGGAGTCGCCCATTGCATGGTTCACACTCGAGCAGAATAGGAGGAGGGGTTTAAGAGGGGAGGTCAGTGACAGTTTGATGAAAATATGTGATCTGTCTCTGGGATGACATATAACTTGGGTTTTCTGAATATATCACTCGACGAGTTGGCACCAGTGCTATTTTCTACCTCTCATATCAGTCCAGGAGAACAGAGTAATGATAGATTGAATTCTTGGATGAATGGAACACGCAGGGGCTCTGTGAATAGTTCTGTTGCCACTGCCGATCGTAGTAGGGACGTTGCACTCTAGTGCTGTGTGTTGGTGTAGCAAATCATCTATGGATGCTTTGCAGCACCTACGTACTGTACATAGCTTCAGAACCTACCATATCCGGTATCCAACTTGGGGTATGCACCGGTAGTTCCGATCACGTGTGATGTGAGTTGAACATAGATGCGAAGGAGCGGGGGATCGGTATCCCAGCAATAATTAAGGTTACCGACATTATCGGTGTGTAGGATTGTGCCTTGTTCTAGATGAGCGCCGACCAGTCACGACGTACATGTCTTAATACGAAGCGCCTCGAGGACCCTTGCCGGGATATGCGACACATCATCCGGAAATTCTGTCCTAGCTGTGCAGAAATGTTTGCTGTCGACCTTGCACTCAGTTGACTTGGGATCAGACTCGAAATAATTAGTTAGAGAGAGCGTAAGGAGCGGGGTGAATTTAAGCTCTTATTGACCAACGTTCTTATGTCACTTATTCCAGTGCCTAAAACACATCAAATAATAAGAAAAAAAAAAATAATCCTTTTCACTTTCTTGGCAAACTATAAGAATCGTAGCTGGATTCTCAATCAGTCGTACAAAGAGGGGCGCTGTCTTGTGTTCATCTAAGAATTGGAGCTTTTCCGCCATGCACTCACCATTGGTCGGCTGGTCGCCGACGATCATGAAGAGCGATTAATTATAGAAACAGGTTCTTGGTAAAGTGGAAGGTCTTTTGACACTCGAGTCTATCTCATATCATGCTGCAGACGGAATCGACGGTCTTGCGACTCGGATACCATGATCGCCGAGCCTGTTATTAGAATCTTGGCTGTCTTTCACCATACATACAGCCTTAGTTTCGAATCCGCCTCTGTGTGTTGTCACCCTGACTGGCACACACCAACTGGTAGTTTGAGTTGGTTGCTTCCTTCATGGATATCTATCCCGAGGTAGCATCCCAACTGCAATTATTACGGCACCGGTTATGTTGTTGGATTCATGTCCCATCCCCGCGTAAGATTAGCCCCTTGGTTTATTCAACTTATCCAATGTATTATAAAAGTTTAGAATTCATAGACGAACCATTATCTGTTGTATATTTGCAGCTCCCACACTCATCCCACCTTGTCACTACCTTGTCACCACCATGTTAACGCCTCGGTAATGTAAATAGAGTTCTCTCATTCAGTATGGAATCTACTGTTACAGCATGGCAGCTAGTAGAGCAAAGAGGCACTGCAAATTGATGAGAGAACATGATTGTTTGACTCTGAATGGCAGGCCGGATAGTGCTTTTATACTTACGATGATTTGGGGCATTTGCTCAACCTCCACGTACTTTCCTTGGTTCCGCTAATGGCAGAGCAGGCAACTGCATGTCCCGGAGGTAGACTCATCTTCTTTTGCATGACTTTTACGTGATACTACAAGTCCTCACAATGTCGACGATAATAAGTTCAATACAGAGGATGGTAACCGATCGTTTACAATATTGCCAAGTGACATACAGTCCTAAGGGTCCTGTATACATGATGTAGTGATCTATCATCGTACTGTCTCACTCGTAGTCTTTAGCTCTCTCAATAGTTCGTTCGATAGCATGTATCATCTTTCGCCAGTCCGGGTCCGAGCGCAGGCCCGGGACACCATGGCCCAGGTGGTGGTTCACTACTTCTCGGTCCGCCTCTATACACACGTTTGCAAGCTCCTGACCAACATCCGGGTCGCCATCCTTATCCCAGATATGCACAGTTGGTACACGGACTAGGATGCCATCTAATGCTAAACTACACCGTCGAGCGGTCAGTAGATTTAGAGGGGGCAACCCAGCAAAGAAAATAGCACATTTGACGCCGACAATGCCGTTTTGCCATTCCGTATCGTAAGCGAGTATTGTCGACGCGACACTCGCGCCTTCACAGAATCCCACAAAGCCGTCAAAGGGTCCCTGGGAATCGATGAATTTGCTCAATTCGTAGCAAACAGCGCGATATCCAGCTATATTAGTGTCATCTAACGGCCAAAAGCCGAGACGCTTCCCACCGACCTTAGCGTCTCTGATAATGATGCCTGTACAGTCTGTTAGCTTTTATTTGCTTCCAAGCAAGGGAGGTATCCAATGAACCCTCTGGTGGTGGTGTTGTTGTAGGAACGCTTCCGTCAACAAATATGAATTCATGGCCGTCACCAAGAGCTTCACAGACATTGGCTAGCCTTTGGGTCAACCCTCAATTGCCTACAAGTAGGGCACTGGGAGACAGTCATACACATCTGGTGCTTGAAGAACTGAAAGTCGATCTTAGACACTTCCTCTGATCTAGCGGTCTGTGCCAGCGCGCGACTTACCTCTGCGTTCGTGCCTCTACCGTGAAGGCAAAGAAAGCGCATTTTGGGGCTGTCTTCTGTCTCACTTGCCGTCTGACTTAGGAATTAGTGCCCGAGTCTCAAGCTGCCAGTTTTGTTGAAGCTGATATGCGCGTACTTTCACACACATTAATACGACGGCTATGGAAATACAACTTTATTAAAAGCTTACGTTATCCCCAAAGCCTGGTTCGGCAGCAACGCCCCTAAATGTCCAACTTATAACCCACACTACCCCTGCCAACAGAACAGCATATGCTTTAACCTGAGGTCTGCAATGATTTGTGGCAGTTGAGCACTTCAAACGCAGCTCCTGTTGTTACAGTAACCTCCAGCATAGGCGAAAATGGGCAAAGGTCGAAGTACTTAGTATTCAACTCATACGATTGGCTAAAAGCGCCATGTCAAATGCTTCTAGTCTAGGCATCTTGGTACCGAATCAGGTTTCAAGGGAATAGATCTACACATGAACTAAGGGTAGCCCACCCCTGCAAATTTAAAGATACGGGTTGGGCCGTCGACCCATCCTTATCTGACTTACAGGCCTCCAAGATGATAATCAAAAGCGCCGCGCTAAGGGCTTGTACCGACAAGGGAGATTTAGTAAGGAATTTCAAGACCATTTTTTATATTTATGCGCTATGCTATTGATCATCATTCTGGGGACCTGCAGGAGCAACGACCAGTCTAAATGGATCACGGATTCCCTCGTAGGAATATGCTACATAAGAGATGCGCTATTGCCACTCTTAAGCATGATTTACCCTTTTCTTCTGACACTCCACACCCCCGTGGGTTCATCAATTTGGAGTCATAAAGTCAGTTCTAACAAATGGCGTTTGCCGTACTCTTGATGCAGATCCAGCCATACTAGAAATTACTACCCCCAGGCCTACTCATACATGCGAGTACAATGCCGTCTCTGAGATGGTTCGAATACAAATCGGGCAGGACATACAACACCATTTGGGTAGTATCGAGCGAAGGTCGAGCAGAACATGTCAAATGCGCTCGGCTTGAAGACTATCAAATGAAATGCGTTTGACAAGTGAAGCTTCCGACATGGCGATTAAGGTAATGTACTTAGCACTCGGAGGGATTGCCGCGTTTGATTCGGTTGCTTGCAATACTGGGTGCTTCTTCTGTATTGGCTGGGTCTGGCATAGAATATACAATAAAGCTACAAACATTAGTTCAATTTAGATACCGTAGCTCATAGCGATATACTAATTTAATTTATAAACTCAGTTTAACTCTTCTTCACTTGGGAAGTTTATCAATACTGAGATCAATTAGATATATCAAACTAAGAATATCATCTCCACTTGCAAACATGAGCGCTAGCAACTTGCCCACTCGGCTACAGCCCTTCGCTATCGTTGGAATGGCCTTTAAGATGCCCCAGGAAGCTGTTGATGAGTCTAGCCTCTGGTCTGTCCTTGAGAATCGAAAGAACTTGATGACTCATTGGCCTGAGAGTCGCATTACTCTTGATGCTTTTTACGACAAAGACTCCGAAACTAAACCGAACATGGTTCGCCCCTATCCTCCTTCATCTATGGCTTGGCCGGAATAGGTCTACTAACAAGTTGATAGTTGAGTGGGCCAGGGGGTCATTTCATTAAAGAGGACCCAGGAGCTTTCGATGCCTCCTTCTTCTCTATTCCACCTAGAGAGGCTGAAGCAATGGACCCGCAGCAGCGTTGGGCCTTAGAGGCTGTTTATCATGCCCTTGAGAACGGTGAGGGTGCCTTATTGAATCGATTGAAGATTTCCTAAGTACACTTCTGATCTGATATTCTATAAAACAATAGCTGGTATTCCTGTAAAGGATATCCATGGAAGCCGCACCGCCGTGTTTTCAGCATCCTTCTCCGATGACTATCAGGGTATGGTATCAAAAGATCCAGATGCAGCGCCCCGACAAACAGTGACAGGCACTGCAACCTCCATCTTGGCAAACAGAATCAGCTGGTATTTTAATCTACGTGGCCCAAGTGTCCATGTCGATACTGCTTGCTCCAGTGGACTTGTTGCCCTGGATATGGCATGTCAAGCAATGCGCAGTGGAGACGCAACAGCAGTCAGTCTACCCTAGGGTATTCCCTCCGAATATACATCCTAGTGTAAGAAGGCAAATGGATTAGATTCTAAGTGTCTACATATCGTCTAATAGGCTCTCGTCTTCGGTACCAACGTCCTCCTCGATCCAGGACTTACCATATTCATGTCCAATATCAATGCATTGTCCCCTGACAGTCGCTGTTATAGCTTTGACTCGAGGGCTAATGGATATGCGCGCGGTGAAGGCGTTGTTGTAATCTTCATCAAGCCTCTTAGTGATGCTATCCAAAACGGGGACGTCATACGGGCCATCATTCGCGCGACCGCATCTAATCAGGACGGTAGGACTCCAGGAATTACTCAGCCAAGTTCTGAGGCACAGGAGAGCCTTATACGTCATGTTTACAGAAGGGCAGGGCTTGGATTTGACGAGACGAGATATTTCGAGGCACACGGTGAGTTTTGACGATTTGCACATAACATTTCTGCTGAACAACGAACCAGGAACCGGGACTCCTGTTGGAGACCCAGTCGAAATGAAAGCTATTGGGAGGGTTTTTCGTAAATTTCGCTCCTCCCAACAGCCTCTCTATGTGTGAGTATCGATTTTGCGGATTGACACCCAGCTTACATCTTGCAGAGGTTCAGTCAAAGCAAACATCGGGCACCTCGAACCAGCTAGTGGCTTAGCTGCAATTGTCAAATCTGTCTTAGTTCTTGAAAAGGGTGTGATTCCACCAAATGCGTTATTTGAAAACCTCAATCCGGATATTGATGCTAATTTCTTCAACATTGAGGTCAGTCATTTAACTTAATCAAACTCTCCCTACAAGTAATCTAATGCTCATACTGTATTCATTACATGTAATACTTCCTGCGTGGGTCCTTTCTTTAACATACAGAGTAGGTACCTACTAAGTGTATTCCATGGCCTACCTCAGGCCTTCGTCGAGTTTCTGTTAATTCTTTCGGCTTTGGGGGCACAAACTCGCACGTCATCCTGGACGATGCCCTCTCTTATCTACAAAGCCATAACCTTCCAGGTTATCACCATACTGAGGTTATCTCTGCTGAGTCGCAAAATGAGTGTCCCAGTTTCAATAACTGTGAAATTAGTGGTCTCTCGCAATGCTCCAAGCTGCTCGTGTTTAGCGCAGCAGACAAGGCTGCGCTACAACGACTGGTCGACCACCACCAGACTTACTACCGCGAACGAATATCTAATCGTAATGACAAACTCGACCAGCTTGCGTACACCTTGGCGGCGCGCCGAACTTTATTCTCATGGCGAACGTATGCTATTCTGGCAACCTCGCGCAGTGTGACAGCGAATGGCGAGCAACAAGTCGGCGATGAAACGACCTCACTAGTTACATCAACTCCTATCCAAGCTTCCACTGAGCAGACCGGCTCAGCTTTCATTTTCACAGGGCAGGGAGCTCAATATCCTAGAATGGGACTGGAACTGCTACAGTACCCGGCGTTCAAGGAGAGCATCATCAGGTCTAATCATGCTCTCACCAGGATTGGGTGCGAATGGTCGGTAATAAGTAAGTTCTTTCTTCAACCTATCATTAGCTAGAAAATGCCTAAAAAAGCCCTTGCTGACAGATATATTTGACAGATTCACTTGAAAGAGGCGAGACAATTGACTCGCCAGAATTCAGCCAGCCTCTGTGCACAATTTTGCAAATCGCCCTAGTGGATCTGCTCCGTACTCTCAATGTAGCACCTGTGGCTGTGGTCGGTCACTCCAGCGGCGAAATCGCAGCCGCCTATGCCGCTGGAGCATTGTCGCAAGAATCTGCTTGCCAAGTCGCCTATTATCGCGGGGAGGTCGTAGAGAAGCTTCGCGCCGCGTCCATGATCAACCCGGGAGCCATGATGTCAGTCAACATCGCCGAACTCCAAGTCGCTGGCGTTTTAGAGAGGTCCGGGTTGGAAAAGGGGGCATTACACGTTGCGTGCGTGAATAGTCCAACAAATCTTACGCTGGCTGGGAGGCTAGATGACATAAACATACTCAAGAAATATCTTGACCAACAAGGAATATTCGCTCAGAAGATCAACACGATGGTTGCCTATCACTCTCCCGCTATGCAACAGATTTCAGCAGACTATCTTCACCTTTTGGAGTCATTGGGAATACTCTCTGGAAAGACCCAGCCAATCCCCATGGTAAGCTCAGTTACCTGCAAAGTTGCAGCACCGGACCTGCTAGCGACGGCGCAATACTGGGTTGACAATCTCATATCGCCTGTTCGGTTCGCTACAGCAGTGCAACGTCTGTCAGACAATGCGGAAAGCTTAAGACTTCCCCTAGGAAGTAGCGCCATTACTGACTTGATTGAAGTCGGCCCCCACGCAGCGTTAAGAAGGCCATTAAAAGATACATTGCCCTCTATGCGGTATCATAGCGTGTTAGAGCGTGGGAAATCTCCTTTAACGTCTATTCTGGAACTATTGGGAATGCTCTTCTGCCATGGGTACTCCGTGTCCATACTTGGAGGAAATCACTATAGCCGTGGAACTTTGCCACCCTTGGTCGACTGTCCTTCTTATCCATTCAACCACAATTCTACATACTGGGACGAGTCGCGGCTCAGTAAGGATTGGAGATTGAGACAGCATTCACATGGGTACCTGCTTGGAAGACGTGCTCATGATTGGAATCCGCTCCAACCGAGATGGAGAAACTGGGTATGCAAGGAGATAGCTCCCTGGTTAGGCGACCACGTGGTAAGCATGGTTCTTCTTTCACACGCTCCTACTTACGTTATCGTGTATTCTTATTATTACTTCTATTTCAACACAGCACTGAAGAGACTACATGCCAAATCACACTTTTCAGTCACCCCTTTCCGTTTTGGTGTTACAATTTCCCCTACGTTACTACCTACATATGAACTCATCTGGCTTTTTCAAAGATCAGCGACACTACCATTTGCCCAGGAAGCGGTATCCTGGCAATGGCCATCGAAGCAGCAACGCAATTTAAAAAATCGAAGAGCCGCCAAATACCGTTCTTAGTCTTAAAAAATGTCCAGTTCATCGCTCCAATTATAGTGGGCGATACTCTACAAGACGCCACGGAGACAGTAGTTGAGCTACGCCCAGTACAGACTGCAATCGAAAGAGAAACCTCCAAATCAGAAATTCGCATCTTCTCATACAGGGATAGCAATTGGACAGAATGCTTTTATGCCCGTGTTGAGACTCAATACCATGAAATTGCCGCCAGCGACCTCAATGTCGCCGATGAGGCATACTGGGAGGACAGACAGATCCGCGAGAATGTCAAATGCGCGATGGAGTCATGCACGGTGCCGGTCGAAGCACGTTGCTTTTACGAATTCTGTGAGGAGCATGGCTTCCGCTACGGTCCGTCATTCCAGAAATTGCGAGACATTTTTTGGGACGGTAACAGCGCCTCATGCGCGCATATCGATATATCAGCGGCACTAGAAGATTTACATCGGACAGCAGACAGTCCCGTTCATCCTGCCATACTAGATTCAATTCTTCACTCCTCGATCGCCCTCTTCTCCAAAGGTCTTGCAGAAGGAGTTGGGACATTTGTACCCCGACGAATCTCCAACATGAGAATCGCGATCGCGCCTTGGGACCAGATGACGTCGAAGGTCCGCCTCAGCACTCACCGTCACAAGGAAGATGACCGTTCATTAGATATATATGCGCTAGCAGACGACGACTCAATCCTGTGCGCCATCAATGGCTTAGCGATTGCAGAGGTATCTGGCATTAGCATGGTCCAGGGCGGCCCAGGAGACGGCTCATTGCTGCATAGTATTGCTTGGAAGCCTCAATTAAGCTCACTGAGTAAGGCGGAGCTGCAAATGCTATGTGCATTCGACGGCCCCATTGCAAATGAATCCGTCTTGAGAAAATACTGTGTTAAGATGGAGCGGGCGGCGCGGGCTGCTGCGTGCCAAGTGACCAAATTATTTTCTGGCGATGACCTTGGTGGTGTCCCTGGCCACATAAAGAAGCTTCTTGCTTGCTTAGAATACCGTTATGTACAAGTGGATGACAGAGTCGAATGGCCAAATGACCTAGAGCTTCAGACCGTTCTAGATGAGTGCGAGGCAGAGATGCCAGAGTTACGCTTGTTGCCTCAAGTTGCGAGAGCGTTACCGTCTATAATTCGCGGCGAAACCGACCCGCTTGAGTTGTTATTCAACACCAAATCTGCTGAATCGTTTTACACTTATATATTTCAGCGTCACATTGACGCTGGGCAGTTGAGCACATACCTGGATCTACTATCCCACGAGAGCCCCAGCCTCCGTATCTTGGAAGTTGGGGCAGGTACTGGCTCTGTAACTCGACTTGTTCTCAACAGCTTCGCGGCATTTGAGCAGGCAACTGGTCAGTCACGTTTCTTGGAGTATGTCTACACAGATATCTCACCAGCATTCTTTGAGGGGGCCAGGACAGAATTCAGAAATTTCGAAGACAGAATGGTCTATAAAGTGCTGGACCTGCAGGTTGAACCGATTTCGCAAGGGTTTGACCTTGCAACATACGACTTAATCGTTGCCGGAAGTGTGCTTCATATCTGCGCAGATCTTACAGCAGCGTTAGATAAGGTTCGTAGGTTGCTCACACCCAGCGGGCAGCTCGTCATATTCGAAAATACGAAGCCAAATACCGCATGCATCGACGTTGCGTTTGGGGTCCTCGAGGGATGGTGGTTTGCATCTGAGGAATGGCGTCAACATGGCCCCCTCATCAACGAACAACAGTGGGATGCGCTACTACGCAAAACAGGGTTTACCGGCATCAATGCCACTTTCAGAGACGCTGAGAGTGATGAAGCATCCTTTACCAGTATCATGATCTCAGCGGTTCCGGATGCATCTTGCGAAGACGCCAACAACGGCCAAGACGAGATTATCTTCCTCATAAACCCTCTCTCAAGTTCTCAGTGGAGTCTGTCAAGAGATATTAGCAAGCACTATCCATGTACCAGAATTATTGAACTAGACCCCGAAATCAATAATGCTCATGCTATCTCCGCGTCTAGTGTTGTGATATCACTCCTTGAAGTCAATGAAAAATTTCTCTCTACCCTCGACGCCGAGGGCTTTGACATGTTAAGAGATTACGTGTCAGCAGCTCATAATTTGTTCTGGGTAACCTCATGCCCACGCCAAGACGATTCGATAACTGACCCTCACCTGGCCTTGTCGACTGGTTTCTTCCGCGCCATCCGGTCTGAACAGACATATAAGCATATCGTAACGCTTGCTGTTGAGCCTTGTGCTTATGGAAACGAAGCCAAGTTCGTGTTGCGGGTCCTACGCAGCTGTTTCCGTGAAACGTCACCTTGTGCCGAGATCGAGTTCGTCGTCCGCGATGGACTTCTTACCATTGGGCGCCTGGTATGCGAGCTTGAACTTGATACAGAGCGCATATGTCGTTTACAACCAAGGGCAGTATATGAACCATGGCGGCCGGACCCACCACTTGCACTGGAGGTTGCCACACCGGGCATGCTAGATACACTGCGATTTATAGAGGACCAAAAAGATGCTATCAACGCGGATGAGCTTGAAATTGAGGCTGTTGTATGGCCCATTAGTTTTCGCGATGTCCTCATCGCCATTGGGAATCTAGATGACAAAGATTTTGGGTTTGAGTGTGCCGGTATTGTTTCAAAAGTTGGCCAAACTTCCGCAGTTCAATTTCAACCAGGTGATCGTGTGTTAGTGGTTCTGCCCGGCTGTATGCGCAGCCACCCCCGAGCACCTCCTGAGAACGTCTTCAAGGTACCCGACAGTTTGTCACTCCATGATGCGGTTGCCTCCTTGAATCCAGGGATGACGGCTTACCATGCATTGGTTAATGTAGCACGTATCCAGCAGGGCGAAAGGATTCTTATTCATTCAGCTGCCGGAAGTACCGGCCAGATGGCTGTCAAAATCGCAAAGATGCTCGGGGCCGAGGTCTTTGCGACCGTCGGCTCTGAGGAGAAGAGAAAGCTTGCCATAGATCCCAACGGCCTCGGTATCGCCGAGTCGCATGTCTTCTCCAGCCGCAGCATCTCCTTCGCCAAAGGCGTGAAGCGCGTTACGGGAGGTTATGGCGTTGACGTCGTACTAAACTCGCTCTCTGGGGACTACTTACAAGCAAGTTGGGACTGCATTGCTCCGTACGGCAGGTTTGTCGAAATCGGGAAAGCCGATATTAACGCGAACTCGTCATTACCAATGGGTAGCTTCGCTAAAAATGCCAGTTTCGCAGCCATAGATCTACATCACATAGTGCAAACCAACAGCAAGTTAACACGGCTGTTGGTAGAAAATGTCCTAGATCTCCTTGTCAATCAGGAGATTAGCTGTCCAGCTCCTTTGCATTTTTATCCGGTATCGGACCTAGAAAAAGCTTTCCGATATATGCAGAGCGGTAAGAACACTGGACGCATTCTTGTGACCCTGGGGAACGAGGACATGGTTTCTGTAAGTTCAGCAGATGAGAAGAGATAGCGGAGTGACAACTGACTTTAGAGCAGAAACATATCCTCCTAAAGAGCAGCTGGCAATTTGAAACTAACGCGACCTACGTTGTGGCCGGGGGGTTGGGTGGCTTAGGTCGAACTATTATCTGGTGGATGGCTGAAAGAGGTGCTAAGAACCTTATTCTCCCTTCACGCTCTGGAATATCTTCGCCGGCCGCTGCTCGTATCGTCGCAGAGCTCTCAGCCAAAGGCGTCAGAGTTATGACTCCATGTTGTGATGTTTCATCAGCACCAGAACTCGAAAAGTTGTTGAAAGATCATGCTGACATGCCTCCAATCAAAGGTTGTATCAACGCGACCATGGTTCTCCAGGTACGTGACACTACAATTAGAAAATACTGGTACTAAATTGAAAATCAGGACGCTATTTTTGAAAATATGACTTTCGCGCAATGGTCTTGTACGATCAAATCCAAGGTTGACTCGAGCTGGAACCTTCACTCACTCTTGCCTCGTAACTTGGATTTCTTCATCCTCCTCTCCTCGCTGGCTGGCATTTATGGGTCGACTTCTCAGTGTAATTATGCTGCGGGTAATACGTTCCAGGACGCGTTAGCACAAGCGCGCACAACTTCCGGTATTGGTCGATCATCGATTGCGCTTGATCTCGGCTGGATGCAGGATATCGGTATTATCGCCGAACGGAGCGAGTATCGCCGTCACCGTGACAAGGTCGGCGATATGGGGGCGGTCTATGCCACTGACTTATTGGCCTTGCTAGACCATTACTGCGATCCAGCGCTACCGCAACTCACAGGCGCCCAAAAAAGCCAGCTTCTAGTAGGAGTCCTAACACCGCAGCACTACTATAGCCGGGGTCAAAAGCCTTTGAATTGGATCATGCGTCCAATGTATGCGGGGTTTGATGTGGTGCGCCCAGATGTGTCTGCCAGCGCCAAACGCGGTGACGGGATCCAAGAGGACTTCGCAGCACTATTCCGAAAGGCATGCGAGCCAAATGAGCGTTGCGACATTATGGAGAGGGCGCTAGTTAACAAGATGGCACGGACTCTAGGAGTAGAAGTTAAGGATATCGACCACCGTAAGATGCCGTCAGACTACGGGGTAGATTCGTTGATGGCGGTGGAGTTGAGAAATTGGCTCCAGCATGATTTCCGCGCGACAATCACAGTATTTGAGATAATGAGCGGAGCAACAATCGAGGCCATAGGCCAATTAGTAACAAAAAGAGCAGCCGAAAAGGCAGACAAGTAGTGTTATTGTATACAGATAATCTACATTGCAATTGATGCTTTGTGTAACTGACATACCACAAAACATTTCTAGGCGCTTATCGTCTGCGCTAGCATATTGCTTAGCCCAAATTCATCGGTTATATTGAGCAGCATGAGTGTTCTGTCCCTAGATACCTAGTTCTATAGCTTTGATGCCCGGGGTAATGGCTACGCGCGAGGAGAGGGTGTTGTTGCTTTGGTGCTGGGGCCCCTTAACCGGGCCCTGGTAACGGGCCAGAACCAAGGTGGGCGAACGCCGATACTCACCCAACCTAGCTCTAACGCCTAAGAGGCTTTGATCCCGCACGTTTACGCAAAAGCCGGGCTGGGACTCGGTGAGACAAGAGACTTCGAGGCGAATGGTAAGCCCATTGGCACAATGGCAACGTAAAATCCTATCCGCGGTGATTATCCAAAAAACTAGAGTATGCAATGAGTATAGTAGCGCGCAAGGCTTTAGAGACGGTGACATAGGAGTATCTCGAGCGTGGTCCGAATCTTCTTACGCAAGTACGCGGCATCATTGTAGCGCCAGTACACCAGTAGCGAAGCCAATCTCAGTGATGAGGCTCTAGATACATTTCTTAGCGAGTGCGAGATCCAGAGGCCGTTATGGCTTCTTCTATCTACAGTAGCCCGCAGCTTGGGCTTGGTCTTGCGTCTTGAAATGGATCCTATAGGGGTATTCTTTAATGAAGAATTAACTTGTACCGTAATATCCAGTCTCAGATTTCGTGAAGAATGCTTCAACTCTAATCACATTTGCTACTTGACTTGGAAATGTGACGATCAAAAGCCGACAAAAGAGCTCAGTATAATCCATATTGATCATATTACAATCCTAATCCAGCAAGCCAAAATCCATCATAGGTGAGGGAGAGGAATGATTCTATTAGTGCCACACTGGTAACTCTAGGAAGGTTGTGCTGAAACCAGAGATATGGCGATGTTAAAGTGGCAAAAGTTGAGTGTCTATCGGTTTGAAATCGGAAGCGCTGAAGGGTGTATAGGTCGTTTCCTACAACGACCCAAGTCTTTGCTTTGGGATTGGTGATCGGGATAACGATGCGGCTGAAGGCACGGATGCATTAAATGTGGATTCACAGCATCGTGAAATACATAGGATTTCATCAATCAGTAGAAAGCAAACGACCAACGCAATCCTTGGGGTACACCGGCGCATATATATCTTAGTGAAATATCTTCTTCGCGTCCCAGGCAAGCCCAATACTGCAATTAAAATAGTAAAATAAAAACAAAAATAAAAACAAAATAAAGTTTCGCGTCGCCTGGAGGCAGTGTAATACCAGGGACACATTGGAGACAAAGCATGGGCAGGCCCTGAGGGGTCGAGCTCTGAATTATAAAAATAAAGAATAATCAATGTTTCGAGCTACGTGTGACTCGTTTCAGAGATTAAACTGAAAAGAACAGATATTACACTTGATTTAAGCCAAAGGCAAAGAGAGCTGAAGGAAAAGAAGAAGAAGGGGGGAAGCAGAGCTAATAAGAGGGCAGAGTGGACAGCTTTATATAAGCTGGCGAAAGCAGTGTCAGAGGAAATTAGCGACTGATATCTACAATAATGAGTGAAGCTCCAAGGTACATCGGTGCGTACTGTAAATGGATACATCTATTAAGAAATGCTATTTGGGGGCACCCTTCGAACCGATACGGTCTGTCGACAAGTTAGACAGCCGCTACAGCCCTAACGGCCCTTGACTACTTACATTTGACTTGCAACGCCTAGGCCGTTAAATAGATATTATTGCGTTTTCAAGCTTTTGGGATAAAAAATATACTAGTCACTTCTCAGATTAATTCGAGTCGGTTGCTGTAAGTCCTAGCCATAAATAGGCCTTTGGTTGGTAAATTAAAAAGATGTAGTTGTTAGCGATAGGTGTCCGCCAAAGGTGGTAGGCTGGCTGCGCAGTCTGGCTGCGCAGTCATGGCGGCTATTTTTCCTGTCGATAGACCATATTGATCCGAAGGATGCCCTAATAAGAAAACTAGGGCACCCCCATAGTAACTCTCCATCTATTACCTACCTTATGTATAAGCAGCAACAGCAATGGCATTACTGGGGTTTAGAATGGCTGTACTGCCCAGTTAGAAACAGAGTGTGCTTGGGCTACCTGCCCAGACAAGCACGAGTAATGTGATCGTCTAATGGCTAACAACAGAAGCCATTCGCGAGTTAATAGAGTGCGCTAGCTTAATTAATTGGACATATTCCAAAGCGATACAGAAAGAATGAGAACCTGAAGTTTACGGGATCGCATCTTATTACAAAGGGGGGTTTCCCTCAGAAGTTCGAAACCGATGCAGAGAGTGTACAAAATCGAAACTTTCCCCTACTAACCATGGATAAAGAAAGTGGTCATAGTTACTTTGTAGTTCAGTCGACAGTAAATGGCCATTATACGAACTTAGTGATTACCGCCCTAGAAGTAAGTTATGACTGACATAGGATAACAGCTTCATCACGTATTCTACCCCTAACAATATCCAGCCTACAACGGGATTAATGAAACAGATGTACAGCCCTAGTGAGTAAAATAGCATGAATTCCGTTCCTAATGCAGAAACAACCCAGCTAACGAGCAAGGCTGTAACCAATATCACTACTGGCAAGGTGATATAACTAGTGGTTGTCAAATTTCGGTTAAAGCTCTCAGCATGTTGGCGGGCCATGAGTGTTTTTAACGATGCCATATGCCCCAGGATAACTTTTTCGGTCTGAATGATGTCACCTATATCGTCGGTAACACGGCCTTCTAGAGCCGATTGGAAGTAGCTATCGTGATCGTGAAGAAACCATTCCATATTGGCAAGGAAAGCAGCTGTGTATTCGAGCACTTTACGTGTAGATTGTGCTTCACTGAGATTGTGGTGAAGAAAATTAGCTGCAGAGACGTTTCCGCGACCTGAGATTGCTGGCCCATCCGGATATTTCGCGAGAAACTGTCGACAGATAGATGTGTATTTTATTGGCTGAAGGTCATTAGTTGGTAATTACACGACATCAATTTTGAATACAATGTGTCAATACCCACCTCTTCACTACACGAAAGAGCTAATGTAACCAGTTCGGATTCCTTAGCAATTGCGTTTCCTCTGTTTTGTCCTACCCATTGCGATACCCCGAAGACCAAAGCAAGAAGTAACCCACATATTCCACAAGCATTAGCAATGATAGGGAATCTCTCTTTCCAAAAAGCCTTCCAATTAGAGTTGGTAGAGTTGGTAGCAGTTTGCTGTGGATCATCGTTGGACTCTGTTATTGTCATAGGGCTGCTATGTGCATGAGACTGGGCGTTCTGGAAGGATAAACCAGTAGTAAGTTGATTCCTGGAAACGATGGGCGTTATTGTTGTAGGAGTCGAATCTTCTGGCCTAGTAAGGGTAGATGAGGATAGAGGTAAAGTAGCCATGTTAGCGTTTTTTATTTTAACAAGCTCATAATCTGGTGTCATGCTGTATCTATCGTGGCCAGCTCATTCATTTCACGGATAGGTACTACCTGACAACATTAGAAACTAAAACACACGTCGTAGATGTAATTTTCAAAGCCTTAGGAGTTATTCTAGATGCTCATGTGATATATATTTAGGACCTTGCTTTCTTACTCTACCGCATGGACATGGTGGCTGTATAATGTATACTTGAATATGAGGGGGTGACACTCTAAAGCAAAGATCACGCCATATTATTCGTCATAGTGGCGTGAGAAAAAGCTGACACGGTCTGATTGGGTAGATAATTAAATCATGGGTGAGAAGAAATAAGCATCACTTTTTCCTTGGCGAGTCCTACTGCGTACATGAATGCGATAAATTCGTGCTGCAAAGGCACCTGAAGTGTCTCCTTAGAACTTTATACAGCTTCAAGCGAATAAATAAGGTTTAGCACATGATAGAATAAGAAGAATTAATTATTGTGAGTTACATTCATAACACTGGTGGCTCTTAATTACGCCCCTATGCGCATTAAAATCGCACGGTTTCAATTGGACACTTAGACTGCACCGCGGCATTGTTGGCAAGCAGGCGATCGGAACTACAGTAGAGATGTAAACAACTTTATCGATAGTTAAGCCAAATGCGCTACAAAATTTCAGAAATCAAGGCCAAAGGAGGCCACTAGTAGGGCATAGGATTACTTCCTGACGGCTTGTATTCCCCTTGATCAATTCTACCGCCCGTTCCGCAACAGCATATACCATAGACTGAGTGTTGCCGGTGGTGATCAGGGGTATGACGCTTGAATCTACCACTCGAAGCCCGCGCACACCATGCACTTTAAGCTCGCTGTCGACGACACCGCCCAGGGACTCAGGCAGCATAGAGCAGGTGCCTACGTAGTGAAATATGGAAATTGCGCTGTTTGCCAGATACTTCTTCGCAGCATCGGCGTCAGCTAAATGAGATGCTGGATCACGACAGATGAGAGGGTTACGAAGAAGTTTGCTGAAATGTGATGGCTGCGCGAGGACATCGAGCTGGAGCATATGCTCTGCCATTATATTTTGGATCAATTGCAGGGGATACAGCCGGGCCGTCAGATGTCACATGAACACCGCCACGTGAAAGAGGATGACAAAGTAGCAGTCCCAGGGTTATGAACTTCCTAGGCACCGGCCCCGTAGGTGAGCTCGAGTTAGAGTCAACGGGAAGGTTTTGCTGTGCAACAACACTCAGATAGGTTCCGGACGGCTGCTCGACGTTTGATAAGCTTTGTTTCATAATCTCATAGTACGCTCTGTCTCGAGTTTTCTCCGGTCCATCGTCTTCGCTGGGACCGTGGCTCTGGAAAACCTCCTCAACTGCCTGTCGGCCTGATTCTAAGAAAATGGGTAGCTATGCATAGGTGTGCATACCTATGGAAGAAAGTGGCCCATTTCTTTCTGTCGCGTATTGCTCCATTGCCTGTTGCACCATGACGGGATCATTGCGCATGAGATCGTCGAGTGTCTCGAGATCGTCTTGGGCTTTGTAGCATATGCCACAGATCAGATGGTCCTGCAGGTTTTCTCTCATGGCAGGTAAATGTTTAACCAGCTTGATTCCATGTTGGTCTATAATACTTTGATTTCCAATACCGGAGAGCTCGAGGATCTTGGGGGATTGGAATGCGCCGGCTGAGATAATTACTTCGCGGGTTGCTGTAATAGCATGGACTATGCCATTGTGTTTACACTGCACGCCGTTTACGACAGGCTGTTGTGGGTTACTTTCGTCAAAGACGATTCTCTCCACGACAGCATTTGTCATAACGTGAAGGTTGGAACGTTCCTTGACCAGGATATAGTACTCTGAAGCGGCGTAGCTTCTTTCCTTGGCCGTTGGATGGATACTGGAAAGGCAGCTGAATTCACCAACTGCAGTTTCTCTGGTGCTGGAATCTGCGACATGCAATTCACTAACAGCAATGCTCTAGCCACGGTCTCTGAAAATATCCGCCCAAGTTTTACGGATGGGATGATCCCAGCCACCAGCGAAAGATAAAAGGATCGGGCCACGAGGAGCATGCTCTGAATAAAGATCTGGCGACCACTCGTCAATACCTAGCAATTTGGCGTGCGCATTGTCTACTGATGGGAATGTGAAAGCATTGGCGAGAGCTTTCTGGAGGGTAGATGCGTTGTAACCCTCGTTGCCGAGGACTGATTGCCAGGTATCGACCAAACCCCACGTAGGGGGGATGAATATGTGGGCATTGATTGCACTTGATACCCCAAGGGCTTTACCCTGGTGTAGATTAACAGATCTCTCGTTAAGCTCGGTCTGAATGGGGTTACAAGTCAGTACTCTATTACTGACTGTAAGAGATTGCAAACTGCGGGGAAGCCTAGTCATACCTGAGGTACGCCACGAAAGCCCCAGTCGACATCCGAACTCATCAGCGCCTGGTAAAAAGCAGGAGTCTTGACGCGTGGATCCTCAGTATGATCAGTGCCAGCTTCTATGACAAGTACTTAATAGTTCGAAACTTCCGAGAGGCGAGAGGCAAGAACAAGACCGGCCGTACCACCCCCTACAATGATGAAGTCGTAAGATGGCAACATGATGTATGAGAAGTCTGTATACGTGATGTTGTGAATGAAGATTGGTAAGCAGTGAGATTTGCAGGTGAGTGGATATGTAGTTTGGGCTATTTGCAGCAAGCACGCAATAAACAAGTAACTTCAATATTGACTGTCGGCGATGAAAGTAGAACTGTACGGGCCGTCAGCGTCTACATCCTCGTTTTTTCGAACCAAGCCTTGGCGAACGTGGTTGGGCTGTAAGCCTGCATTATGTCTGTGACCTATTATACTATCAAAAATGTTGACGTAAGATCATGGCCTACTTAGGTAGGCAATTAGTAATAATGCTGTATGTTGCAATTAGCAATACTATAACATGAGTTAGGTTATCCAAAATCATGCTGCTTGGTGCTGCCGTCTCATGCCGGCTCGTATGGTGCCGGTTCCATCCTATTAGGACCAACTACTAGGCTTCAGAGAACAGCTTCGTGTACCTTGATCAGCAGCTAAACATACATGAAAAGCGGACCTTGGCTAGAACTATTAAGCCAATGACTTTCATCACAACTTGCACTGATGCTTCTCAGTCTACCAGAATTTTATAAAGGAACCAAGCGAATACATAAGGTTTAGACATGATAAAATGAGAATAATCGATTGTTATGAGTGTAACTCATAACACTGGTGGGTCTTAGTCGCGCCTTTGTGTGGATTAAAACCGCACAGTTCAATAGGAGGTGCTATTGGATCCTCGGGCGAACGCGTGGATGAGTTGATGACTATGGCTGTTTTACTAGTTACGGATAAAGCCCATTCAGGAGCCAGATCAGGGGCACCATGAGCGTAGTACGCCATGGTTCCTCTTACGAAGTAGTTGAAAGAGGTAGACATGGGAACCGCTTCTCGAGCCTTCATACTAAGGAGTCCTGTCTATCCAATCAGAATAATTAAGCCATATAGAGTAGAGTGGGCCGGATAAAAGGCGGTCGCTTGTTGCGCACTTATTGCCTGTGGGTACATACCTACGCCGGTTAGGTACGTACCTGAGATCATTATTAATACCCACATGCATGTGATTCGTGCTGTGACCCGACATTCACCACATTCTGTTCTCCTCATAAAGAGCTCATCATAGTAGAAGCTATGAATACCCCTAAGTCTCGAGATAGAGTCCCAGATAGTACCAGTTAGAGTGCAATGAGATCTTATAAATAAAGCGAACGCAAGTAATCATTTATTGTACGGGGTGCTTAATGCCCAATCATTAAAGTGGGGATACCGAGGTTCTCGCATCCGTATATTCGGCGTAATCATCACCTCGAACGGATGAATGCCTCTTCTTTTGATACCAAAATTAGACTAGAATTATATCCTACACTGTTGCGCCAAATTGAATACCTGACTCAGGAGTGTCGTGAACTGCATCGCTGAAACACTCCAGTCTTCATTATTTGCGCAACTCCTGCCATCATTATGTCAACCGAGCTATTCACAGTCCCCATCCCTGCTATTCCCTCCCACCCAGGGGGAAGCATCGTATGTACCACACCGGCGCCTCAAGTCTACCTCCTCACCTTCACCTCGCCGCCAGACAACCGTCTCACACCCCAGTTCTGCAGCGCGCTCATAGCAGCACTCGACGTAATCGAGTTCGGGCACCCGCCGGGTGTCGTAGTAACCACGTCGGGTATCAAGAAGTTCTACTCCAATGGCCTGGACCTAGACCTGGCGATAGCCACGCCGGGGTTCTGGGAGAACAGTCTGTACCCGCTGTTCCGGCGGTTCCTGACATACTCCATGCCGACCGTGGCGCTGATCAACGGCCATGCCTTCGCCGGCGGCATTATGCTGGCCATGCATCACGACTACCGAGTCTTCACGGGCAGCGGGCGCGGGTTCGCCTGCGTAAACGAGCTCGAGTTCGGCGCGCCCCTGCCCCCGCCGCTGGCGGGTATCTTCCGTCTCAAGACGACGCCTCTTGTCTACCGGACGCTTGTGCTCGAGGCTAAGCGCTTCGACGCAAAAGCTGCGCTGGAGGCCGGGATCGTCGACGCCGTGGGCGAGATGGACGCCGTGCTGAAGCTTGTCGGGGAGCGCGGCCTCGTCCAGAAGGGAACGAAGGGCTCGTATGGGCTGCTGAAAGCTGAGATGTACCGCGAGAGTATCGCGTTACTGGGTCTCAAGGGTGAACAAGCTGCGGACCTGCCGAATCTGCAGGCTTCTGAGAAGAAGAGAAGGGCAGATGGGAAGAAGTGGCTCAAACAGTGGCAGGAAAGCCAGGGCCAGAAAGCAAAGCTATGAATTTACTGTATGCGATTGAGCTGTATCATCCCATACCGCTATCTGGGTGCTATTTGCAACATCAAGAGCGGTTCTACGGGAATGATTGGTTTCCTGGGAAAGCGAGAACGAGATCTAGGTGAGAATTGGATGCACTGAGTGATGGCTCATGGGTTCTAGAACATCATAGTATGTCGATGTGTCCTTTATCAAGATCTACTTTGCTTTTTTTTTTTTCCCCTAGATGTTGCGCAGGAGGGAAGTGCCCTTATTACATGATGATGCTAGTCTCAATTCCCTAGGTGAGCATCGCTTTAGATTCTCGCAGCCGTTTAGGCCAAATTCCCATCTTTCCGGGTGATAAAATGCCTTTGGGATCCAGAGAGTCCTATTTCAGGTTAGGAGTTCTGCAGCTTCAAGCACCAAGTACACAGTTCTGCTCACCTTGAGAGTTTCGACAAATCGTCGATATGCATGGTCATTGAAATCGAAAAGCTCAGCGTTGTGATCTGTACGTAACGTGAGTTTTCTATCAAGGTGTACAAGAACACAATGTAGTAGAGCTAAGCAGACTTACCCATATGCTTGATGTGGGCTCTATATTTTGCAAAGCCCCTTTCGGAGCCCTCTTCAAAGAGCTCATGGAATATCCTGTCTACAGCGACCCGCTGTTCTGCGCTCGTCTTGTCAAAGCAGAGCATGCAGACGAAGAGCGCGTATCGCTCATGCATGAAAAAATCACACAAGAGATCAAAGCCGTGAGACTCATAGACCTTCTTCGCGGCTTTAACCCACTCAAGCAGGACTTTTCCCTCGAGGGGCACAATTGGTGAGTAAGCCCCGTGAGCTCCGACCGAGTCTTCCTTGACGTTGTAGAAGTTTACCATTGGTATACTCCACATACTCGGCACACCTACCCTGATACCGCCGTGGGGTTGGGGGACTGTCGTAGCTTCGAGGAGCCCCCCATCCTCTCCGTTGAATAGTGACTGTTGGAGCCTCCCCGTCGACGCCTTCTCTGTCACAACTCGCAGGACCTCGTCGTACTGGGCTTGAATAATGCCTGGAGGGCCGTAGAGCCCGAACTTGACGGACCAGTTCCCGATGTCTAGCTCTTTCTGCAGTTCCTTGGTTCGCCATTCCGGGATCGGGCCTTCGCCCTTCCACCAATCTGATCTCTTGCCAAATATAGCAGCCCATTCGTTTATATGGAAGACGTATACCATGTACGGCAAAGTACCATTGCGCCGCATCTCACCAAAGACATCTACAATGGTCGCGATGTCGTCAAATTCGGGCATGTCGAACGAACATGCCATGTAAGATTGAGGTTGCGGCGTTAAGTAGATACCCATCTTCGTTACAATACCCAAATTACTTTGCAAGAACAGGCCGTCAATTGTAGGGCCGAAGGTGAGCTTAGTAAGATGCGCAGACGGCGATGTCGTCATGGCGAACTGACCTGTGCGAACAACATCGCCATTCGCGAGGACGACTTCCATACCCGCAATATTCTCATGGTGCACAGCGGTGGGGATGAATCCCAACCCTCTATCTAAGGTCTATTCATGTTAGAGAAGTGCCCAGCGCCATAACATGGCAGGTAGAGAAACGTACATTGCCGACGACGCTACCCCATCCAAGTGATGCCACACTAGGCCATAGTTTGAGTTTCTTCTCCGCGCAGTAGGTGTATAAATCGCCAAAGGTCACTCCAGGCTCAACGACGACATAACCGAACTTCTCGTTGGCCTCAAGAATCCTGTTCATGCGGTGTAGATCCAAGGCGATGCACCCAGGAACGCGCGGTGCTGGACCGCCATATCTATCATTCTATCAGTTCATGGCGTCTCGCGCTGTTAATCGCAGATCATAAGTGTATACCCCAAATTCTTTCCCCTGGAAAATGTCCAAACTGCAATTTCGAACTCATTCGTTATTTCTAGGAATTTTTGAAGGTCCGAGACCGACGACGGACTGGTAGGTATGATCAGTCCTGTTTATTTGAAATTTAAGGAAATTTATAACGGTCTGCGTACCAAACAGCGGCACTTGGTATATTCCTCACTTTGCCCGCCTCAGGGATATCGTAGGGATCGACATAGTATTTAAGATCGCCGCCAGTAAAGACAGCATCCTTCCCAAGCACACTTATAATCTTCTCGATTGCACGTGAAAAATCACCCTGAGTGACGCCAGGAGGCAGAACAGTCTCGATCGTTTCAGTCAGCGGCGTCGAGAAGACTTCGTCATGAGCACCTTGATAGGTAGGATCTGCGTACGCAGGTGAGAGACCGACCACGGCAGCCATGTTGAATAGATATGGACGAGCTCTCTAAAAGACCGTGGCAGTGAGGACTTACGCAGTAAAGACTAAGTAGCAGTATTTAGGTGTCCTATGCAAACGGGGATAAGGGTATTTCTCCTCAGCAGCCCTGGAAATACGTTCGAGAATCTAGTGCGGAGTTGATATTCCCCATTTATGCTACCGGTTGCCGGTAGTACGGATGCTTGCATCCCTAGCACCCGGCTCGGCAGTTGTAATTTAAGCTGGCTGTAAAATCATTGTCAATTACTGGTAAAAACGAAGTATTAATGCCAAAGCATATCCAGCGTAGGACTGGATAGCCGCTAATTACCACCCAGCGACCTATCACACTCACAAGGCACTCTAAGGCTAGCAAATAATACAACGCGAAGTCCCCTGCGATTCGAATATTAAGCATCAGACTCTTTGCATCTCTTGCATATAGTCTCAAGTAGATTGCGGCTAGTCACGTGCTATCTAAGCGACATACCGTTCACGGAGCATTAACATCAATTATCAAGCTCGTTGCGATTCCTCTGATTATAACGATGAGTGCTGATCCTTAATTTGGACTCGACAGCCTCAATTAAATCCTAAGACGTACTAATCATTCGCCGTGACCGCTGTAAGACATCCAATTCTTCCGTGCTGATTAAACGTTAAAAAATAAAAACCCTTTTCTTCGGCCAAGACGGTTTGGAACCTTGAGTCATCTATGTCATAGCCAAAGGAGATTGGCCACCATTGGCCAATAGCCGCTTCATCTCTTCTAGGAAAGCCAAAGTTGCTGGCAGAGCTTAACATCATCGTTTTCAAAGGAATACGCTGTGGAATTGTGGTCGTCAGTCATCAGTTTGTGGTGTTCGCAGAGTCGCAGGAGCAGTGGCGAAGCAAGATCGAGAAGGGCCACCAGCTAATTAACAGCAAGGACGTAAATCAGGGCTGAGCATGGGCGACCACGCTTAGCACTCTTCGCGCAAGGGTTTATCGGTATATATAAGCAGAATATAGATACGTGTCGGTTATATGGTCACTCAAGTTGACTTTGCTGAGGTGAATATATCAGTGATAAACCTGATTTACCTGATATTTAAGGTATAATTTTTGTTTGAGCCATAACCAACAGACAAGTCAACCTCGATGACGGCTCGATAGAACTCCAGAATGACTCCCAATGTAGCCTTCATCGAACTACTGACTTATTTTGGGCACACGACTAATAGTGAAAGGGAGTAGTGTGATTGGTGGATAAGCTAGGTGGGTTACACGGGCCGGTTATAAAACGATCATTACATTGCTATGTTCTATTAATTAGCAGTATTTACGTTTCTCTTTGTGTTGCAGGCGGCCCTTGTCCTTGGCCAAGCGCTTTGCCCTAGCAAGGTCGACCCCTTAGGTCTATATAGCCCACCTTTAGTGCCAGCACTTGTTGCTGTTCATCTTCTTCTACAATACATCACTTTTCTGTTCGTATTAGCATTTTCCCCTGCATAACTTTCACTAAATCATTGAATTATATTCTAACTATTCATGAATTTCTGATCAAGTAAATCCCTTTATTTTGAGTGCATTCTCGTTTATTTACAAGTAAATACAAGGGAAGCGTATGAAATTAGCACATCTCCTTTGGTGGTGCAAGTACACTGCACTTTTGTAATAGTATGAGGTCTAGAGGATGCAAGATATGACAGTCGACCTTCTGCTTGGATAATTGTAAAAGCTCCCAAGCTTAATTTCGCGGGAGGATCTCATGTTGTTCATCGAGTTGGTAGAATCTAAGTCATAGCTAAAAAATTATCCGTAAGTAACTTTCCAAGATACACCACAGATGGCTGTACATCAGGATAATGGCGACAAGCTCTCAAATATCGGCTGTTCGTAGTGCTATGCACATGGTCTTATCGAGAATCAACTGTCAGGTCCTGTAAGCTGGACTACAGCATAAATAGAATGATATAAAAAACGAGTGTAATATACTATCTCTGAGCAGGTGGCCTTCAGCTTGCTGAATTATATGCGCTCTTTAGGCGCTATTCCGAGTTTCCGGATCTTCAAGTCTCGGAGGCTTCTAAACGAATACTTGTCACTTGTATACAATGTACCTACGCACATGGTAGTGTTCTTCCTAGAAGAGTGGAGCAGTACGAATGCATGAGGGTGTGTTTACACGAATACTGATGACGTTGCATCCACCCTGCTCCGGATATTATTACACAACACAACCCCTTTCACTATGACGGTATGGTGATCATACTGGTCTCCATTCGCTGTTCCCCTTTTTATAACCGTTGGAGACACCACAAGCTGTACCTGGAGGATCTTCGCACCTTGGCCACTCGCTCCATTTTCGCGATCCATGAGAGTGCTATTGAACTCAAATCCGTAAGGTTTGCCGTTAGGTATTTGTCTGAATTCGTTGCCTGGTGCTTGCCTGAAATCGTAATCAAATCCATGATGTTCAATAGGATGGTATAAATATATCCAATAATCTGCTCGGGATTGTCTGAGTTGGACGTCAATATTAATGGCATCTTTCAGGATGTCGAAGGTATTAGGGTTCGCGTCTTCATCGTACCCAAGGATTTGAAACGGCTGCAAGATTTGCTCCAATTCAATCATCAACATCTCAAGAGGGCTTTCTTCTTCTTCGAATTTTCTGGTGAAATCATCGGGATAGGCACGTAAAAGCATGCCTGCAGATCTAGCTCTCCAAGCGTGATAGTCTTCCCATGATATGGAGCCGTCCCGAACGCAGGCTGAAAGCTAGTCAGATTCTTGCGCAAAATAAGCAAGAGCCATATACCATACCTACGAGGTTTTTCGACAAGTTTTTAAACCCATCTTGTGCAGGTCCGGCCCATACTAGGCCATCGAGTGAGAAAATATGTTTGACAATGAATCGCCATATGACTGCCTCGAACAGCTTTTTCCTGGTTGTTTCATGAAGCATGTATTCTGATGCCTGGCTTGTGAAATCAAGAAAAAATTCTGACGTTGGGGCTATAGGCTTGTATTTGAAACGTTGATTCGTATGACTCTGGATTTTGTACCGTAGAGCGCCCCATAGCTCCCGAAGATGGTCATCACTAACTTGGTAGATGCTCTCCAACTTCATGTTTTGAAGATCGTCGTCAGCTTCCTTGAGATCGTGTTGTAGCTTCTTGATCTCTTGTTCCTTGAGGACTAGGTCATTTTTCAGTTTCGCAACTGTCTCCGTTAGCTCTTGTAGTTGTTTTGTGTCATGGCCCTTATTGGTCTGCGTGACCTCTACGCCTAGTATACTTGGCTGGGGCTTTTGAGGAGACGAAGAGTTTGACCTGCTTGGGGCCTGTCGCGAAGTCTCCCTCTCCTTAGGCACGAAAGCTTGCTGCTTGAACTGTAGCGCCTCCCCAGTCCTGTCCTCAAGTAAACTATCACCTACTTCGTGATAATCCTGAGACTCGCGTGTCACCTTGTCTGGTGCTACTCGCGATGCTGAATGGGATCTTTCTGCCCTCAACCGGCCCGTTGACATCAAGTGGTCTTGATTGGAGGACGATGTGCCAGGTCGGTTTCTCGGTTTATGGGCCTCTACCTGGCCATGTTTCTTGAGACTGAGGGCTCTTTTCAAGCTACCGATTTTGGATTCGCCACTGATACTCCGTCTCCTCAATCTTACTGTTTGGCTACTTGGACGGTCTCTAGATCACGGTAAGTCTTTTAGCTAGGAACGGACAGTATCTAACTAGAAGAATTCATACTTATCTATCTTCACATTAAATGACGTATCTGAATTCGTCTTCCAGTCCACTCCACTCCTCTGATCTCGTTTCTCAATTTCCTCTTCGCGTTCGATTCCAATCTGGCGAGCAAACGCTTTCATTTCTTCCGAACAAATACTTATCGTTGGAATTTGATTCGAACTTCGAGATAGGAAAACAGTACTCTTAGACGTAGTCTACGTTCAAGACGTTGGTGTGCTGGCTCTGTACTTTCGGCTTACTTCAGGAGCCTCAGATTCTCTTAGCTTCTGATAAAATTGAACAAGACTTGCCCTGGTTTGAATCTCCTTAAGTTCAGGATGCCCAGGGCAGATTCAACAAATACTACCTTACAATCGGGGGTCTCGACCCCACCTCTCTTGGCCTCTAACCTTTATGCTGCCTGCTACCTGCTGCGAATGGTGGCGTGGGCCGAGGCATTTTCGCTGCGCCACCACTAAATGTGCATTTACAGCTGAGAAGCAGGCTCTGGCTTATTCGTACTGGTACATGATACAATAGCGCTACCTATCTACCATGTCTACTTCGCCTATCTCAGAAGCCCAGTCCCAGCAATGGTAAGACAATGTTCGTAGTAACTGTAACTGTCAATCCCAATAGGCTCGCAAAAAACTGTACTGTGTCTTTGACCGACAGCGACGTCTTCTGCTTTTCAATTTTGTCATTGATCTCCAGATCCAAACTAGCCTTCAATCTCTGTCGACTAGCATAGATTCGATCTCGCTGTTTGAGGGTCTTTGACAAACGCTCTTCCAATTGCTTGGGATCCCGTGGCGATCGTCGGCTGGACGCGATCGAAATCTGCTTCTCGAGTTCCTCAAGCTCCTTGTCTTTGTCTTTCAAGTTCCGTTCTAACCTCTGAACAATGCGCTTGCCAACAGTCGTATCTTCAAGGAGTTTCCCCTGTTGCATTATGTCTTGTTGAATTTGCAGCACGATGGGATTTTGGCCAACAAGCCTTATAACCAGGGCTTCCGCCATATCTTGGCTACCATCGAATTGGCGAACCTGTGACCCCTTAGATATCATTTCACACCAGAAGTCTTCTCTTAGTTCTTGCTGCCTCTGGGCACCAACAGACTTGTCATCTAAGAGGTCCCAAAAAGTAGTCATTAGGACGACATTCTTGAGAGCATGATCACCACATATCTCTCGGAACATCACCATACTGCTGAGGGTGCTTCCTTGCACGCGAATGTCTGTGATGCGATGTAGAAATATAATGCCTTTGAGTGCCAATCCGAGAGCGTACTGAGTGCCCAAAAATTTCGTGATTTGCTCCAGGATCTCAGCATCGCTCTTTGTCGTATCATCAAATCCTGGGGTGTCAACGATATAGACCAACTCTGATCCAATCCTCACACGGACGATTTGGCATTCCTGGGTAACTAGATGCTACTAAGTATGGTTCAGAATGGTAATAAATGGCGTTCATACTTACTCGAGCTCAAGCCCCTGCCTTCTTCCACTGAGCCACCTCTAAGTAAATTCACAAAGCGAGATTTTCCTGACCCAGTCACACCCATGACCAAGATCATACTGACTTCATCTCCTCGGATTTGAGGCATGACTAAATTGATCGACCGAAACACACAAGACAAGTGGCAGAATCAGATGATTGTAAGAAGAAATTTTCGATTATGCAGCTCCGCGGACGACTTCTGATGAAATTGTAGGTGTGCTGTCTGCGTTAATAGCTTTGCTAGTGTCGTGGGGGGCTGAGTGACCGAGGTATAGTTACATTTGGTTTTGCGACTTTGCCGCCCTCATGCAAGCTTGGCGTGGAAGGATTTAGCATCAACAATCCCTCACCAATCGTTTGAAACTGAGGCGTCAAGGCAGAAAAGATGAGTGACATGCTTGCTGCGTCAAATTTTCCTAGAATCCTAAGATGTTTCAGCTAGTCTTCATCGGAGCAGTCTTGGCACGGGAACAAAACCCATTAAACGTAGCCATTATCTGAGTAAAGACGTCCACCAGCCATTATCGAAAAATTCATCGGTCATACATTCGCTGCTCCAAAATAATAATCGCTATGAATGAACCATCCTCGAGCTCTCCTAGAGCATCACCGCAACCATCCTCTGAAAAGTGTCTGCTGTTTGGGATAGATTTCGGCACCACGTAATGAACTTGTACTGTTGCACTAAACAGAAACCCAGTCTGACATCGGTCACTACAGGTACACGGGAGTAGCTTGGGCATGGTCGTCGCAGCCCGAAGACATTTTCACTATCACAAATTGGAAATCACAGGTCTATGGAAATGAAGAGCGCGAAAAATGTCCAACTAGTATTTACTACGGACCGGACAAAACAACATGGGGTTACTCAACGCCCCTTGGCGTAGAATCTATTCAGTGGTTCAAACTCCTGTTGGTCAACGAGGATGACCTTGCCGATCACCTAAAGGATAGCCCACATCTAGCCCGAACAAGGCAATTACTCAAAGGTATGAGGAAAACCGAGGTTGAAATCATTGGCGACTATCTGAAGTATCTCTGGGACCATGTTCTCGAGAATGTTCGTCGGTCCATAGGAACAAGAATTATGAGCAAGACGCCATTTCATGTGGAATTAACGATACCTGCCATATGGAAGCCCTACGCCGTTGCGAAAATGCGTCTCGCTGCCACGCGAGCCGGGATCCTCGCAAATCGGCCTTGTGGTCAAACCACCTTGTCGTTCATCACTGAGCCTGAAGCGGCGGCGTTAGCAACACTTTCAGACATGAGACGCCGTCCAGATATTGAAGTAGGTAGATATATAGACGTACGTAGCGATAAGCAAGAGCTCACCATTCGGTTAGGTAGGAGATGCATTTATTGTTGCAGATTGTGGGGGCGGTACTGTCGTAAGTAAGGTCTTCGTGAGTCATGATTTCTTTCTAACCAGTAATAAGGATCTTATAAGCTACGAGGTTACCAAGACACAGCCCATAGAAATGAAGGAATGCGTAGAAGGGACTGGTAAGTGCTACTTCGCTAGCCACCCGACATATTTAAACAAGTATTCTAGGTGCTTTATGTGGCGGGGCATTCCTTGACCAAGACTTTGAAGCATTGCTGAGGATGCGGATCGGCAAAAAGATTTGGGACAGAATCCCTCGGTCAGAAATCGAGAAAATGATGTATTCAACTTGGGAGCATGGAATAAAACAGCAATTCGACGGACAGCCGAGAAATTGGCCGGTTGATCTACCATACGAATGCGCTATGGCAGGTCAAATGCCCCGGATTGAGCTAAAAAGGTGATTATTCATATAATTTACACGTCCGGGCCTGCCTGGTTTTAATTATTATTCGCTTTATACCTAACTTTACACTAACATGAATCATATCAGCGGCCATATCGGAGAAGTTTTTGAAAATATCATCAGCCAAATTGAGGGCCTTGTCAGCCACCAGCTGAGAAGGATCAAGGAAAGAAAGGCCAAGGAAGAACAGAAGAAACCACCAAAAGTAAGTAATCCAGGTTGCCTGCTGAGAACATAGCTGATATTAGTATCTAGTATGTCATCCTTGTTGGGGGATTTGGTCGCTGTAGGTTCCTTTACGAAAGGTTGTCTACCCTGGTAGGTAATCAAAGCGAAATCCTACAAAGCTCCGGAACAGCGCCGTACGTGCACTCACTCCCAAAATCGAACGGAATACTAACTTAATGATTAGATGGACTGCGGTCTGCCGTGGTGCTGTCTTGCGGGCTATCATATCAAAGGGTTTGCTGCCCCATTCACTCGTTCAGATTTCATCTAGAGTGTCGAGAGCCAGCTTCGGCAAGACCGTCCTACGCCATTGGATAGACGGAGAGTTTCTTGAAGAGGACAAGTACTATTGCGATATAGAAAAGGCCTTCTTTGCTGAGCGACAGATGAATTGGTTTTTAAACCGGGTAAGCCGTTGCGCAAAGCCCAGCGTAGCGATGGTGGAACTGCTAACACGGGTACCAGGGTGACAATACCCTTGAGAAGGAACCAGTTAGCTTGAATTACTACGCCGCATATCCGGAACCCAAGCTACCCTCCCTCGACCATCACGCTAGCGTCAGTATGAAAATGTATACCTGTGATAAAATGGTAGCACCAACACGCATAGACCTCAACGCTACGACAATCAAGCCACTGTGCGACCTACTAGTTCGTTCGCCAGTCCCGTTATCGCAAATGCCCTCTATAACGAGTCCCTCTGGTGAGAAGATACGCAAGTTCCAATACACAGTGAAGATGATCTCTCACGGAGCGTCAGTAGAGTTTATTGTGATTTTCGACGGCCAGCGGATAGCATCGCAGCATGTGGACGTTCTCTTTGATGATCCATCAGCCAAACTGCCGGAACGTCCTATTTCAAAAATGCTAGCAAAGCGGAATTCGGGCCTTCTTAGGCCATCTGTCGAGTCCTTGAGGAAGCAGATGAAATCACCAGTATTTTCTATCCACGACCAGATGTACAACATTTCGGAGGTGTCAACCCAGTCTGAATCTACTGGTTAATCCCCTTCCAGTTTCTTGAGATTCCTAATTAGCTTAAATGTACTGACATTACTGCTGAATCGTCTATGAAAGAGACTCAGTCCAAGTGTATGTTCGAAGTACCTATATTAAGGCAATTAATCAATACGCGAAATGAGTTGCAGGACAAAAGAAACAAGAACCTTACCCTCAAATATTCTTGCTCTAATCTAAGCTATTTTACAGACCGCAACAATACATTACGTGCTCGGAAAGGAGTAGAGCTTACTCACTGTTAGTTTTATGATGTACGAGCGCTTGTACCCTCGAAAATTATATTATATACATGTAGATACGATTAAATGGCATGAAGCATCACAGTTTAGTGTCTGATTGTACCTAAAGTTTATTTCTTAAACCTTCTATCTCATTCAATTCAACGGCCTCCGCAAGCCTTACTATTGCATATCTAATGGCGCCGCTACCGAACTCGTCTCTCTTAAAGCCATCACTCGTTTCTTTGTTAAACCTCTCCTCAAGATAGAGAGCCTGATACGGATCAAACTCACCAACCTCTAGCTCTTTCTATCGATATCACTCTATATTACTTCCAAAAATAGTAGCATTGTCTACCGCGCCTTACATATAGGAGAGCCTCTTCACCGCCGATCTAGTTATGGCTAACACTATCCTTAACGATAAGACATATTTATAATTTTTTTTTTTCATTAAAAAAAAAACCTGTATGTGTCATTCTGCGTTCATTATTCACAAATTCGAGTCTATAATGAATTTCAACTAACTCCCTGCGAGACGTAGTTTGCTAAGATGCCAATTTATATCAGTGTTGCAGGTGGCCCTTGCCCTTGGCCAAGGGATTAGCCCTGGCAAGGTCGACCCACCTGCTAGTATATAGACCACCTTCAATGCCAGCACTTGCTGCTGTTCAACTTCTTCCAGAATACATCACTTTTATCGCTTCTAGCTGTTCACATTGGCGTTTTCCCTTGCAACAATCAGCAACGCGAGTAGTGGTCACAGCCCTAGAGAGTACAATAAGCTAGGATCGTATTTATACTTAGACAATTGTCAAAGTCATCAAGTCGAGCCTCGTGTTAGGATTCTTCTAATATACTCACAGAGTATGACTCCCTAAATAGTTGATATAACCTATACCTAAATGTCTCTTACAAACCCGGCATCTACGTGGAAGCAGAGAGATTGTCACCGTCGACACTGATCTTGAAAGATACTGAAAGGTGGCTCGACTTCATAGCTGGCAATCAAGCCGTCGGTGGTTGGTGAGTTGTCTCAGTAGCATTCTGCATTGTCGGGGTCGTAGCCGGCAACGTTGGTGCTGTGATTTGGCACCAGCTAATGGCCGGACGCGCAACATTGTGTCAGTCATTACAGAGTATCAGCACTATGATTAATAATAAACATTAACAGCTAAGCTTCATAGTACCCACCCAAGGCGCATTTAAACCTCAAGTCCTCCAGACTTGCGGTTCTATAATTAACGTGATCGTAGTAGTGTAATAACAGCAACAACAAAAACATGTCTTCGTGGCTCAGTTGGTTAGAGCGTTGGTCTCATATTCGCATGATTCAATCCTAGATTGGGCAATCCAAAGGTCGTGAGTTCGAGTCTCACCGAGGACATAATTTTTTTTCTCCACCCTGTCAAGTGATAAAACTGACCTTCGACATCAATGTCTGTTACCGACAAGCCCCTGGTTGGGTGAACGACGAGTCTTTTTTCGGCTCTAGAAGGCGACGCTATAAATATCCGACCCGAAACCCAGCGCCTAATAACCTTATTAGTGTATCCCGCGCAACTAAACTACCCACACGTCGACCTATCATGCACTTTAGCCAATACGCCGTACTTACACACCGAGCGTTTAAAAAACCGCTAATATCGTACATAACAAAGCTAGTACGCGATTGCGCTTACGCTTCGAGCGCCAAATCTACATTATACGTACAGCCAAATGGGATAACAACGAAATCATACGCTTGGGGCTAGAAATATAACCTGATTAGAATTAATATCTACTATATGCCCGCTTACTACATCTAATATCATTCTATAGATAACCTCATAAATTTAACTACTGCTAACCAATTAAGCAAAAGCGGCAACGAAGATCTGACTTTTTCACGTTGCCCTCGCTTCACGAGCGGTTCTCTCATTCCCTTTTATGGGCGTGCACAAAGCTACAGTATATTAGTTGACTGCGTTACAATCACGCTGGTAGGGTTGACATATCGGCATTGGTAGATGCTGAGATGTTAGTCTATGCCGATTTCGATGCTCAACTACCAATATTAACAATACAGGCATGACCTATATTTCATCATTAGAAGGGATAAATCTTGTCCGGGCCATTGCCGTGGATTTGGGTTGTACTAAATAGCTTCTTGACGGACGAATAATGCAAAATAGCCTTGCTAGAATATAGTAGCTAACATTTATAGTTATCAGGATTCTTCCTATACTAGAGGCATGTTTGTGGGTGTAAAGGGTGAGACAGAAATTATATCTTTGGGTAGAAGTTGTCGCAGCTTCTGCGATTGCAACATTACACACGAGATAGCCGCCTGTCTGTTGTGTTATGCGATTTGCCGCTGATCACAGTTTATGATTTGGGAGAATTCATATTATAATTATAATGCGCGCCTAAGAGATACAACGATATAAACAAGGAGAGGTCGGCTCTTACACGAGAGTTATGCCCGGACCAGGGTTAATAACGTAAAATGAAAATGGGCCGTTTGAATCCTGAAGGGGACGTGATGATATGTGTTCAGACAAAATGGTCATATATCTTACCGGCTAGGCAAAATCAGGTGGGTAACTCTCACATATAGATTTATCGATTTTATGTAATTTTCTATCAAAAACTACATCGATTGTAGAATATAAGTATAAAATGGAAGGCCTTGTAGTAGAGTGGAGGATGATTAGAGCCTGTTGTTTACGTGGATGTCTATGGTGACTTAATGCGGGGAAGGAAAGGATCAAACATGTATGGGAATCAAGCTGGAAACAGTTACGAGAACCAAGTTCTTGTATTTGTTGAGTTCCAGATAGTTCAAATCGGCCGGATGGTGTTCTTGGAAATGATAAAAATAGAACCAGCGAATGGTTGATCCATAGGCTGGGTCAAGCTGATTACTTTATACAGGTCCCCAGGATGATAATCAATAGCGTCGTGCTAGATATTAGGAAAGCGTCCTGGAGACCTGTACAATGACGATACAGTTCTTGTACAGGGGATTTTGCTTGAAGTTTCAGGGTTGCTTTGTAGTCGGAGTGGGTTGGTGACCTCACGGGAGTAGTATGCGGCCGCTAGTCCCGCATCGGTGAGACGGTGTCGTTCCTACGAGGCCCACTTGCGCGCCCCCAGGCCGGCGAGTAGGTTTAAATATTACCCTCAAGATGAGCGTTATGAAAGGCTGCTGCGGATTGCTATTCATAGTAAGTGGTGACTAGTAAATTCCTCTACACAACGTCTATAGGATTTATGTGTTCCAGGAACTACTGCCTATGAGGTCATATCTATATTAAGGCATTGACCTAGATCGACACTGTTATGATGGAGAGTGCGGCGGCCGATGTCAATAAGGCATAGCAGGAGGCCGTATATAAGAGCGGCTCTACCGTCCAGAGCTCTGAGAAACGAAACATCACTACTCAATCAAAAGCCTAGCCTCGATTCTAGTTCAACAAAAATAAGACCACCTTCATACATTGTCAACTGCGTACCTGCCAGTATTTCTCCTTTATCATAATGCATTTCGAAGCACTGGTCATGGCGGCTTGCGCTGCCTTTGCCTCAGCACAGAGCGCCACGCCAGTGCCTTCCAAGACCACGGTCACGAGCACGGCCACCCAATCGGCCGGAGAGGATGCTTGTGACAGCTCCCAACTCTCGATTATCGGGGGCATCCCGACGCCGCCCCCGGCCTTCTCAGCGGCCGTAACCGGCTCCCTATTCATTAACACGGACCTCTCGGCGATCTGCGCATTCGAAACAAATCTGCCATCCTCGTCGCTGAGTGCATATACGTCCTACAACAACGCTGTGTACAGCTATCTCCAGGACAAGAGCTCCGACTACATGGCTATCGCGTCCACTTGTTCGATCAGTACTAAGAGTGGTGAGCCACCGGCTACCAAAGAATTTAACGATATCCTCTCTGTTTACTCAACTTTCTCGGCATCGGGCTGCTCTAGCTCTGCGGTGCAGACGAGCTCAACGCCCACGGGCGCTGCGCCAAGGGAGACGGGCCGTGCTGTTGCCGCCGCTGCTATGATGGTTGCTGGTGCTGTTGCGGTGTTATAGCTAGGGCCGAAACCTCTTGGGGTAACATCGGATATACTGCATAGCAGGTGTACGTGTAAATATACTGAAGACCATAGATTAAAAAATAACTGTTAAGCACCGAGGGAAACTGTTCAGTCAACCACACATTGATTACTCAAGACGGGAAATAACGCAACCTTAGGATCAGTGATAAGGGTCAAGCATAAGCAACGTTCATGCACCTACCATTCCCATTTACGATGACACTTGCTATTGATCGATCTGCAGTTGCTCGGCCGATGCCTTGATTTGGTGAGTTAATGGCTGTAGAGCTACGCCTCCGAAATTGTGGTGGCTTGCATGATGTATGATGAGGCTTCAAGCGGCTAGATACCCAATAGAGATTCTCAATATTGTGTTAGATGCAGGGAGTACCAAGTAAGTTATACCAGCAAATAAATAATAGGAACTGGGAAGATCCCTCAAATATACCGGCCTTCGCCAACTTAACTTACGCGTCTCCAGCCCATCCACTTGGCATTATTGACCATGTATAAGACACGAATAATAGAACAGAACTGAAGACGTGTTAAGTATTACTGGATATTTTGCCCAGTCTTTGTTTTCTTATTCATATGAAACATCGTCTGAGCATTGAATGATTTGCATGCACTAGACTAGTAAGAAATTCGAGTGTCGCGGGCATACTGAGTGAGTGTTATGAGTGATAAAACTAGACTGCAAGCTTCGAGCCGGCTTCGGGCGGCCAGTGGCTAGCTCGTGGTTCTGTCTTTGGGCGGCAGTGGACCGATGAACCCGCTAAAATGGGCCAAGCTAAAAGTTGAAGTACCCACTTCACAAGCCACCGGCAATGCCTCCTCCCCTGGCCGCCGCAGCCCTCGTAATGCAAACCATGCCATTGTTTACCTTTTAGGCTTGACCACACCCCACTATCGGTTGCTAGGGGTACAGCAGCTCCCGCACCCTACGCAATCGATGGTCTCAAGGATAAGGACGATGCAAGCATGCAAGTACGTACTACGTCCTCCCACGTGTGAATGTCAGTGGGAACCATAATTGTGCACACCTCATCTACTCAAGTTCTGACTCCTAACATATACCATCTCCTTATTGTTGGGCACCGTCCAACACGAGCACAGCGACAAACAACTCTTGCTGATCTAAAAAGCTCAGCTCAGCTCCGCTAAAGCTCAAGCTCGTGCAGGTTCCAACATTATGGTGACTTGAATTAGGTCAGTTTACTAGTTCGGGATCTCCCAGACCCCTTCCAATCTTCCTTGCAACCCGGCATCAATGACAGATGACAATCGATCTACTACCACCTAGCTCGAGTTATGGTTAAGGTTGGATCGCCGTTCTCCCTCCTGAATCCATTTAGTCAGTCATGGTCCTGAGACTTAGCTTAACTCTCTCTATCCCAGCCCTGCGTTTTTTTCGCACCAAAACAGAAGAACAAGGTCAATTCGCCAGCTCGAATACTGGGTTGAATTAGGGTGATGATGCTTCCAGGTGAGCTATTATTCCTCAGCTTCCAAAGCATGGGCGATGCTGTGTGGCATGTTATTACCATGCCTTTCTACGGGCCGCAAGCTTAAAACGTTTCGTCCTCGCCCATGCATGCCAGAGAGTGTTCGCAGGAATGTCACAAAAACTTATGCCAACGTCTCGTCTAGATCATGACATCCCCGAAACCAGCCGACGAAGAAATTGACCCCTCGGGGCCTTCAACTTCTCAATCTGACAACACCGACCAAAAAGATGCGCCTAATGCTGCTGCGACTGGCACACAGGACTCCGAGGCCCCGACGCTTGGAGAAGATGGCAAACCCAAGAAGGCGCAAGGCGCTGCCCGGCGTCGAGCGGCAACAGTCAAGCAGCCCCCGACGCTTTTAGGCGACTTCTTACTGGGCCGCCCCTCACCGGCTCGAATCGCAGCAGACAAACAGGCAGCGCGAGAAGCAATTAGGCAACGGCGCAAGAGCCTGGAGGCAGTTAAAAAGGAGATGCGGGTAGCTGCTGTGCAGCGAGTCCAGGCTCCCGGGGGCGTGCGCGATCGAGTAACAAAATGGCAGAAGGCAAACGCGGAGGCGATGGCCAGGGCTGATCCACTTGCAACCCCAACCGAGCCCAGCGAAGTCAATATACAAGTGGACGAAGAAAGTGTGACGGAAGAGGATCGGGTGAGAATAAAGATGCGCCAGAAGAAACGGCCACCGTTAAACGTGGTGGCTCAGAAAAGCATAGATGGTGAGAAACCAGAGAAGGAAGACCCAAAGAACTCTGCGTCGGCTAGCCCGCCTAAGAAGCGTGTCGTCAGCGATACCAATTGGGTCAAAAACCAAAAGAAGAGCCCTCCAAGAAAGCACTCGCCGAAGGCTAGACAGAACGAAGGTACCGGCTCTCCCCTACCCAAGGACTTTCTGTTGCGTCCCACCCCAAATCCACCAGTTTCGAAGAAAATAAAAGATTGGGCATCAAAGGTGGAAATGCCCGACGAGCCACCTAAGCATCATAGTGCATCCAGATCAGTTGGTACAAGGTCGGTTGGCAGTGGTGATGGAATACGTGTGAAGCCTATCCCAAGCGAAAGCGACGCCACGAGTTGCAGGTCTGGGACTACACATAGCGCCAAAGACTCAGAGTCTCAGAAGTCAAAGCCAAAGGCAACCGATGACGATGGCATTCGCGTCAAGCCTATTCGCACCCAAATAGCACATGATGATGGCATAAGAGTGAAACCACAGACAACTACTCTTCCTGATGACGGAATTCGCGTCCGACCTATCCGCTCGGTGTCTAGGGATGCGAGCACCATTCGAGCGCCTTCGGCGCGAACCTCGAGGGTAACAAGCAACAATTCAACAAATACCTCTCGAGGTCGATCACTCTCAACGAGGAGAGAAGTCAAGGAAGATGCAAACATAGACGTACCAAAAACGGCATCGAAAGTGAGTGCGTCTACGCAAGCAAGTTCAAAAAAATCACCCCAAAGTCGACCAAGGCGCGCACGAAGCATAGCAGAGACTGGAATCACAATGACCGAAGGTGTCTCCGACAGTGACTCATGGACTAGTGGCTCAGGAGTCGAATCAGACATTCCATCTAGTGCACCGCAAAATTCGCTTGCAGATATTCCTTTTGGATATTCGGCTTTCAGTGAATTAGAATTACCCCTGGGACGGGGTGGGCGACCTACAATGAAACCTAAGACCAAAAGGCAGTCAAGTTTCAAGGGCGCTACTAACGTCTTGAAAAAGGCACTGACTGAAGGCAAGAAGATCTTAACAGAGAAGGTCGATCCACCCAAACCAGTCATTAACCAGCCGCCGAACATCGAAAACTGGTTGAAAGATACCGTTGACCCATTTGTCGACAGCAAAGATGAAGTTAAACAAGATCCCCAGAGGAAATCAGTCGAGAGCGAATGGGCAGATGAGAGCAAGGCACGACACCCAGCCTCGTCCTCGCAGTGTAAATCTGCCGAGTTCGACGAGCATGTGGATGAATCTGACAAGCCGATCGAGCAGAAGTCTACTTCAAGCCTTGAATATGAGGCTCGCAACGAAGCGCCAATGACTCCATCACCCAACGCCCTGAAAAGGAGTCGAGCTACAAGAGTCACATCATCCCCGCTGAAAAATAGTGGCAAGAAGGGGCTCAAGGAAAAGATTCGAGACGCGTTCCGTGGGGAATCTACTGGTTATACCCCTCCCCCATTGGAATACTCGAGCTACGAGGAGATAGTGGATGATGAAAGTGAACGAACGGATGATCGCCAAGAGCATCCTGCATCCAGTACAAGGCGAAGTTTGTCTCCTGATGATGGCGATTCCTCTATATTAACAGAGCCGATGAAGTCAAAACTGACCCCCCCACATCCCAAACGACGGCCACCTCCAACAAATGGCCGACATGAGCTGTCCACGATCGTGTCTGATGCCGAAACGCTTAGTACACTCGAATCAGAGCTGTCCTCGATAGTTTCCGATACGACAATTACACAAACTACAATGACACAAAGCACAGGCTTGACCAGGAGTGCAGCTGTCTCTCGTAAACGAAGTCAAAAACATGGTCTGAAGAGGCGACTCACGAAACACTCTGACCTGGTATCGGCGCTGTCTTTGCCAGACGACATAGCGAGCCACAGTCGAATGCGAAGTCTTCGATCAGCCCGTAGTATAAGACGAGTGTCAAACCATCTTAATGACGCCACAGTCGAAGATCTGTTGCAGGAATTTGCGGATGATGAGAATTTATATTCACGAGAATTGAAGACCTTAGTAGACGGCGTCGTACCAGTTCTTCTCTCACAGTTTGTTCATGGCAAGGAAGACTTATCAGGAAATATTATCGAGTCTTCAAAGGATACCCAAAAGGAAGATCCCCTGCCAAAAGCGGTTGTGAACATGGGTATAGCTCTTGAGAGGCTCAGAAGTTATCATCGGCGATGCCCATTATCTGATATTCATCGGCTACCGCAATGGCTCGAAACCGTCACTCCTATTTACGAAAACTACCTAGATGTATGGCGCCTTGGCTTCCAAGGCATCATTGTAAATCTAGCACCTGCATCACCAGATGATGAGGATTCACTTATCAATGCAATGCCCCGCAACGAACAAGGTGATGTACTCAATGAAGATGGAGATCGCATAGATGTTGCACACCTCTTGAAACGTCCTTTAGTTCGCACCAAATGGATAACTAAGTTTATCCAGGTATGTGTCTCCCTGCTCAAATCATTCCAGTATTGTAAAACTAACCTTGGTAGGGGTATCAAGCTGTAACGGGTACCACACAGTATGAGTTTCTTGCATCCAAATGGGAAGCACTACAAGAGAAAGCTCGTAAAAGACATAAGGAGGAGATGGCAAGAATCGTCGACGACGATGCTAAGAACACTGATACGAGCCGAGTTCGTGATTTAAAAACCATGGGAGCCCTTGATAACGTCCGGATAGATCGGTTTCGTCAAGTCTACGCTAAAGATTTCTTTTCTCTTGATCTTCGGCACTCAAATGGTCAGCGACTTGATTGTCGGGTTGAACTCGTTTATAGAGATAATCAGCTTTTCAAATCTGATCCTGGGGACCTCCTTATCCGGGAAGTTGGCAGCACTGGTCATTCATGGCTACTCTTCGCCCCTATTACTGGCAATCATCTCTCTGCACGAAGAGGTGATGACAAGCACCAATTGGTTGTCATGATTAGGGGGTATAAAGATGAATGGTTTGAACTTGTAACTTTGGCGACTGACAACGAGGAACAAGTCCTGGATTGGTTGGAGATCCTTGGTAGCACCCCTATACCACCTACTATCAAGGATGTAGCCTTGTCTAACTCGGGAACGTCGGTGTTATCACCAAGATCTATGACTCCAGATACGCCATTGGGCGAAAGAAAGCGTCATTCCAGACAATCTCCCCCACCATTGACTATCCCTTCCATCAGGGAGTCTGAGAAACAGCCGAAGACACCTACACGGTATCATCAACGGCAGTCTAGCACACCAACCACGCCTCCTTTAGCATCTTTTCCGGTATCGCCTGCTTCATCCTCTGAAAAGACCCCAACTCAAGACTCTTACTCCAAGACTCAACGTCAGCTGCCAGCTTCTTCATCCCGGGACGTCTGTGGTGGCCATACTCGCTCATTGAAGGATGGCGTGCGCCCTAACCCTCCAACTCGCAGTGAAGAACCTTCAAATAGCGTTCAAATAAGGGAAGATGGTGCGCCACCACCACCGGTACATCGAACTTTAGATACAAAGAAGTCGCCCGCGCTTTCACCTCCCGTCGATGCGTACTCCAGCCTAAAGCGACGAAATTCCTCGCCACTTAAACACGAGTATTACCCTTCGGATGAATCATCTGAGAGTTCATTTTCTACATCAGAATCAGATGATGACTCGTATTCCGAAGAATCTTCTGACGATGAGCTTGAGGCTGCTGACATGCCTGATGCTACCCCTGCTATCAGTATCAAGAAAGGGGTTGACAGCCAGGTAGACTCTATCATTTCTGAAAGCTCGGTAAGCCTCACGCCATCCGCATCAGCTTCGCAGCAGACGAGCATGCCCAAGCCCAACAGCGGGGAGCCAGAATATCTCTTTAAGTCAGTGGCAACCATTTCGTATTGGGACAACAAACGTGGATGTTGGAAAGACCTCTGGCCTGATATCTGTTCCATTGTGACCACACCGGGTTTGATTGAAGCTTATCCTTTCCGACGAACTCACACATCCTCTGGGGACTCTTCTCAGGAAGAAGATCGACCCCTTATTGCATTAGACCTCACACCCTTGGTCATGCTGCGTAATAGCACAGCTCTGGACCTCGAAATAAGGTCTCCAGTCCTGAGCTACGCCCGATTATATTCTAAGGTGACTAAGATCGATACTTCGTTCTTCCGTTTTCGAGCCCCTTCCTTCCAAGAATGCGGGTCTCTATATATGGCTGTCCACAGAGCCCGCTTGGACAACGCCAAATACAAAGCTCTTGAAGAGGAGACGCGGATTCGGGCTTTTGGACAAAACCAAGCGGCGGAGAATGATGGTGACGGCAGCAGTCATCATCGCAGTTGGTTTGGACGCAAAAACAGCTATCGCGCCTCGACCAGGGCGCCTTCTCAATCCGCAGGTAGTACATCACACTCGAGTGTATCAGCTTCGTCATTTCTCAAGAAACTTATGGGCGCTGGTGGCCAATTCAACATAGCCATGTCTTCGGTAGATAGACAATCGCGCTTCGGCAGCGGAGAAAACTCCCTGTACACCTCGTCTTCTTCTAGCACACCCCCTCGGTCACCCTCCGTTAGTGCCGCCAATAGCGGGAATGCTGCGAAGATGAGTCTCACGACAAATAACCTCAAAATCCGGCTACACTTACTTGTGTCGGCCAGCAAGTGGGAAGACAACGGCAACTGCTATCTCGAAGTCACGCGTCCGGACCAGGGAACACGGCAGAATTTGAGGAAGTATCAGGGCATGGAAAAGCGCATTATCGTCACCAGCATCCCGCGAAAATCCGCGGAGAAGAGTCGTATTGTGCTAGATGTCGTACTAGGTAGCCGCTGCTTCTCGCGCATTGGTAGCAGGGGCATCCTGCTCAACGTCTGGGAAGAAGTCCGCGATGAGAGTGGCGAGATGGGCGTCGCGCCTAAGGGGGGGGGAAGTGGCGGTAATGTTAACAAGTGGTGCTTCCAGTGCGCATCCGTTGTAGAAGCAAGCTGGATCTTTGGGCTGGTTACACAGGAGGTTGTTATTGGTTGATTTTGATACCCTTCCCTATTCTTATCTCCTCGTTCATCTGGCTAGCGTGTTGCGAAAGTCTTTAGGTCAAAGTACAGCGTCCATGCTGGCATTTAGATATCTTTATTTCCCCTCCATTTTACATGAGGAGTATGAGGGGGGAAGATGGATGAGGTTTACTGGGCTTCGGTTGCATTATAGCGTAGGGGTTTGGGACAGCGGCATAGAGCGGATGGAGTACGATGGGTTCTTTGACCGGAGATTTACGCTGATGATGCGTGAATGGATTTCGAGAATTGCATATCAAGCAGACGGATACCTCTTTCTACTCACTTGTCTATTGTTTTGCTCTCATCTGTATACATTCTGTACACAGCGCTCATTCTATACACTAGTCGATTATAAGATACTTATCTATTCTTAGTAGCTCATTCTCTAGCGATAAGGCTTATTGTCACACCTACAAAGCAGTACGGATCGTATTAACAGCTAGTGATCGTATGAGTATGCCTGATTTGAGCTAATCAGCTTCTAATTGATTACGCCCTTCTTCGTAAAAGTTTCGGGGCAGATCAAAAGGCTGTATAAACTGGAATAACCGACATCGGGGGTAGCCTAAGCTATACAAATCTTTCAATTCATTTCTCCAATCAAGACGTATCATTCTATTTTATCAAAACCGCAACGTTGCCCAGGCCAGTATCGGAGTTCATCGCTGCCCGGCTCGTGTTACGTGAGAGCCTCGTACACGGCTAAAGACGAAGACACCAACAATAGAAACGATTATGTGGTAATTATTGTAGGCGTGCTGGATGTGATGTATTTGTGATGGCAGTGAAAAGTGTGGCCACAGCACGGAGGCGGACTAGAATGCACCTTGCCGGTGTTTTCGGCGCTCGCCAATAGAAAAGTACTGTACTTAGCACCATAATTATGTAGATAAACTGCTAATCCTTAAGCAAACAAAGCGAGTCAAAGGCATAGTCCATTCCTACCAAGGTTGAACGAAATATATCATAAGTAATAGCAACCTTTTATAGGCATAAAGTAAGGTAATTACAACGGCCTTCCAGACACTCGAAGAAACTCACGTACATCTGATGTACATAATCAATATCTTAGTTAACTATAATTAAGCATAACTGAAGAATTTCGATCATTGGGACAGTCCCGTTTTGAATTAATCTCATCCAGGACTTATATTTCCGTACTTCTGGGGAGAGCGTGAGTTGCGTTGACACCTATAAGTCTGCTAGGATGAGTACAAAACCTCGGCCCATCATCGTGACGCATGGTCTCCCGCCAGCAGCCCCACCGAATGATTGGAACACGTGTTCAGCCGTGCTCTAGTCCTCGGTGACATTAATTATGAAGCGAGTGAATGGTTCGAGGGTACCCAACCCGACCGCGACCATGTGATGCTACAACGAAATAGTACTTAGTGCGCGGACAACATAGTGCCATGAAGAAATGAACGTATTCCGTCAAACCCAAATTAATAGCTGTTGGAGTGCGGAGTATAGACTATACCAAATCGCATTGAAATGCAACGGCCAGAAATCTTCTCACATGATCAAACACGCCATAACTCGTTCAGCTGTATGAAGCCTGTGCTGCACGATCGGAGGTGTGGGCCTGCGTTTAAGGGGAGATAACTCGGATTTATGAGTCGAAGCCACCGTCCACGCATATCAGGGCTACCTCATGACATACCTAGACATACTAAAGGGCTATGGTATTCGGATTGACCAATCAAGTGCACGCCCCTGCGGCCCAGCCAATGGTGATCCTCCGTCTCGAACGACATGGATAAGTCAGCACCGTATAGCCATGTCATTTACCTGCTCATGAACTGAGATGCGTAGATAACTATGCATCTCTCTCCAGACTAGCCGAGATGCCTTATGAAGGGGCGGAGTTCCCTGTCTAGCTCCATAGGACGGAGCGGATTTCAAGTCTAAGGTGCAGCCGTAAGTCCGAAGAATGTTGCAGGCTGCAGATATCCCCACTCAGGCACCATTGACAACCGGTACAATGACATGAAGTTATGCGTATAAAAATGACATATATCATACATCACAAAGTATGACTGGAAAAATAGTTAACCTAGCCACGCAGGTTCGCGATACTATAGGCCTATTCTCCTATGTGGAGCGGCGATAAGCGCTTCAAGTGGAATGGCTAGACTAAAACCTGTTTTCATTCTTTTCCAAGTAAAGTAGGAGCCCATGAACACGGCACTCGGCTTTACAACCAAAAACAAAACAAAAAAACCCCTAAAAAAAGAAAACGGAAAAGTAAAAAAGATAGCTAGGTTCATAACTGGAGCAACTAAGCCCCCATGGACGACTGACTCCAGCCGTCTAGGCAAACGAGATCGTGATGATGATGGAGCAATGCCTGGTTAGATCACGGAATGTTTGGAATAAGGGAAATTCGAAATCATAAATCCCGCGGGGCAGTATCCCAGCAAGCATCCAACCACCGTTGGAATTCGCAAAACTCATCACGGCTTACACAGACCATCTACAGCTGAATTCCGAAGACCCCACCTAGACAACCCGTATAAAGTTCTTCAGCTGTTCGTAAGCCGCAGTGCGATACGCTCTCTACCGGAGACTTTCAGGAGACTTTATTCCAATGGAAAGTGAGAGTGGGAAGAGGTTTCCCCGAATCTTGGCTGCAAGTGGTCCGTCTTAGCCTTGCTGAGTTGTATCATTTTGGCGGTATGGGGCATGCCCCTTTCCGGTAATAATTCATACTATTTATGTTCGTTCTTGTGCACGGGCAACGACTTCCCGCCATGGGTATGCATGACAATGGGACTTTAATGCACTAGAACTGCCGGAGCCGATATCCCCGGCAGGCGTTGCGGGCCGCACCAATTAGGTAAGTAGGTAGGTAGTCGAGCCCAGGCGATCAAGTTCTAGGTTAGCCAACTGAGTATTCTGCATATGACCCAACCAGACTGCTACAGTAGAGAACCCAGCACAACTACCTACCTACTGTTGCTTAATTAACATGTGTATAAAGCGGGGAGCGGACGGTCGGACATTCGCGCGGTTGATCGGTTGATCGGTAGCATACATGCAACAGGCAACACACGACTACTGTTCTACAATGTAAGGCCCCCTCGCTGCCTAGTCGATGGATATAACGACCCAGACTACTTCTGCTCCATGCGCTGTAGCACCGGTTTTCGTTGCGCAAGGTCACTTTCAGGTTCCCCCTGACTACGGGTGCCGGGAGACTTTATGTGTCCGGCGTGAGGACAGCGGAGGGTCGGGTCGGGTTGATTATTCGGGCCCGAGATACGGGTTCTGCCCCAGCAGCGCAATGCTAGTCTAATGTTTGCCACTGATTCTCACATATTCACTCACTCGCAGTATACTGTCCTATATTAGTGACGTCGCGCGACAAGACCTGGCCCCGCATCCACCATCCCAGCCTCCGAGACACGTCAAAGGATACTACTCCTGACACAAAGATGAAGATGCCTTTTATATATTTAAGGTCCCATCTCCGCGGTCGAGAAGGATTCTGAGCTAGACATTCTAGCTTTTCTTGGCATAGCGGGCTTCTCTTTCATCCTTCGACAACTTCTTTCTATAGTAGCAACAACGCGCTAGCCAGTCCAACTGCCAACGGCAGACAAATCGACCATCATGAGCTCCATTCATGTGGGCGGTCCAGCCAACTTGGCCCTAATTGGTCTTGTACTCGTAGGTTCACCCTTCCCCTTATCTGGCTTGTAACGGCAGCAGTTGCCGACCAGTATGCCGCTTGAAGAGAAAAAAAATTAGAGGGCTGATAAGAAACACCACCAAAGGGAGTCGTCTATAACATAGCACACGCCTTGTATAATGTATTTCTGCATCCGCTCCGAAAGTACCCCGGGCCCGTCTCTCATCGCATCTCGGTAATCCCGCGCGCCTTGTGCCAGATGCGCGGTACCCTACCCTTCCACGTAGCAGAGCTGCACAAACGCTACGGGCCCGTCGTTCGCGTTGGGCCCAACGAGCTCGCGTTTTCTAGCCCCCAAGCCTGGCGCGACATATATGGGCACAAGAAGACCGGCGAGGAAGAGTTTCCCAAGTATGAAGGCTTCTATAGGATATTTCGGCACATCCCGATATCGGTCATTGCCGCAAACCGCCAGGAGCACTCGCTCCTGCGGCGCCAGCTTGCGCACGGCTTTAGCGATCGATCAATGCGTGAACAGGAGTCCATCATTGGTTCGTATGTTAACGTCTTGGTTTCGCGCTTGAAGGACGCCGTCAAGAAAGATAGCCGTCAGAACATGCGGGAGTGGCTCAACTGGACGACCTTTGACGTGATTGGCGACCTTAGCTTCGGCGTTTCCGGCGGCTTTGGCTGTCTCGAACGATCTGAATACCACCCTTGGGTGCAAATTATAACACAGTCGATCCGCCAGGGCGGCCTCATCATAGGTTTGGTTTCGCTCGGGTTTCAGCGGCCCATGGAGTGGCTGAGCAAGTCTGGAATTCTCGCCGAAGCCAAGAACCGCAGCATCGTGTCGGAAAAGGTAGCAGAGCGCATGAAGGCCGGCGAGCGACCTGACTTCCTCGAGGGCTTGATCCGGAGGAAGGACGAGCTCAACCTCGACCATATGCACTTGACCGCGAATGCTTCCCTACTTGTTATTGCTGGCTCCGAAACCACGGCCACCCTATTATCCGGTGCCACGTACCTTCTAACAACTAATCCCGAAGTCTTGAAGAAGCTCGAGCACGAAGTCCGGTCCGCTTTCAAGAGTGACGACGAAATCACCCTGACGAGCGTCAGCAACCTGTCCTTCATGTTAGCCTGCTTGAATGAATCGTTACGCCGCTATCCGCCTGTTGCAACTGGCTTGCCTAGGCAATCGCCCAAAGGCGGCGCGATGGTCGACGGCAAGTTTGTTCCGGAAGGTGTAAGTAGTGCATGTTCCATCTCCCTTATCTCTTCGTGTCATGCACACCTCTATCTTCATGTTTCTTCACCTCGTCAGATTTCAGTATTGCCTTCACCCTAGGCAATGTTACTACCTAGCCTTTCCGCTCCGGTTAATGAAAGATACATCAAGAGATAAAAAGTAAACGCTGGCTAACTCAACTGTAATCCAGACCGTCGTCTCTGTCTACCAGTGGGCTATCAACCACGACGAGCGCTTTTGGACTGAGCCTGAGAAGTTTGCACCTGAACGCTGGATGGATGACCCTAAATACAAGGGCGATCAGCTCGAGTAAGTAATTTCTGGAGTCATTCATATTCCTCAATAGCGAGTCTCAGAAGCGAAAATCAGCTTTTAGGGTAGATTGTACTCGCATCTGATTCTGCATATTCCCTAAACACATGAGAACCTTACCAGAAACAACAAGTATTAACGCTTGGTTTTTGCAGTGCAATGCAACCATTTAGTGTCGGACCTCGCAACTGTATCGGTCGGAAGTAAGTATTACCATTCCTTGCTCTTGCGCTTCCTTATCTACTTTTCTCCCTGCTTGTTCACGCTATGCATCGTTATGCGAGGTGCCTAATATGCAGGCGTGTATTGGTGAAATCCTGCAAGAGTGCGGGCATTGCGAGGTGTCAGCCCGCATCTGACGTACTGCATGTCATCCAAACCATGCATGAATGGCAGGATACATATGTGGAGAGAGCACTTGCTGACCTAATATCCACCATATTCACAGCCTTGCTTATGCAGAGATGCGCCTCATCCTCGCCAAGATTGTGTTCAACTTCGACATGAGCTTGGCAGATGACAGCCGACACTGGCTGCGCGGCCAAAGGGCGTATACAGTCTGGGATAAGCCTGCACTAAACGTCCACCTCAAACCCGTCGTACCAAAGTAAAATAGCGAACATATCGACCAGCAATTATGTAAATGCTATCGCCTGCTAGTTGGTATTAGGGATCAGGTCGAACTGGTCTGAGATCAGAACCAGGAGAGAGATGCTTCCCACATCATCGGGACAGCACATATTACTGGGTGAAACTTTTCGTCTCGGGGAGACAGGAATAATCACATGCATATAGGCACAGCGAGCCAAGGTACTCGTTCGAAACCCCTCTCAATATACCTTCACCGAATTCCTTTCAAATTAAATATAGCAACCTCCACTAGGCTAAGCCAACCATGTAGTTTTCTTTTTATATGTCTATAAATAGAATAAATAAATAATAGAACTTGCTCGATTTGCAAGTGCTTGAAATCAAGAATAGACGTAACCAACAATGGGCGTAACCAACAATGGGCGTAACCAACAATGGACGTAACCAACAAAGCCACGAACAGTAATGCAGCAAGTAGTTTCGTCGCAGCTTGAAAATTGATTAATCTTGCTGTCTATTGTACGCTGCACTATCATGAGACTCAGGTCATCCCGACAGGAGCCGGAAGAGCCACGATGTAACCAACTTAGCCAATAAATCATCCTGTCTATGAGTCATTCGCTAGGTTCTCTAACGTTGTTAGAAGAGTTTAAATGCTTCAAAGAACATGAGGACCGTTTAGTTATCATAAAGCGCAAGTGACGAGATAATCATAGTGCTTCTTACTTCACTTGCTCTATATGATCACCCATAAGGCTGGCTCTATGATTAAACCGGAGAGGATTCACTTTTGAACAATGTCTGAACCAGAAACAAATACGATCAGAACTGCCGCGTACCCAGACGATGTCAGAAACTATCGTTGTCCAGCTCTGAAATGGCATGCGAAGGACGCAACCTACGTGGCGCAAGCAGTACTCAACTCCAAAAGCCTTACTCCTGTAAGTAAACATAATACCATTAGAAACACGCTTGTTAAAGCCATAATAACCGTCAGCCTGCCCGCTTGTCTGCTGATATTGTCACAAATGATGATCAGAACTAGCAGTAGCATTACGATAATCATCCCAAGAAAGGCCCGAATCACGCTGTTGGGAATCGTACGTGAGCGGATGTGGACTTGAGTATCTCGCAAGGCACCATGGCCTTTAGTGTTTTGTTCGAATGCACTTCTGTCCTGTGCGTGTTTTTCTCTCTTTAATTATTTATCTTTGCAAAGGGAATGGCCCCATCAAATATCATTCAATCTAACCAGGCAGGTGTGATATCATCATGCATAGCCAGTAAAAGCAAATTAGGGCTCTGGTATATGAAATCGCTCTCCTGCCGAGATACATGCGGTGCTATCGAGCCAGTTGTTTAGGCCCCTAACGTGCTGTAGATCCGGATATTCAAATACGGACCTTCTTTGGGCTCTTTCTACTGCCTTATAAAAGTTTGTTATCAGGTTTAAGGGAATATAGATGGAGTTGAATATTTCACTAGTTACTGACCGTATGATTCCAAAGTTTTCTTGATGTCGGACAACACCACTTCACGTTTCTCATTCGGACCTTTTTGCCAGTATCCAAGTAATGACGTCGTCATCTGATTCTTATCGATTTCTCGTAGCTTTTTTTCGAATTGCACTAGTTTGTTCTGCTGAGGTAGCAATAGGCGTGCCCTGATATATGAAAATCGCCGGAATATTTGGAAGAATTTGTCTGCCGTCATGAGTGCAACGGGTCTCGGATATCCATTTTGGAATCCCTCAACTGTGTATGTCTATAAATTCTTATTTGAAACTGGAAAGAAAAATATATCAATATTCAACCGGCGACATAGTCTACCTACGCTCGGATTCAGTCACTTATTAATTAGCGCTGGTCTCCACTTATGAATAGGCGCATTTTCTGACGGATTCCTAGCCAACCATGATGTGGCAGAACGAATTTTATTACTGAAATAGGTAATCTCAAGTATCACTAGTGTATTATACCATGTGATGAGGCCACAGAAGTACTGTCACACCAACCCGTCTACATTTGGAGAATTTGGTAAGGATGGCACGGGGAATAGGATCATAATATATTCAATTATTGAAATAAAGTATGCTTAGTATAAGCTTTAATAGCTAAACACTACAAGGTTAATATTCTATCCAAAAGATAAACTTATACTATCTATAAGTTATTAACTATATGTTTATATCTTTATATACCTTTACAGCTAAACAAGGGACTGTGTCGGGATCGTTGCAATATTAATAGGAGACATTGAGAAGGTGGGGAGGATTGAGGTCAGGCCATGGTCAAAGCCAACACCTTGAAGCTCCGTGACCGAAGCTCAACCAATATTAAGGCGAGGGTGTGCCGATTAACTAGATAGAGAATCATAGAATTCCCAAAAAGTGCCCCACGGCTAAGCTAAGTGTAGGGGTTATGCAACCGAGTGTTAAGATCCGCAGGCGTACACTATGAACCAACGAGAGTAAACAGACCAAGCATAGTAGTAAGTCAATAAGTAGTTTCAGTGCTACTCGATAGGTGCATCTCCAATACCGCTATCATGAGTAGATGATCGCAGTAGTATCTTTAGGGTAATAATAGCTCCAAGAAGTAGTAAAAACTAATAGTTCTAGAGAGCATGTATAGATTATTCGGGCGAAAGGTGAATCTCTCACTTCCTCTTGTCTGTAATTCATCATGGCTTGCAAGTCATTAGTCAGTACGCAGTGTCTATATCGCTTTTGGTAAAATGGTTACTCTACTCTTTCGACTCGGCAATACTAATAAACGAATAAACTACGAAGGCCAGTTAGATTAAGGCATCCCCTCCCCTCGAAGGATTGTAAGTGTTGATCGTGCCATAAAAGTGTTGCAATGCCTATAAGAATGTTAGGGCTTTGCAAAGTCAACTAGCTATGCAGAGCTTAAGTTGTTATTAATGTCGCTACTGCTAAAAAGCAACATCGTTGTCATAGGATTTGCCTGAGGCTCAGCAAGAAAAAATGGTCTTCTATTAAGGTGGCAGATCCAGTAAAAGCAAATTCTAATAAGCAAGTACAAAATGGTATAGTCAGTGATCAGCTGGCACAAGATGCGGAATACCCAGGGTTTAAAAGATTGTAAAATTTAAAAGCATAGGCAAATACGTATTGAATTAATTTACGAATATTCATGACAACCACGCCTAGTGGTCAAAATGGATTAGGATGTCTGACATCTAGGTTCGTATCGCGTCTCTGGTATAATTAAATTGTAGAATTAGGTCTACGTATACTTATATTATAGCTCGCGTATCAGCTTCGCTCAACAGTCGTCAAGAGTTACCCTATGACTGTATTGGCTATATATCTGTGTTATTCTAGCGGAAATAGGCCGTCTAATATCGTGCCGCACCTAGCAAATAAACGAATTTAGTTCCAGGAGTTTAAAATGATTAATTTCATCAATAGCCGAATATCTCACAGAGGCCATGACTATGGTAACTCGCTCATCCTTAATTTTATCTGAGTCACCGCATGCTCCCGTCAACATACATAATTATTGTACAAGAATTGTCTGATAATGTTAAAGAATCACTTATGCTAGCGATATGATTTCAGCTGTGACCTTAATAGTACAATAATTGGATGTAAGGACTAGAGCAAAGTTTGTAGGAAAATAAGAACCCAAGAACTCCTTCTGTATTGATCGAAGATATCGTTACTGACTGGCATTGCAGGTCTGTTTCCAAATGTTTCTTTAAACTTGGGAATAATATTTGGTTATATGTATATTAGATAGATAGCGCCGATTGGGGGGGTTATGTAGTTAAGGGAGATGAGGAGATTTGGAGGCTTCAGCTGCCAAAATCAAGACTGTCGTACAGCAGTCGGTACCAGAATCACGGGACAACGCCAAGACTCTTCTTACTGTGTGTTCACACCAAGTCGAAACTGTGTTTATACTGCTATTTAGTGGCTTAGCGGTCGTTTAGCCAATGCGCCCTCTAAGATATAACTCCTTGTCAGCCACTGTGTTAAGTACGCCAGCGCTGGACATCCCGAAGAAAGTGCTAACCCATTTCTTTACTGCGTAGTAGCCTGTAATTTATACTGTAGCTAAAGTCCTTGCGTTGCCGTGATTTTGGCCCCAACTCCATCGTAATGTATTTAGGCTTCCATTTTCGGATCCTATGACTTCCAGCTTTGGAGGATTTCAACCATACCAAGTCTTCAAAATTTGTATGCAAAATGCATCTTCTTACTATGATCAACGATTCTTATAATGGCGAACCGTTCAATCGAAGAAACAAATCGCACGGCAACAATCGCGTCCATGGAACGGACACAGGGACTTTTACGTGAGAAGTTGGCATCAGGAAATGTTCCAGTAGACGAAGAAGTCCGGCTCCGTTCTTTGACTGCCGATGTATTTATCCAAACATATGATCAATTGCGACACCCACCATTCATTCACGATGCAGTTCACCATATTGAAGCAATTCTCCGCCATATACCCAGGGAAGCTGACGAATATCATATACACCTTACCTCTTTATCGAAGGCCAGGACCTCTGAGTATATGATCGTCGGATCCAGACATGCGCTAGATCTCGCTATTGAGGCTGGACGTGAGGCTCTAGAGTTGGCCAGAAACAACGACCCCGAGGGTTTTGACTCTAAAAGCTACATGGATACTATTAGTACCTTGGGCTACGCGCTCTCACGTCGACATGCAGTATCGGCAAACCTGGATGACCTCGACGAGGCAATCGTATATTCTAGGATAGTCTATGAGGGTGCATCCAAAGGCTCAGATCAATACGTGATGGGTCTGAATAATCTTGTCTCTCAGATGCGCAGGAAAGTAGAGCAAACACATGACGATGGCCTTGAGAAGGAGGTTAGGATTCTCTTGAAAGAGTTGGTATCAAGTACGACACCTGGAACATTACAAAACAGCATTGCTGTCGGACAACTGGGTGTTATGGATTTTAACATATTCAAGGTGACCAACTCGCTGGAAGATCTTGACCAAGCGCTCCGTCATTGCAAAATAGCTTTGGAAGCCTTACCTCAAAACCATGAGACGAGACTGGACCTCCTCACAGTTATGGTTGAACTACTCAGCGTCCGGCGCTCCCAGATGAAAGAGGTGACGGACCTAGAGAGACTTATACATTACTCGGAGCTGTTTTTGGAAGCGTTGTCCACAGAGCATTGCTCGTGGGGGTCGCATTTCCTGGAGCATACCTTAAGGGTCAAAGAATACGCAATTGAAGTGAGTTCGCCACAAGCATTCGGAAACGCAATCACCCAGATTCAGAGGTTCTTCTCCACTATGCCTGCAGTGTCACCCCAGAAAATGAAATGTGAAGTTGTCTTATCCGATATCTTAGGAATGCGTTATAAACTATCGACTGAACTTCGAGACCTGATAGCACTGGCCAACCAGGTAGCGGGAATGGTGTTCGCACGAAATCGTGAGATCCAATACCCGGGTTCAGTGGAGCGGCCAGTTCAAGAGAACTGGATTTGGGCCATGCAGAAGGATTTGAGCCTAGTTTCAGCGGCATCAATAGACAATGAGATGAGAATCCTAGTAGAGCAGGAACTAGCTGGAATATTCACATCGAAGCTCGAGCCCCAGAAAGCAGCTATTCCAGCATTGGCAGAGTTGTATCAAAATTACGGCGCCCGGTTGCGAGTGATAGCGGATGCCATTCAAGCACATCGTGTACTCTCAGAGGAACATATCTGTCTGTTGACAGAGGGAGTGAAGAATAAAAGAGTAGGCTCCGCTGAGGCTAGCACGAAGAGGACAGGCTTCCGTACTAAAGAGTACGAGAACGAGCTGGGTCTCCGAAAATTAGCTGTAGACAGTGAGACTGGAGACATCATATTGGAGTTTAACGAGGCCATAATGAAGGAGACACTGGGGTATGATACCTCTGAGCCTAGTATGCTTTCGAAGGAGGCATTCATTATCCGGGAGTCGAGGTTGGAGCAGCGAGCTATTGAAAAAGCCCGAGCGGAAGGAAGACATCCCAATCTACATCTGTGTCGCATGTGTCGAGATGTCGCCAGGCCGCTTCAACCAACACCAAAAGGGTTTCAATTGACGACCAAAAATATTTGCTTACCATTCGGTAACTTCCACCAGCTGTACTGCAGGAAACACTGCATAATCTGCCGCCTGATTCTGTCTCGCATTACGACTGACACAGAAGCACTGCATCCACAACTCGAGGCCATCGACCGGGAAGTCCAGGGAACCCGCCTAGCGACTGGCACGCTCTCGGCCGGTGAAAAGATTATTAGAATTGAGTATGGCATGCAGTATGTGGGGGAAGTAAGGATCATTTCTCCTCAGAATTATCACAGGACTGTTCGGCAAGCCTGGGAGGCTGATAGCCAATGTTCATTGGACGAAGTCCTCACCTCACGCTCAGGGCCAGTACTTTCGCCACTTGGGCAGCAGATCAATCCGGCTCTCATCCAGTACTGGATGAGTGACTGTGATCATAACCACAGTGCAGACTGCAACAGCAACAGACTACACACAAGCGGGGCTGAGCACATGTCCATGCTGTTTATCGATGTTATTGAGAATTGCTTAGTCTCTGCCAGTTCGCGAGAGAAGTATTTCGCTCTCAGCTACGTGTGGGGGAAGGTGGACATGGCTAAAACCACGAAGAGCAATTACCTCACACGTCTGAGACCCTCGGCTCTTTCGTCAATACCATTCCCTCGAACAATTAGGGACGCGATGCAACTAGTTAAATCTATAGGAGGACGCCTCCTGTGGGTGGATGCTATTTGTCTGATTCAAGACGACGAAGAAGAGATGGCGCGGGACATTCCGAGGATGAACATTGTGTACGGGAGAGCATTTGCTACCTTGATCGCGTTACATGGAGACAACGCAGACGCCGGTCTACCAGGGGTTTCGCCTGGGACTCGACGTCCACAGCATATCGAGTCGCTGCGTGTTTCAAGCGGACACTTACAATTGGATTACGATGCCCAATATGACAAAAATGAAACCATCTACCTGATGGCTACGCCACCTCCTCTCAATCTAGCTTTGAATATCTCAAAGTGGAATGCGCGAGGTTGGGTTTTCCAGGAGCGTCTGCTCTCCCGACGGTGTTTGTACTTTTCCGAGCAGGCTGTGTATTTCCAATGTGCCCAACATACGCTCAGCGAGTTTGGAACGAATGAAGAGTACACGGCTTCCCTGCTCGACAGCGAAGTACCCATGAAACCAAAGTTGAGTTCCGTTAAAGCAGCCCGTGACAACCCGCTGGACCTCATACATTCCATCCAAGATATGACAGCCGCCGAACAACTTTGCAAGGCTTTCATCATTTATAAGGATACAGTACGATCATACAGTCGTCGAGAATTCTCTTTCAAGTCGGATGCAATCAATGGATTCTTAGGGGTGTTTGCTGTACTCGAGAAGTACTTCAGGAGCGAGACATATGGCGGACTGCCAGGCGCGGTTTTGGTCCATGCACTTCTATGGACGCCGGCGGGACGATTGCCGCGTCGCGGAATGCGACTGCCAACTGTATCAGATTTTCTTTCCATGGGAAAGCCAGACTCTCAATTCCCTAGCTGGTCATGGGCTGGTTGGGACGGTCCAGTTGAATATCGTCTATTCAACGAGGTAAATGGCAAATTACAGCTACCTATACCCATGTTCGACCGGTATTGCATTGGGAATAGGATTACGGTTATCAACGATGGGCATATTGCCACGCAGACCGGATCCGATGCTACAAGAGGAACTTCAGAAGACCTAGGTGTCCCGGAGGCAACGTCAAAACAGACGGACAACATAATGGCTGGCGGCATTGTTGGTAAAGGCACGGAAAGACTTAGCGTTAAAAAATCGGCTTTTACAGAATCTGCGGACAAATCTGGTACATTGGCTGGCAATACCAGTTCACTTCTGGAGGAATCCACAGTCTTACTCAGTGAAAACGAAATGCTATCATCGCGGGGCTCGGCAGCAAAGCAAGTAGACACAAACGGAAAGGATTTAGATGAGAACGGACTACGCGAGGTTCATAACTTCCCACAAATGGCGGTACCTGTCAATGTACCACGCCAGAGTATGCCCTCTCGCGATATAAATTCTTCCGTGGACCCTAGCCGGGATAACCAGCCTTCATCTTCGTCGCTATCCCCGCCAAAGGGGAAGGGGGTCTCTATCGGTGATCCTGGTCGCGAAGGAAGCTATCAGGAGAGTCCCCCAGAAAGAACTCAGCAAGGGTCAATAAAGATTCGCATTTTGCCCGACTATTCTCGGGCTACCAGTTGGATGATAGGGGGGCCGGCGCCAATGGAGCCCTGGGATCCACCAAGAGATGACAATATCCTGAGCTTCAGAGCTCCTACTGTCTCTTGTTGTCAATTCGTTATCTCTCAGGAGAAAGAATATCTCATTGAATTGCCTTACATCCACCAGCAAGGCAGCCAGGCAGTCCGTCGCATCTTGGATGGTCAGGGCAAGCACTGCGGTCTCTGGTGGGAACAGGCGGGTTATGGCTACGTAGGGCTCGGTCTGGACGCTGAAGCGGAAAAGCAAATACAACTCGTGGGTGTCTCGGCATACGGGGATGTGTATCATCGTCACGAGGGGCCAGCCAGGGTGAAGGGCGAGATCGAATTATTTGACAGAGATGTATTCCCAGAGGTCGGCCCAGGCAGCGGCCTTGTCAACGTGCTAGCGGTAGACACGGACCTATCAGACAAGACGGCGGTAGGATATCGGTGCACAGTCGCCGTGATCCATGCTAAGGCCTGGTCGGCGGCCAAGCCGCAGCAGACAGACTGGAGGCTTGCATGATCTAGAAATATACCGCGAGTGGCGCATGTCCGCCAATGACAAGATTCTCTTACTTGAGGTTTAGTCATACTGGGAGGACATGGAGATATGGCACACAATGTTTTTAAAGGTATACGACAGCCATAGGTGAAGCAGGGACGCTTGGAGGTGTAGCGTTGTTAGTGCCGCCAAGCGTAGTCTGGCTTTCGAGGGTTTTGTTTGCTTGGCAAGACACATTAAGTGAAAGGTCTCCTGATACGGCTGGATTGCCTGTGACTATTCTCGCTAATGATCATTTTCTTATTCTGAGTCCGTACGCTTACCTTCGAGTACAGATGCTTTGTTTATGGTGCGACTTGAGCAGCTTCATGCGAGATCGCTCCAGTCGCTCGGTCCTGTGATATATACTAAAACCCGTTTCGGAATAAAACGGTTGCTTTCTATTTATTTTCAGCACATCTACGGTAAGAGACGTATATCAGAAGTTATGCTGGGATGAGCATAAGAAATAGCCAGGAATTCAGCATTGCGTGTTTTGGACCTTGTTCCGTCACAGGATGCTTTAAACTGAGAGCCTTCGATTTGTGTGAGCTTATCAATGTTGTCACCGGTTAGCTTGCTACCGTGTTGTCACTTACACAATACAAGCAAGACTGAAGTGTGCAGGAGTATGGTGGCAAGCGAAAGAATCTTGCAGTTGAGAATAGATTAGCCCCCCCTCCCCCCCAAATCAAGCCTAATTAATAAGGGGTGCAATCTGCATCTATGATAGGTTTTGTGACAGAACCTTGGTTCTTGACTGGTAATATATTCAAAAAGATGTTGAGCTGAGTAGTGCCACCATTTATGCACGTAAGGCCCAAAACTAACCCATAATAAGGAAGAGAATGAAGACAACGCCAATAATCACAAGGAAGATAATTACAATTCAATAATGCTCGCACTCAAGTTGGTCTGCCAGGCGAGCGAGGCATGAGAGGTACCGTATAGAAGCTCGTTCAGCCGCAAAGGTAGCAGCCAAAGCTATAAGTACACTGCAGACCCAACGAGTTGGAAAAGGGGAAAAGAGACACTCATTAAAAAGTGGGTCTTAGGTCTCCAAGCTGCATCAGGTACTGATGAGTTGGTTTCAAAGCAACGTAAATTGGCTATTGGTCCCGAAGGACAAAAGGTGCTGAATATATATGGGCCTTGGAGTATCAATCCACCCGGATCACCATATGTACATAGCCAACCCAGGTACTAACTCTGTTCGTTTAGTGGAAGAATACTTAGGTACAGTCACTACATACGCCGTCCGTGCACACAACGATCGCGCAGCTTTCCCGGTCGCATTCGCACGACGCGTTTTCTGCATTGTTCCTGTTTTCATCATACAAAGCCAATTCGTCCGGCTCCTGGTTGACCTGCACCCACCCAACCTGCATCTGCCCACACTCTCTCTGCAACTTCATACGAGCTAGAAAGCCACCATCACACGTACACAAACACAACTTTTCGGAGTATTGGCAATATCGTGCTCGAAACGTCCGTACGCCGCAGCCTTGCGCGCCATTTCCTCGCGCCCTCTAGATCGATCTGCTCTTTATCCTCGCGCGGTCGCAAAAAGTAGTCCATCATGGCCGACTACACGTCTCTCAAGGTCCCAGAGCTGAAGAAACTGCTCCAGGAAAAGCAGCTTCCCGTGACGGGCAATAAGGCCGACCTGATCGCGCGCCTGCAGGAGCACGATAAAGCCAACGAGGAGCCCAAGCTTGCCGCACCAGGTTCGACATCCCTAGTTTCATTGCCATCCATCTACTGCATCGCGACCTCATAACAGCGACTGCGCACCTGCACATCCATCATCAGAAAACGGAGAGACAATCTAACAATAAGCAGTCAGCGCCGAAGAAGATCCCATTGACTACTCCGATGATGACGTCCCGGCAACAAACGAGCCTGAGGCCGCCGCCGAGCCCGTACCCGCAGAGCAGAAGACAGCCAAAGCCACAGCCGCAACAGAACCCACGGCCGAAGACGCAGCTCCCGGCAGCGGCGAGGGCAAGCCCGCCGAGGCAGGCGCCGTAAAAGACGACGCAGAGCCCGCCGGGGCAGCGGCAGAGGCCGAGGCCGCGGCGCCCAAGACAGACTTCTCAGCGCACCTGCCCGCCTCGACGGCCGACGACGAGGCCCGCAAGCGCGCGGAACGCGCCAAGCGCTTCGGCATCGTGGAGGACGCGAACGAGGAGGCCAAGAAGAAGAGCGAGCGCGCCGAGCGCTTCGGCCTCGACCAGGCCTCGCTCCCCTCGGGCCTCGACGCGGCGCTGCCCGAGAAGCGCGAGCGGAAGCGCGGGCGCGAGGGCGGTGCCGCCGCTGCGCAGGCGGATGGCGAGCGCGGCCCGAAGCGCCAGCAGAACGGTCCGGGTAGACGGCGGGGAGGCAGAGACCATCGCGGGCGTGGTGGGCGACAGGGCGGAGGCGACCGTGGTGACCGTCGCGATCGCGGCGGCGCCCCCAGGAGAGAAGGAGGAGGTGGGGGCGGCGACGGCGGCGATAGAAAGCCCAGAGGCATCCTGAATGACGCGGCGGAGCGCGCGAAGGCAGAAGCCAGGGCCAAGCGCTTCGGGGGTGGAGCTTAGGGAGGCTCTGCTCACGGCGCGCGGGGCGTCCTCTCGGACCCGGCGGAGCAGATCAAGGCAGAGGCACGACTGCGGAGGTTCTGAGCGGCTTTTAAATGGACGATGGACGGTGTGACGGAACGAACGCGGAACCCCCCTATGACAGATTTCGAGAGGGAAAGGCTATCGTCCCACCTTAAAGGAATGAAGGCTGAAGCCGCTGTAAACTACACTACACTACACTACACCGCTACCTACGCATCATCTCCTAAACTAATATCGGTGCTCGCGGCGTTTTTAAGATTTTCCTGCTCTTCTCCCTTCCTAGGCGACCAGTACACATATAGAAGAGAGCGATAAGGGCTTTGGATTGGACTTAGGCGAGGGTCTGGCAGGCGTAGGTTTTCATTGAGAAGGAAAGAAGGAGTATGACATGACATGGACAAAGACGCGAAACAGGCTAAGCGCCCCGAGAGGAGGGAATTAAGCTGTAGCACGCGCAAGGGGATATTGATAGACAGTATAATGACTTTTGTGTGTCATGGTATCAAAATGCGGTCGTCTTCGTGCTGTCTTATAGCCTGTAATCGTAGAGTCCATACGTGTATGCGCTTGGCGTTATCTCAAGATCTAGGCAGCCTATCAAAAAAACAGTAATTTTCTTTAGTGGTATTTAGGCCTCGTATTATCACTAGGAGGACGAGCGTAGCAAGTTCACCCAATCATGCTGGTTCAAGCATTGGACACAACAAGTCTTCTGTTATCGGCGCCTAGCTACTTGGTCCTAAGTCGCCAACTATATGCCAGTCCCTTCGCTCTTATTTTATGCTTGGTGAGATAACTTCTCCCGTAACAGATAAAAAAGGGGTATCGCCAGCCATCTTCCTTATTTTCCAGCTCCTCTTTGCCTCTCTCCCTCCCTCTATACCCCGTCTCCGTCAAACAAGGTCGTCATGATCTTCTTCTTCCGTCTCAGACTAATAGTAATGTGACATTATATACAAGCGATCCCTTTATAGTCGCTTTAGATGTGAAGACATGGGAGGAGAAGAAGAAAAGTAGTGAGCTAATTACATCTGATATAGTACGCAAAATGGGGGTTTTCCTAAGACAGGGAGAGAGAGAAAGAATGTGTGGATGGCGAGAGGAGCGGGAGGCATAAAACGACACATATATTTCTTTTGTCTTGGCAGTAAGAAGGTAGCTAAGCTGGTGGTACGGTACTGTGGCGAGCTACCGAAAACCTCCCACCCGCTCGCTTCTTAATGTGTTGGCTTTTTGCCTAATAAAATCGTCTCCCGCTCTTTTCCCATCTCTTTTGTCTTCCAGTCTCCCATAATGGCCCCTCTCCCACGTAACCGGTGGGGGGGGGGGGTTTGAGTTGCTGCCCTAGGAAAAGAAGGCAGATAGAGCCAGCCCTTTGCGAGTAATCTAGGCGGGTGGCCCTGCTTTTCCCTTAGACGGGGCCGTTACGAGAAATCATCTGGGCTTTGTGCACGCGCGCAGCGTGATTTAGGAGAGCTGCATAATCATGGGCCCAGCAACAGTGATGTCGTCGGTTAGGACACCCGTGGCCGGCGCGTTGTTGGTCAGCGTGACGTAGACGAAGCCCGCCAGGTTCGGCGGGACGGCGCAGCCCTTGGTAGCGTCGAAGGGTGTGAAGGCGGTACCGCCGGTGACAGCTGAGTTTGTGAAGCCACAGAACGACGCGGTGGACGCGGCGTCGCTCTTCAGCTGGATGTTGGTGCCGGCGACGACGTTCATGACGCCGGCGGCAGGGGCCGGGCTGGTCATGGTGAGCGTAGGGAAGGCCGTCAGAATCAAGTTGGAGCCGGCCGGGCAGGAGGTGATGAAGGGTGCGGCGAGAGAGAAGATCAGCTTAGGGCCGAGCGGGGTGTCCAGGGGCGAGGGAGACACGGCGACGCCTGTGGCGCTGCGAATGAAGGACTGGTGGCGCGCCTCGACTGTCAAAATCGAGGCAGCGGTGCTGAGGATCCCACCGCTTGACACGAGTGGTGCCGCACCCAGGTACGCAGACACGCCCACATTCTCGAGGATCGCAGCTGTGGCCACCATGCCTTTGGCGTCTGTGAAGCCAAAGTTGTACTGACACGGCTGCACGGGCTGGACGCCGGCTTGGGCGATAGCGCTTTGCAGGAGACCGACGTGGGCTTCCTCGCTGCTTCCGATGCCCTTCAGATCGGTGAGTTGGGCTTGGTTCAGACCAAGAGCAACGAACTGGTCATCGGGGAACTTTGCGAATCCTTGCTGATAGAAGGTAGCCTCAAGCCACTCCAGAGTTAGGGCGCTACGCTATGAGTAAGTGATTGATCTGACACAAAAGCACGGGTGACGGTCACTTACAACTGCAGGATATCAACATCGGCCAAACCGAGAGCCGCGGCGGCAGCGTTCTGCCGTTTCGCCAAGTTGTATATGTTGTTTTGTCTTGACGAGAGCTTAGGTTGAGCTGGGAGAGCTGATGCCACTGCCGCCAGTCCGGCCACAATCCCCACAGTCTTCATGATGGAAGGCATCTTGATTCGATTTTGGTGGTTTCTAGTGTATCTTATCTGCCTTTCTTTTTTCTTTTCCCTTCTTCCGGACCGTTTAATAGCGACGGTTAAGACTCAAGTGCAAAGACCGTTTGTATCAATAAATAAAAAGCAAGACCAGCCTGGCTGTTCTGTAGTATAAAAATCCCACACTGGGTATTAGAAGAAGTAGATGTATAAAGAGAGTGTTAGTCGTTGATCCCAGGGAAGCAGACCAGCGCTTATGGTATAGATTGCACACGAACGACGGAATGGGGTTAGAGAAGAGGATAGAGAACAAAACTCGGTTGGAAGATGGGAAACAGGCCCTCATTAAAACCAGCTGCCATTTGCTACAGAGCAGAGCTTGGTATCAGCGCCATGGGGGGGCCCGTCACGGAAAGAAGGCTGGCCGGCCGTGGATGTGATGATCACCAACAGCCAGTGCCCACGGCTCCTTGACGCTCCTTGATAGGGACAGTCATTTCCTCCCGCCAACCGACCGGCAGTACCCTTTCCATCGAGAGGATTCGCTTCCGATCACAGAGGTGTGCCAGGGTAGTGGGGGGATTAGATGGGATGGGCGCCCGCTCGCGCTGACTGGCAGCATCGCGATACACGGGGGATGAATGCCGGGGGGGGGACGAATTACAGGCGTTTACGAGATGGAAGAAACGAAACAAGCCTGAGGTGAGCCTTGCGCCGACCAATGGAGGACCCTCGCGCTCCTCAAGCCTTGTAGAATAAGATGGGGTGAAATCAGTTGCCATGGCCGGTAGCGATATGACTACCTTGGCAGGGAGGTTCCAGGGGGCTCTTGGCGTTCCGGGCGTGCTGAAGAGAAGCTGTCATGGTGTTTTCAAGGGACAGGGGCTGACGGACCATCTGCCTCAGATACCGTTTCATGGGGCTCAAATCGACAGGCTTCTTTAGCACGGGCGAGCACCAAGCCGAGCCTTGAAACCACCTCGCGATATTTTTTACTATGCCGTTGGTAGAATCCCGATTAAACCTTCCTTCGGATTTTCTATTCATATCCGTCCAGGGCCCAACCAACGTAGATGAACCCCACGACGCGTGGCATAACCACGGAGAAGCTTCCTTTGCGACGCAACACTCGAACAATAGCTTCCAGGTCTGTTTCTTAAATTAAGCTTTGTGACTGCTAGACAATTGATCTGAGATATATTTTCTATGACTAGGGTCCAGTGTCATTGTTTACTCCGCTATGGCCTCCAAGTGCTGCGTGGTTCTTGGTGTCCATGGCTATCTACAGGTCCCTACTGGGGTTGCATGGACACCCAATTGAGGATCTCTAACGAAGATCTGGACTAAGATCTCGCTAAAGAGCTGAGATAGATGCATACTGACAAGCAGCCTCCACGAAGTCACGCTTGCAGGAGAGCTGGACTTGTACTTGGACGACGTATAGAAGGACATCGTGAATCTACATAAATGAAATAATAGGGTATACTAGATCGATGAAGAGATAACCTCGGAACCGTTGAGATTGCGACATGGCCCGCTGCGATCTGCCTCGTACTGACAAACAGATCCACGGATCTTAAAGTCTCCGACTGACAGAGCCGTGCAAAGCGTGTTAGATCAGGCTGGAAGCTAAAACATGAGCTACTTGACGCCATATACCTTGCAATGGTTTCAAGCTACTCACCTCATCACCGGCTGCGAGATCCTTTGCAAATACCCACCCAGGTAACTTTAGACATGCACCTCGAGCCTTTTAGGAAGGCAAAAAGAACTCAAAGAAAGTTCAGGCAAAATCAACGGCGATCTTAATGCGTCTCAACAATCAGAGCGATATGAGCTTTCACAAGATCACAAGGGAGGGCTAAGGGGGTTATTGCTTTAAAACCAGCGTGCTCAAGCCTTATCGCTGAGTACAGGTGCTTAAGTGCAGATTTCAATCATCTCTACCACATGAGCCCTGGCAACGACCTCTTCTTTATTTAGTCGATGATTAATGAACTTGAAGACCTGTTAGCTATCAAGATTATCCGCTGTGGCGGGCTTGGCATATCTTGACAGCACCAGAAACATGTGTCACATAGAGGAAACATCGCGCGCAGCCAACGATTTGGGGGAACCTGTTCTGCCTATTATTGTCTTCTCCAGCAGCCGCCGACCATCTGGTTCTTGGTACAGGCGCCTCAACTTTGCCGTTCTGACGTGGTTGACCACAATTATTCCTCACATACTTCTATTTAGTCCCACGATACAACATTTTTATCGACGCACATAAGAGATGCTCTTCCGAAGGACTCCAGCTACGAACATGCCGACACATTCTACCTTTGCTTCTCATGCTCTTCACCACTCTTCCTTTAGCAAATTCAGACAATGCCAATGCTCCTTCTGCTGCACCGCTCCATTATCGCTAGTTACTGTAAGCAAACACAACCGCAACGGGTCAAAACCTCAAAGGGCATAAGGGTTGAGTGACCGGATCGTCAAGCAACTATAACCATGTTAGCAGCTACGTCGTCGTACCGTAAAACCAACACTCGGGGTAGACTTACGGTGGGCTCTTGGTAAGATCCGTCTTGAGGATGATGGGTACTCTCGTCATCTCCGTCACATCCTGAATATAATCCCCGCCCTCCTCTCTCAAGGCGAAAAGTTTGAGGTACTTCTCTTTGTTTGTAAGACGGGTCTCTACAGCTTCAGCCATGGGAACCTTCGAGTCCGATCTTGTCCGATGCAAAACACCCGCTGCGTTCGAGGATCGAGTTGGCGAGCCAGGGACGCTTTGGGTAGGACGCTCAGCCAACGACGCGCCTGCCATGGCCTCAGTGACATCTGACACGTTGTCCTCGTCATCATCAAATAACGCGTCCACGTCATCTGTCGACATAGTGCCTGTCTCCGTCTGTTTTCGGGCTGCTTCCTCACGCTCTTTTCTTGCGCGCTCAGCTTCTTCTGCTTGTCGTGCGGCAGCCATCGCGTTTGAAACCCGCTGTGAGGCGGCCGCCTTGGGCCGCTCATCTTCGGGCACGTAAGCCGAACTTGGGACGCCCTTCTCCCAGTACAGTTCTAATACTCTCTTCTCCTTCCTAAACTCTGCCTTCTTGAGCGGCAACTGATCGCAATGCACTCGCTTTTCGAAGCCCCATTCAGGAATCAGGACATCAAAGGCGGATTCATACACACAGAGGACGATGCCTTCGCTAATTAGGTCACCGTTAACCTCTTGTCGTTTTTTATCCATAATTCGGCAGGATTCGATATGAATACTCTGTTCCTGGGCATTTTGGGCTGATTCCTTCTTGATGTTACATGACTCAATCGTTTTCACTAGATTCTCAATGTCGTCATTGTATTCAATATTGCCCTCAGATAAGACAGCTTCCAATTGACGGTGGACAATGATATCCGCATACCGTCTAGTGGGGCTAGTGAAATGAGTGTAAAGAGGAAGATTCAGGGCATAGTGAGGCCATAGTTGCTTATTCGTCTTGCCCGCAATGAAGTACTTTGCATGATGCATGCTCTTGATTAGTAAGGTCTCCATACCCTTACGAATATCACTATCGTCAACTTTGAATAGGCTGTTCTGAAGAGTACCACTGCTGGTAGTGTCAATATCATATCCTAAAGCCCTCATGCGCTCAACGAAGGTCTGCAAGCGCCGGGCATTGGGTGCTCCTTGACGTCGAAGGAGTGCCTTTTCGGGAAGGCCATTACTGAGTCGTTGGGCAACGTAGGCATTAGCCTTGTGCATGAGCTCTTCCACGAGCTCAGTTCCGGGCGTTGAATCAAATATGTTATGCTGAATGGGAATGTTCTCGTCGTCAAGATGGTGGAGTAAACGCAGCGGTGCGGTAAGCTCACCCTCTGAACCGAGGCGTGCTTCCTGAAATTTCTGTGCGACAGCCTGGGAAATGTGAGCAAGAACCGTGCCAAAGATGATAGAAAACCTACATTAAGGATCTGGAGATCCTTGACTTCGGCAATTTCATGTTTAAAGTTAGCACCTCCCGCCAGTGCCTCGTCAATGTCTTTGAGTGACAGTTTCGCAGCGCTCTTGATGATACTCTTACCAATCCAGGTATCGCCTTCGCTAACAGCCCCTGTGTGGGGGTTGACCTTAAAGACGACACTTACGGTAAGCCTATCTTCCCCAGGCGTGAGTGTGCAGAGCTCGGATGCAATCTTCGGTGGGAGCAAGGCACACGTGCGATTCACCAAATGTACAGCGGTTCCGCGCTTCTTAGCTTCACGATCAACAAGTGAGTTAGGCTTAACAAAATGAGTGACGTCGGGCACGTGGACAGCAATCTCAATCTTGCCATCGGGCTCTGTCTTTACGTGAACGGCATTACTGAGTTCACCTGTGCCGGCCAAATCAAATGTGAAGATTTTCTCGTCGCGGAAGTCTCGGCGAGCACTTATGGCCGCCTCGTCTTCCTTAGCGATAGACCAATCCTGAAGACCAACGCTTCGGAGAACAGCTTCGGAGAACTCATCAGAGGAGAAATTGTTGTCACGAAGCAAAGCATCCGTCTCAATTTTCAAGTCACCCATTGGACCAAGCATTTCAACAAGAGTGCCAAATGGATGAAGAGACGTAATAGGCCACCGTTTGATGCATGCAACGAAGATTCGGTCCTGATATTCTTGATGCTTCTCCACAAAATCCCGAGGTGCTTGCTCGGTAGGTATCGCAATAAGCGGCACACGTTTGTCAGTAGGTTTAAACCAAACAATTTTGGGCTTATCCTGCTGCCGATAATCATGCGACCGACCGCCATCTCTGGCGGCTCGCTCAGCTTCCTGCTTCTCCTTGGTTGCTTGGCTGCTCGGCCGCAGGAGACCAAGAGTACCAGAGAACATCTGGCCAGCAACTCGCTCAATGACCGCCACAATGTGACCGGCATAGAGAGGCTTCGATTCGTCGTTGATCTCTTCTTCCTCCACGAGCAAGAGGCTCTGGCCTTCCACTTCCACGTCATCATTCTTTTTCTGAGTAGGTCTCTGCCGGAGACTACCTCTTCTACGGATGCCTCCATCACCGGCAGCGGCATCATCTCCGTTCGTAGAATTTGATGGGGCGTTGCCGTGAGTAGATCCCGTCCTAGTGTCAGTAATATCTTTTCTCTTCTTTTTTTCTTCCTTCTCTCGTTTTTGTCCCCAGACTTCGTCGACATCAAGAAGCTCAACCGCAACCAGATCTCCTTCCAAAGCTCGGTTGCGATCCTTACTTCCGCAGATGAAGATATCAGCATCCAAAAGGCCGTCAGAAGTCGCTACATATGCATCACTACGATTCTTTTTGTTCACGCGGAGGATACCGGAAACGAGCTGTCCATCACCAAGCAAGGCAGGAAGGGTAGCTTGAGGAAGGTAAGGAGTGAAGAGCGTCTTCCTCTGTTGTTGCTGAGATTGTTGACCTCCGAGTTGAGGAGCATGTTGGCTAGCTTGGAGACCAACCATGTGTTGGCCATTCATCTGAGCAGCTTGCAGTGCTTGAAGTTGGTTAAGCTGCATGGGGTTAAGCTGTTGGCCGGGATACATTTGCATCACGGGAATCTGGCCGGGAATCTGCATGAGCTGCGGTTGGCCCGGGTACTGGAAAGCTCCGATTGAAGAGATAGATTGGTTCATTGACGCGCGAGAACGGTGACCGGGCTGGAATCCCTGCTGACCTTGGGCAGACTGGTCCTGGCCTTGATTCTGACCCTGCTGATTGCGCCAGTTGCCCTCAAAGTTGCGCGACGATGTCCGAGCATGGCCAGTTGCACCATTTCCGCGGCGTGTAAAGTCACCGCCATCAGTTGGTGCGCCGCCGCGGGCACCTCCGCGGCCATGCACGGCCATACTCTGGCTACGCCCATGGCCACCCCGTCCGCCGCGAGTGGACGACCCCTGTGCTATAGGGGTGTCCGCAATGCTGCTTCTGGGTTCTTCGGCGGGCGAGGTCGCATCAGCTCCTGGGCCAGGAAATTGGAAGCCCGATGTAGTCCGCTTCTGCTGAGCAATTTCGGCTGCCTTTTTGGCATCAGCTAGGGCCAAAGAGTGCCTCCGCTGATGACCGCCGCCGCCATTACCACCTCCTCGTCCACCTCGTGGCGCATTTTCCCGGTTCTGACCCGACGAGTTCTCAAATTGCCCAAACGCTGACCCGGAAGCCCCAGAGGACGGAGCTGGCGGCGGGCCCATGTTCATATTGGGAAGAGCGGACTGGTTTCGGCGGTGCGACATGGGTTGGCTTGGCGCCCCCATCTGGATATTTTGTTGTTGGGGGATCTGATTAGGAAATTGAAACGCCGTCTGAGGTGACATGTTAGCCATGTTTGGCTGCAATGGGTTAAACTGGCCACCAGCACCAAGCTGGCCAGGTGGCATCATTCCCATGTTCATGTATTGTTGGTGGGTAGCTTGAATCTGCTGTTGCTGTTGCTGCAACAGCTCGATCTGTTGTTGAATGGCAAGTTGCTCCACTGATGAAGGCACAGTTAGCCAGCTCTAATGGCAATAATACATGTCTGCAATGGTGGCAGGGACACCCTGACGGGACGAAGCACAAGCTGACTTGGGATAAAAAACAACAGGGGAGCTTACTTCCAGGGTTGGAGAACATGCTCATCAGGGGAGTTAGCTCAGACGGGCTCCGACGATGAGCGATGTGAAGACGACGTCCCGTGGGTCCAGGAACGCCCCCAGTTGGAGGAGGCGGCGGCTGCTGCTGCTGATCCATGGTGGAATGTCAGGCTGCCTGGTTGCACGTCGAGTGCGACAAGCGAATCTATGGCTTCGTAGCTATATCCTAATGAGGTGGATAGATGGGATAGTCAAAGGTCGATGCTGTCTAGAGCTCCCGTTGGTGGTGTAATATGGATTTTCTTTGGTCGATGGACAGGTGGGCAGTAGTACTGGTAACACTCTGTGATGCGTGATGACGGCTGATTGCGTGGACGACTTGCGCGACAAGAAAGGAGGATAAATGAGAGGATGAAAATGGTTAGATCTCAATGACGGAGAGTGATGCTGAAATCCCAAGGGAAGGAGTGTGCAAGCAAACCCAAGAGAGCGATGGATAGATGGACAAGATAGGGGGTTGAGGAGGGAGCAGAAACGGGAAGTTGGGAAAGAGAGGGAGGTAGATGGTGGCGATGAGATGATGAAGTTGGGGAGCTTTTTGGAGGTTTGGGAAGACTCGCTCACTCTCTTTCTCTATAGGTGTCTCTCTACGCACTGTCCCTACTGAGACAGAGGACGGTTGTCAGGTTGGTGAGGTCAAGGTCCACCCGAGCCCCCCAAATGCGCTCCCCAGAGAAAGCCAGACACAGCCAGACACCACCCAAAGAGCGAGAGAAAGAAGTACCAAAAAGGCACCAAAGACCAGCATCCAGCCATTCAGCACTAACGCCCAAAGTGAAAGCTGCAGGTGGGGCTAAGACGGGGCAGAATGGATCAGAGCCGGGAGCTAGCTGGGCAGACGCAGGCTGTTATTGGACGGGAGCTACGCAATAGCTGGTAGGTTCACCCCCATTGTACGGGAGATTGCCCAGGTATGCCCGGGTAGCCCTTCCAACTGAACCTAGGGGGGCCGCCTGGGCTGGGAGCGTGCGTGCGTGCTTCCAGTTTGAAACTTTAGCCTATCTACCCCCCTATCGAACACAGAACTCAAACGTCTTAGGTGTTATTTCCTTCCAAATTGCCTACTATGCACCCAGCCCTGGTTACTTTTTGTAAGCTAGGTCCCACCATACTATACCAAAGGTCTTGACGGTTACGTAAAGTCGTCAACGGTCGGAAAGACTCTTTGTTATTTAAGTAGGCTTACCGCAGGGAATACGAACTCTACTATTCAAGCACCTAAGATCGTTCAATCGCATTCCACATAACAGACTCCGTAGTATATGAAAACGGAAGGAAAGCGCAATGGAATCACTTGTATACCTCCATATGAAGTCGTATCAGGGGTACGTAGGCGGCGGCGTCGAAGAGCCCCATAAGCATAATACCCACTTACCCACCCACATGGACCCCAAATACCTCTTCAAAATCAACATCTTCCAATCTACCACTATCATATAATCGAATAAGCACTTATCACCACCAAGGCTCTGGCTTTTATTCAGACACGACTGACGAATTACTGAAGAAACAGGCAATAGGTACACCCCAGGAGGTGATGACGTCTGGTTTATGTTTCTTCAAGACGCCCACTATTTTAACCTCACGCTGTCAACCCGGTGGAGGGGCTTCGGGAAGCTCCATGAAACGAAATTAGTCCATCTCACGCCCACCGATCCTAATTCGCTGTCAAGAGGCCGTGCTGGCAGAAATGGCGGGTCACTGACGAACGAGACTTGTCCGTTTGGAAGAAGTCCCCCAGTCAAGCAGGGAAGAATAATTTGATGCAGGCCAACAGTGAAGCCCCGTGATCAGAGCAGCTACCTGGGAGGCTAAGAAGTCAGCTTGAAAACTTTCAAGTAGCTGCTCTGTCAGCAGATAGCAGGCAGAGTTAGGCAGCAAAACTTAAGCTCGTCAGCAACCCAGCCTTGCTGAGCCTTGCAATGTACGACAAACTTAACGCGTATAAGACGCCCGCTTTTGGCCAATGATAGGTACTATGGCGGCTATACTATATGACACCGAGATAAAGTAGTGCACAGCCAGCCATGCTGCACCAGCCCGGGGCAATGGTTTCCCCATTATGACTTCCATCCATAACACCCGGGCAATATGCATGCTCCCTTGGCCTATCCACACATGATCTCGGTCCTAGGAATAACCGGCGTCGTCACTGCCGTGGCTCGGAGGGCCTTTCAAATGTTCGTGACGACGATGTAAGTCAAGAAGGCACACTCACATGGACGTATATAGTCAAGCCATAAGCGGAAAAGATCCACGATGTATGATTTTCAATGCTTAGGAGGCTAGGTATTGAGGATCTACCCAAGGGTGATGTAGTGAATGATGTAGTTAGGGGTTATTACTAGATCTTGCAGTGCCTTTACTCATTTCGCCTCTTATCTGCGGTCTCGTATTTGGAACTTGGAACAACTTCCCATCTACTAAACTTGCCTGCATGGAAGGATCACTCTTCCGGTAGCGCCTATACTGCCTGGGAAGATGGATTAAACAAACTTAACTTGACTGCGTAACTACTGTCTTCATGTGATATTTAGTACTTGTTAATTATGAGGGCTAAGATACCATTCTAGCTATTTCCTCCAAGTCCAATACAGCTCCAGAATTCCGAAAAATTTCCCGGTACCATATTATATTCAATTCACACTTGAAGTTCACGCCAATCTCCGCAATATATCTCTTTCCACCCGCGGCTCGATCATAACTGCAGTCCCATTGGAATCGATATGGACTACAAAGTCATCAAAAGCAACCTCTCCATACATGACCGAATCAACTGAGTCCCACTGTCGCGAATTCGTATCCAAGACGCGAGGGGGGACTGCAATAGATGTATTTCCAATAGTCGTGTCGAAGATCGCCCGGTATGCCACGCGACGGACACCCTTGGTGACGCCACCGACATTCAACGAGTCTTGAAGATTCGTAGCTTGAAGTCGGAAGGATTTGATAGGCGCGCTGCCGGTGTCAGCTGCATAGGCTTGTGCGACCGATTTAACATCAACTCCTCGGTTAATCCATTGCCTCAAGTACAAAGCCTCTGCATCTGCAGATATTGTGATACTCGAATTCAAGCTGGCTTGTGCTGACTCATATGTGCCGCAGAGGCTTCTGCATGCTTCATTAAGAGCCCTGGTCTCAAGAACTGGGATGAGAGATTGAAGTACCATCTCGGCCATGATACTAATGGTTGAACCACTGCTAGATCCAGCGGCAAGGATGGAAATTGCTACACCATAGTCCGGTATAAGGATCAGGTGTGAATTGTACTGACCGACACTGCCTGACTTAGTATAGAGGTCAACAACACGACCGCTAGTCACTTGGCCTCGCGTTCTCCATATTTCCCAGGGGCTCCCAACAGAGAAGTATAGGCTTGCGGTATGTGATTTGGGCTTCATCCACCTTCTAGTATCGAGGGCTGAGAGCTGCTTATGCAGTAGGATGCTACGCCCAAATTTTGCCAAATCATTTGATGACGAGTACACGCCTCCCGTCCTATGAGTTAGGTTCAAAGGTCAGCCGATAGTCCCTTGAGTTTCTTATTTCCATGAAGCAAATCGTCATTAAGAAACACTCACGGTGCCTCGTCGCCGTAATTATCGTACCATCCGCTGTCACCGTTGGGTATCACCCAAGATCCATTTCCAGTGGGAAGCGTTGCCGACGTATCTGTTAGGCCAAGGGGTTTCAGAACTATCGACTGAAGCAAGGCACTGAATGATGCGCCACCCATAGCTTCGAGTACGTATCCTAGGATTCTAAATGCGGCATTTGAATATACTGGAGTGCTCTGCGGCGCAAATACAGGATGTCGTTGGACCAGACCTTGGAAATACTCTAAAAAAAAAGTCAGCATGGACTTGTGGCACCTAATATCAAGTATCCCATACCTCGGCGATTACAGGGGGGTAGACTAGAATTGCCGGCGCAATGGGGAATATCTTTGGGGGATAGCTCCGGTAGGCCAGCCTCCATCCACGAAAGGGGCTGGCTTGCTAGGTCACCGTTGGCATCTAGTCATACGTGTTAATGCATTCCTGATCTCGTATCATAAAATATCCCGATGGTTCTATATACGGTTGAATTCCACTTACAAGCTCGCCCAATGCCAGACAGTTGGGAAGCCAGATCACCAATAGATATCTCATTCCAATCGGCGTTTCCGATGGGATCATGAGGACCTGACGAGGCAGCATCTCGAAGTTCAGGAACGTAACGCGTGACGCTGTTGTCCCAATGCTCCCATCCGTATCCGACCAGAAGGGTATAAATGGTGAAGAGCTTAGATATGCTGCCAATCCGATAGATAGAGTTCTTCGCAACTCGATCAGTGCCGTCGGTGGTATGGTTCAAGAAAGGAGATGAAAAATGGAAGTCAAAAAATGGAGCATCCTCATCACTCTCTGTTGATACTGCAGTGATAGAGACAGACGAAGTGTTTGCCGCAAAATCTCCGAAGTCGCTATGGCCGTGTTCCAAGACTTGGTGCAAAGCTGCAGATAGATGAGAAGCCGCGTTATTCACAATACTGGATGTGGTTAACCCTAACGGCGGCGCATAGACAGAGCCAAGTAGAAAGGATGCCATGGTGCTTCGATAAGCGGATATAAATGAGCCTTACGAAAGTTGGTTAGGTGAAGCTCAGTGCATTTGCTCATGTTGGTGGTGGTTGGAAGACGAGGTCTTTAAATATATTTTGAGTTTGGAGAAATTGAACGTCTCATAAGCCCTTAGCTTGGCAAGACGGGAATTTGACGGGAGTTCTGCGGCAGGTTTGTCTTGACTGCTGCGTATACCGTCTATAATTATTTCCGAACAGCTTTAATTGATCCTAATGTGCTTCAAGAAACTCTTTCAGGCACCTTAACTGTTCGTCTAATCGTTCAATTAGTGGTTTAGTATCTTTATGCGAAATGGCTGTGGCCGCAATATTCCGTAATGTAACCGCCGATTTCATGAGGCTTCTCACTTGTTCCCTGGCTAGTTCTCCATCGTTCTCGTTACTCGATGGACAGTCGGCTTGTTGCAAGCCAGAATGTGATATTTGATTGACCGCTTTTTGAAGAATTCTCTTTGCTCTCAGGAACAACCATGTAGAAGCACCAGCGCAGATATCGCGTAAAATGCCAGGTGCAAGATCAACCAAGACGTGTGAAACTGTAGATGAAGATATTGGCCCACTAACAGCGAGTCTCTCAAGCCATTGGGCCACATCTACTATTTTATACACCGCTTGTAGACTCTCGTATTCTACCCGTATATCCACTATTTGCCCAACATGAGAGCCTCGGTCTTCGATGCCGTACTGCGAAATGCAGTCTTCTATTTGCATATAGCAGTTCAATTCCAATAACGCGACGACTGCCTGGTGCAGCGGAAGATGGTTGTTTCTTTCTGTGCCTTTGGGTGAAAACCCGCTCTCGTGCCATGACGACAGGCTCGTACTATCAACAGCTCGAGTGCGCAATCCAAGCGGACAAATATTTATGTGCCACTCCTCGAGCTGCTTATAAAATGATTCCACGTCCTGGTGCTTCACGCCGTTTCGTTTAGCTATGGGACTGCGGAGGGCTCGCGTCATTCTTCGAGCAATGATTGCTAACCCGAGAATGGCGTCGAAATAGCTCCGGCTTTCATGCCCAGGTAGTTGTCCAGATAGGTCAACGTCCTCGTCTCGAATCCGCGAAGCCACTTTGCGATCCAGACTATTAAAAGCATCCAACCCATAGACATACCAGAAGAGGATTGTATGACGCTCGGCGGCTCTAGATAACACTGTAGACAAGCCAGTCGACGTCATTCGACAGGTCTCGATGCGATACTGCTGCGTCATCAGGACAAGTGAATCATGTGTCAGAAATAGATTTTCTAGCTGTGAGTACAGTGGCGAAGTAGGATCTTCGGATTTCTCATAGTCAAATCCAACCATAAGAGCTAGGGCTTCAAGATCATCGAGACGAATGACCTCTTGGTTTGCTCCAACGCTTCGTGCCTGGAGATATGCATCCCTGAACCGGGAAGCAAGACGCTGCTGTAACGCCCACTTTTCTTTCGTCTGAACAAAAGGACTTCCTCGACAAGCAACGGCGAATACGAGAGCAAGACTACTCCGTCGATCATTGTAGTCTATCATGAACGCGTCTTTGTAGAGGATTGGAAGAGCAAGGGAGGCGAAGCTAAAGTACGCCTCGATCGCCGCTTCTAAAGTCTCAGTATCGATATCCGAGACAAGATAAGGATTTTGCTCTTGTGTCAAGCTGCTTCGTTGTTCATCGACGTCTTGTGGAGCAGGGTCCAGCATATTGCCCCAGACTGTATTGGGTTCTGTCGTATTGTAGTTTCTAATGAAGACAGAGTCAAGAAATGAAATGCTTTCAGGGCTTAGCTCAAAATCAAAATCCGGAAAGTTTGGAACTGAGAAGTCTGTCGCTTGACTCTGGGTAGTGGAAGTAGTTATAACGCTTAGCGATGATCCGATCGAGACAGTAGCATTGATAGCAGCATTATTAGAAAATGGAGCAAATAGTGCATCGTCGTCGAGAGCTATGGCAGAGTTTTCTGCATGAGTACGCTCGTCGTCACTAACTATACTAGGCCCAGCACCCTGTCGAGTCTCCGTGTCTGTTGGCGTTTGAGCGCCGGCATTTGAGTAACTACTTTTGGGGGACTCCCTACGACGCCGCTGGATGCGGACATCGTCGGAGTCGAAAGTGCAGGGCGTCTGACGCAAGTCACATTGTGAGCATGCATGACCAGCCCTCGCGCGAGAAGAGCGATCGCATTTGACCTTGCGTCGGAAGCAAAAGTCACACGACACACGCTCCAACCCTCTTTTCAAGGACATCGGGCTGCCAACTCAAGAGAGCTTCATCAATCAAAAAAGACGTTTTCGAAGCGATGTTCCGCCGCGGGCGTCCTGGAAAAGCATGAGCAACGATGCGACTGCGGCGCTGGTTGGACAAGAGTAGTCGCCGGCAAAAATGATGTCCTGCGGGACTTCATCGGGAGATACGGGCATTTGGCGGTAATTCAACGGCGATATCACGGACATTAACATGCCATGCGTGAGGCTGAAGTGATAGAACTTCCGTACAATCACCTTCACTAGAAAGTCTCATTTGTTCTAATCTCCGAAAACAATAAGCTTTAACATATGATATATATATATATGCGCAACACTCGGTACTGCGTGCTCTAGACTAGCCTAATATACTTTACTAAGTCTCGTAATTGATCCTTGTAGGCTTGTGGTATAAATGCTTTTACCATTTCTCAATAGTCAATCGATACCATGCCCACCGGATAAGCAGTGTATAACGCAAGCTCCTAACCCTGACATGCCTAGGATCTACCGAGGGATGGCAACGTCCTCAGCTCCAAAGCTCCTATCTCTTGCTACCAATGCGTTATCTCTTACGAAAAGCAATATTTCATTAAATGACCCTACTTCCACCAGCAAAGCAGCTAAGCAGTCCGTCGCATCTTAGATGGTTAGGGCAAACACTACGGCCTCTAGTAGGAACAGGCCGGTTATGGCTACGTAGGGCTTGGTCTAGTCTCGTGTCTATTAACCGGTGAAGAGCTCGCTGTGATCTGGCGGAAATGGGCATTACACAATGAATATATTACCTTGCGAGTCCTGCATAAATCAGGTTCTAGCGTCACATTTTAGACTAATGTTACTTACTGGTACCAAAAAGGCGTCGACTTTGCACCACCAGAAGCCGTATAGACCACTTTATATACTACGAGATACCTTCTTCACACTGCCCCTCAGCCCTCCAACCCCCAACCTCCCCCGCGCCTCCGCCTCGCATCAAGGTTTACATCATCGTTATTCAGTCGCATCACACACTGCCTCCTATTGGTTGCTTCGGATTCCCATGATCGGGTGAATGTGTTTCATTAAAAATAAGTCACTGCGTTCATCCGGCTTTTGTCAATTCATGCTCCATGATCGCCATCTATGAATATGGAAAGGACACCAGGACAGGCTTAGATGGACTCCAAGTAGTCAAGCATTGCTCATCTCCGGAGGGCCGTATTGTAACTAAAGTACAAACACATAATTATCAGACAGAGCTGTATGCCGGCAAGCATAACATCGTAGTCTCGTCATAAAACACTGGCACAGTAATTTAAGCTATTTCAATCTCTCTGTTTACAAGAATAGTTCTCGAAGGTACTTCATATAATGCGAACTGTCCATCTATGCCGTTTCTACCATCGGCCCAAGTGTGTAAAAAAGCGTCCTGCCTGTGATCACCAACTCTGAGCCAAGGCCGCTCTTCATTGACAGGATCGAACGCCATAGGACAACGCCTAGAATGGGTTAGGGTGCGATTAGAGATAGACATTAACGATTGATACCAGCTCAATAGATACGACACTGGCGTTGAAATGACAACAAGCAAAGGACCGAATGTAGGCAGGCAGCTGGTAATAATAGCAAAACCTAGCTGCAGCACAGAATAACTGTACGTGCGAGCGAAGTCGACTATATCTTATTAGTAGGCAGAAGAAAACAAACAATTGTGAATGAATAACTCACAGCTTGAAATGATGTTGGGCGGGTTCCATATTGCCGTCAATCGGAGAATGCTGAAAATGCAAACCCTAGACACTTTATTAGACAAGTCCATGTTGCGGACAGAGACCAACTCACACTGCCCCCAAAAGAAAAATACCCATAATTGAGGCTTTTTTAGATTTTGGAAGCTGGAGATTCCACACTGTTGCTGTTGGAATACATAGTACTCCCACGTCAACCAACAGATTCGTTAACTCATAGCCGAAGAGGACGCGGGGATATTCCAAGCAGTACTCAGGTGAAACTATGGTCTCCCAGTACGCCGGTACGGGAATACATTGTAGTACTATTACCACGGTAGCGACTACGAACCAGAGGATACAGACAATTGTCGCCGCCCTAATGACCCATCGTAGGGTTAGGTGGACAGAGAAGAGTAGATAGTAGAACCAAAGTATGCTTAATTTTATCGCCGTGATAGAGAAACCAAATATGATCTCAGTTGTATAATTTACCTATAAACGAATTAGAGATATGTCATAACTGGTTGCCAGTAGCTTTCACGACTCTCTCACTTTTGCCAGATTGGTCAGCTCAGCAATACCCAAAGAAGGATTATATTCGAATGAATGAAAGAGCGAGACGTTGAAGATAACTACGAAGGTTAGTATTCTACCTATAACATACGAGCCCCATGCACCGATCCCTGCTCACAATTAAGGATCAATCCACAATAAACAACGAAGATCGCGGTAGCTAATAGGCATAGCCAATCCGGACCCTGAAGAGCCTGGCGACGACCGATCTTAATAACAAATCGCAGAAGTACAAAGAGCACTGTCAGTACGATAAAAACGACGCACACGACGAAATTTTGTTGAGCACTCCAGCTAAGTGTAGACATTGTAGAAGAACCTAAAGTGAGAAGCTCGCACAAGATGGGGCGATGGTCTCAGGATAGGGCGATGTCGAATCTGGGACGACACTGGCACGGAGAGGGTGGCCATTTGTTATAACAACTTAGGAAAGTAAAGACTTAAACTTTGAAAACTACAAGGCCTCATCGCTTTACGAAAGGTAGAAGGAGTAGGATCGACGGTTAAAACCTGATGGCTCAACAACCGCAGGTGAGTCTGCAATCGAGGGGCGACGTAAGTGAACCAATAGATATGCGAGGCCCGGACACCAATGGCTGGCAGCCCTTGCCTGCGTATGTCATCCTTTCGTTGATGCTAAAATTGTAATGTAATTAGAACCGGTAACCAATGGTGTTGCAGGGTCCTGCTTTTCTCTATTGCCAAAACATCATATTGCATGCGATTCCTTGTTGCCGATGCCCTGCATTAATTGGTACGTACAAGTCTTTCCGGCCCGGATTTTCGACTCAGATGAGCTGCTACCTTGCTCAAAATCTAACCTAAACAGCAATTGCTCCACACTAGTTACATCAATTCAGACCCAAACTTATTTTAGTATATTATATTAACGCGTATACTTGATTGACATTCGGATTTAAAATGTAACAGTCTAAGAGAAGTATATAAGCATTATGGAGATCTTTCACCCATGGTTCGGGCAATACTTTAGGTATTGGATTATTAAAAGTTCCTGGGAGTTTGATAATCACACGCACCTAGGTTAGAGAATAATTAGCTTCAAAAAAAAGGCACATAAAATTGGTGTATTGAACTTCAATTACAAGAGTGGATATGAGCCTATCAAGAATGTCATTACAGTACATCAATTTACATACTCACTATCTAGCCACTTAATTCTTTTGTTGGCATCTTGAAAGGCGAGGTGTAACAATAAATGCAATACTTACTTTCATTCTTCCTCATCAGCATCTACATTAGTTGGTCTGTTTTGGAGGCAAGTATCCTAACTCCTTGTCTCTCAGGCGTGATGGTCATCGTTTAGCTCAACTACATATCTGTCTGGAAGGGTGATTACAGATGGATATTGAAGAAGTTGGCTTGGAGTAGGGAGATCTCTATGTTGCTCTTGGTAAGTCCGAAAAAGCTTGAGAAGCCGCTGCTTACCACTTGTACCCATAGCCCTTTTCTTCCATTCTGGAGTTGCGTCGACGACGACGTCACAGAGTTCATCCCAGGGATGTACTTCGATTTGTTCGAGAGCCTGAAGCAATGATTGAACTTCTTGATTCCCGTCTTGAGGGTTATTAGAAAACCTTGGCAAAGTATAGCGCAACTCATCCAATGCTTGTATGCCAACAACCCTCCATAGGTTCAGTAAGAGAACCTCGAAGACGTCACAGTTGAGAAGTGGTATGGATGTTTTAGCGCCATACTGTAGCAACGATTTAAAGCAGAGAATGAGTTTTTGTCCGATGGCATCAGAGGTGCGACCAGGCACCCATGAAGCAACATCCCATTCAGGAGAGAACAAGAGTGTGAGGAAAAGGTTTGGCGAACGGTAGCGGAATGACCCATTGAAATGGTTTTGCTCAAGCCAAAAATGCCCAATTCCATTTGGATTTGCTCCCAGACGGAGGAGAGCCTCAACGGCAGTAGGGTTCAGGTGATGACTAGCTGTATGAATGGGTGTCTCTATCTGACTGTTAGAGACGTCTATGAGACAGGGGTTAGGCGAGTCAACCCCAAACCCATTTTTCACAAGAACGTCAAAAACGAGAGGCTCACAACGAGAGCACCCTGCAGCGACGATGTGCAATGCGTCCTCACCTAGGCAGGCCCCGTGCTTGATTAGGAACTCGAGGGTCGAGGCTGAGTTGTAAAACACTGTATCCCTGCCTGTTTTGAACCCATTAGGAAACAAGGGTGGTTGATGCTGTTTGAGAAGAAAGGCAGCGCAATCAAACCTTTCAGCTAGGATCGCACTTCGAACCAAAGCTCGGTTTTGCATGTCGGCGAATTCGGCGACATAGGGATGCCCATTAGCTGCATAAAATCCGTGATGCAGAGCTGAAGTCGTTTGGTATTCTTGTGAACCTGGCCTTAAGGGGTATCGTTGTGCTAAATATTGCAATGACGTTATGCTCTGAGTTGCTGCTGATTGCAAAATCCTTTCAACACCGGTTGTGTAAAAGCGCGACCATTTCCACCCGTCCGGGTAGAAAGAATCGAGGAAGTTATGTATCTGAGACAATAGCTGAATGTTACCATTCATAATCGCGTAAGTCATAGGCTTACGGTCATAATCAATTGGCTTCTCAAATAGAGCTTCCTTCAGAGCGCGCCAAGTCAAAGACTGATGCAAAGATTTATTGGTTGCTCCAAGATTTAACAACTCCTTCTCGTCGAAAAATTGAGAAACTTGGAGTAAGGCATCGTATGAGAGGTGAGTGTCCGCCATGTTGCTACTTGAACGGACGAAGAGTATGAAGACTGATATCAAATGTTGAGTAGAGATAGGTTACCAAGAGGCAATGCTTTTCAAAGGCCCCAAACTTGACTTTATATACATGATTGGGCTACCTGACCTGTTTCTTGATTGCGGGACGAGAATCAGGCTCTTTCTTCTTCACAACACAGCAGCCGTTCTATAAGAAAGGGGTTGTTTGAGTTATACAATACACTTTATTGATCTTTGTCAAAGAGATTCAGATAACAGTAGCTTGCCCCGCTGCAAGGTCAATCTTAGGTGGTCTTGTATTAGCGTCAGATATTTTGAAACCTGCTATGTTCGTGAGACGGCTAAAGCCGTACTAACACATTGCCCATTCATTTCCCCAAATTTTCACAATCAGTACGTCAGTTACCACCTCAAAATTTTCTGGAGCTTTGCAGTTGAGAAGACTACAGCTCCCGTCACTAGCAAAACAAACTCAATAATAATGGCCGTTTACCAAGGTTGCTGTACAAACACCAGGTAGTTTCTGTTATATGTCTTCCTCGTACGATTCCCTTTTGTTGATTTGCCAAGCGACGGGAAGCCTGAGATTACAAAGACAAATGGCAGAAATATCGCCAGCACAATATTATCCAATGTTGCGCAACCTGCGGGTCGATTTTATAAGGAAGAAATATAGTAGAGTAGAGGCAACTAGAGCATATAGAAACTGCAATTTTGATCTTTTCAGTTAACTGCTTAGATGCGTAAACTTCTTTTAGTTACATATTATGTAAAATATTCAACTAAAATCAACCGCTACTCTGATTGATGGATATTCCATTTGGAGGGCTTTGGTAGGCCTGTTTCCAATTTAGCGTGGGCTCTCATACACTAATAATAATTATCCTAGCATACATACTCTTCCATTTCAACTGTTCCATGTTGTACGAAGCAGTTGCGTTCTTTTTCTAACTGGTACCTGGGTACCTCATTTCGTCCGCTATCGTTATCGTTATCGGGGATGGAATGCAAACGACGCAATTCACCGAATGCTATTGAATCTACACTCTTGCAATCGCTCCCTTAAAACGATTGTTAAATTGCTGCCTTGTTTGGTCATCGCTTCTATACTATGTACTTTTTATAGCCGTTATTAATCTTACGCTATGACTGGTTCGTCGCCAGCGACGCGTCGATCACGCCAATGGAGCAGTCCATCGCAAAACCGCATCTCTGACATCCTTTTAGAGAACCGACATACCGAGCTAAGCCACCAAGATGCCCTCGCCGCTGCCCAGGCGGAACATGAACGCGTCAGGGAGGCGGCGATTCGGGTTTTCAAGGACAACCAGTTGAAAGAAGAGCATCGACGACTGCAGGAACAAGAAGAGAGCATCAGACAGCAACAGCGACGGGAAGAAGAGCGGATTCGCAATGAAGAGAGGCTGCGAGCTGAAGAAGAACGACTACGAGCACTAAGAGCAAAAACAGTTCCCAGACTTCCGCCAGAAGCACCTCCTGCTGCTCCACCTACCTCTACAGGCCGACTGGACGGCACAGGATCGTCCAATTCTACAAACACTAGTAATCTAGTCAATACACAGGACCGATCCTCGTCGAGTGCAAAGGCAACGCCCATCATCACGCAGCCACCAACTCAGGCAGATGTTCCTACTCCCCAGACCAATGGGTCTAAAGCCGCTCACACCTTTCCGACACAACAGGAACAGCATGTTGCACCGCAAAAGCCGTCACCTTTCGCTTCTAACGCCGCGCCGAACCCCTTCTTACAACCCACAATATCACAAAGAAAAACTCCTTCCGTTCCATCTACCTCAAAACCATCAGTCGAGGCTGACAGATACGTTGCAATTCACCAAAATTTGAAGAAGCTGCGTGCCTCTATGGCAGAACAAGCTAAGTCGGTGCCGTCACTAAAAGCACGAATGGGAGACATGAGACGGGAATTGAGGAAGAGCTTGGGACAGATTGTTACCGAGAAGGGAGGGAACAAAAAACAGGTCCGTACTTTCTCAAGCAAAATGTTGTCTCAGCTAATCTTTTACCAAGATCGCAACAATCCAAGCACTTTTCCAGGAGTCACTTAGCGGTACAGTTCCAAGTGCAATGGTCGATCCTGCACAATACGTCACAGACAAAAGAGAGCCAATGGAGGGGGCTGTGCACAATAGCACACACTTACCATCGCTTTTCCTCTATCTTCTGAATATTTTTGCCAAAACCATTATCAATCAGTTCATCAACGAGTGCGGCGCTCAACCAAAGGCAGCTGACCCCATCGGCGTGATAGCCGCTATGGTATTCTCCAACAAGGCACATTTATGGCGGGGCAAAACCCTTATCGATATTCTGATGGCTAAATTCCGAGTGGCCTGTCCCGTTCTTTTTGGCTACCGAGGCAGTGAAAAAACAGAGCAGGGTCGTCTGCGGCTTGGCTGGAAGAGGGATGGGGCTGGATGGACCCCAGAGCAACAACATATAGACAAGATGAAGGGCCTCGCGGTAGGGTATGCGGCAGTTTCCCTTCGAGATTTCTCTAAATCCCCCAACACCAACCCCTGGCCGCCTTCCAAGTACTGGACAACCTTGGCTAGGATCGTTAACACACCACCCTCCGAAATCTCAAACACGCAATGTGTAGTTCTCAGATCTATGATCGAGACATATGAGGAGCGCTTTCTCCACTTCTATGGGAGCGCCGCCATAGCCGCCCTTCGCTCAGCGTTGATTGATTTCCCCAATAAGGCCGAGACCAAGACACCGGGTGCTTCTGGCTTGCAAGTTCTAGCGCAAATGCTGAAACGGGATATTGGATTGGAATTGTGAAGATTTAGTTGTACACATGGTATGGGAGATGCCCATCTCGGGATATACGATAAAGTGACGGTTTGGGGAACCGGGTACTTCGGAAACCGGCGTTAAGGCTAACAAGCATGCGGACGGCGTCCAGAGCTCTATTTGATACAAAGAGTGTATATAGACGTTATATTTGATAAAAATATACCCCAGTGGAATCGTGAATATATTATTGCTGTCTATACCAAACAATCTGCATAATTAGGTAAACCGCTCCCTCGCTCGCGCATTTGCCTGCTCGTAGTATACAAATGAAGTATAGCCCTTTCATATCTATAACACAAGTAACAGCACTAACAATATGATCAAGACTGTGATTAGCACAGCGATACAGCAACTGCTATACCGGTCCTCGCTCCGCCGCATGACGTATCCCAATTTCTGCATGCCCGTCTGTAGCCTTCCCCCGACGCGATCGGCCAGAGTATCGACTGTCTCTAGCATCTCATGCTGCTCCTCGAGCTCGCGGCCCATGTCGTCGGCCTGCCGCCGCAGATTTCCGACGGTGACGAACACGCCATCCAGCTGCTGGTCCTGGTCCCGCATCATCTGCACCTGCTGGCCGTGCTCGAACTCAGCGTAGTTGTCATCGCCCTGCGCAGAACCACCCTCGTCGAACGCAAAGGCGCTCGGTGGCGGCAGGTCCTCGTTCGCCGCCTGCCGTGCCGCGGCTGCGGCCCTCGAGCCTGCTGGCTTTGAAGAAGAAGAAGAGGAGGCGGCAAGCGCGGCGGTCTGGCGCGCAAGCTCCTCCCGCATGTCCTCTATCTCGCCTCCCACCTCGTCGACCAGCTTCTTCCGCCGCGACAGCTCGTGCGCCGTGAGTCCGTAGTGCGAGGGGTCCGACTCGACGGCGCGCACGGACTCGACGAGGTCCGCGAGGTCTTCGGCCAGCGTCGAGAGCGCGGACTCGAGATCCGAGCGCGCTGACGCAACTTCGGGGGACTGCGCGGGCGTGCTGCTGAGGCTGCGGATGCGGAGGTACGAGGCGAAGAGCGGACGAGCGTTTTGCATTTGCGCGAGGACATCTCTGCAAGCGAGGAGTAATTAGCATTAGTATCTGATGTGGCTGCTTTAGGTTGCTTCAAGGGTACGATCAGGGAGCAAGTCGCGTGGTGGCTTCGGAAAGGGGCCTTGCGTACTGTTGGACCTGGAGGAAAGGGTCCTCCTCGTTCGTTGAGGACATCATCCTGCCGACTTGAAGCTAGGAGCGTTCATCTACCGGCTACATTTGCGCTCTCATATGCATTTCCCCTGATCGCTTCAGTAGAGAGTGGATACTTTGGAGTAAAATGCGAGTATGATGTACCGATTGCCATGAAAGACGTTTTGTAAGGCTGCATTAGCTCTGGAGATCTGCAATGACGTGTAGCTTTATGCAGAGGGTTAATGGAGCTCCACCAGCTGTCACCAGCGGTTGCCAACAGGCGTACCTGCATAAACTTCTCTGCTTGTGCATATTTCACAACCCGCAATTCGAACTATAATGAGAATTATTCGAGGGCCTCCTGGAATTCCGAGAAGGATACGTCACACTATTTCCCTTACTCACACCTATCAGAAATGTGCAGGTAACTGTTCAGAAATGGTTTAAATGGAATTTGCACTTCGCTGAGGTTTCCCTGAAGCGACAATATGCCACCGTCTAAACCCCTGCCCTACCCTGACTGTTGGGCTACTCCGGAAGAATATATCGAAAATCTTCTTCAGTTTGTAACTACATCAGACACCTTCCAGATTCTTTGTGGAGGTGTACATGTCTTGGATTTCTTCACAAATGAGCCAGGGCTCTTCAACGCTGTGATACCGGACGATTGGCAGCCATGGCTTCTGCAGTGCGATCCCATGAGATTATTAGATACTCTCATGAGAGAAGACCTCGACTCACCTATGGACCCTCAACCACCACACAGTCTTTTGAAATACATCAAAGACATTAGGAGGTTTTCCTTGGCTCGCGAGTACTCTACAAACACAGGAAAGCTTCCAAAATTGACCTGGCAGTCGTCGGTTGGAATGAAACCTAAAAAGATTCATGAAGTGAGGAACTTTGCAAACTATGTGGATCAGTTAGCAAGCAATATTGCAACAGAATACCACAGTGATATCACACATTTTGTTGACTTTGGCAGTGGTCAGAACTACCTTGGAAGGGCTCTAGCTAGTGCACCATACAACAAGCAAATCGTTGCAGTTGAGGGCAGGGAGCACAACATTGCTGGCGCAAAAGAGCTCGACATGATAGCAGGTGTCACTGAAAAACCTAAGATAATGAGGAACAAGAAATTATGGATGCAGCAACTTGACAGCAAGATCCCCGAGGACCAACGAGATAATAGAGCAGCAAAACGAGCCGTGAAGCCCGTAAGAACATCCAAAGATCATGTGGCTGATCTCAGGCCTAGGCGAGAGGTCGAAACCAGATATGCTTCTGAAGAGGGCAAAGGCTTCATACGTTACGTCGAAGGGCGTTTAGAATCCGGTGATCTCACCGACGTCGTGGATCAACTAGAAAAAGCTCGCGTGGAGACAGATACACCACGAAAAGATCTGAGATTAATGGCGATCTCCATACACTCCTGCGGAAACCTATCACATCATGGGATACGCTCACTAATCCTCAATCCAGCTGTGCAAGCTATTGCAATCGTCGGTTGTTGCTACAACTTGATGACCGAGAGACTAGGGCCTCCTACCTATAAACATCCCTACATGCGGCCTAGTCTCCAAGCCGTCAATGGTCGTGTGATTAGAGAGTCAGCGAAACGTGATCCTCAAGGCTTTCCAATGAGCGAGCATTTGTGCTCCTATCGAGATGGCGGCATTCGTCTGAACATTACAGCCCGGATGATGGCATGTCAAGCCCCACGAAACTGGACGGAAGCTGAGAGCGATGGCTTCTTTACTCGACATTTCTTTCGTGCCATCTTACAGAAAATCTTTCTTGACCGAGGTGTCATCTCCAAGGTCTACCACAACAGCGGCCAGGAGGAGGACGGTGCAGAGGGCCCTGCTCAAACCCCGTTCAACATGAGCACTAACCCTGTGATCCTCGGCTCGCTAAGGAAGTCTTGCTATAACTCGTTTCATGCATACGTAAGGGGCGCTATTCATAAGTTGACTACTTTCTCCGATTATCACGAGCAACGCGATATAATCAAGGAGAAAATGAGCGATATCACTGACGAGGAAATCATGGAATACGAACGCCATTACGGACCTCGCAAAAGAGAGCTCAGTGCGATATGGACTTTGATGGCCTTCAGTGCCGTTGTCGTTGAGTCTTTAATCGTCGCAGACAGATGGCTGTTTCTACGACAGCATTCTGATTTGGTGCAAGAATGCTGGGTTGAGACTGTGTTTGACTACCGAGAGAGTCCGAGAAATCTAGTAGTCGTCGGCGTCAAGAGACCAAAGCCTAAATCCTTAACGTAGAGTGGGTTCTTTCCCTTCGGACACACGTTCACACATGTTCACACACGGCCGGACACAGCCCAAGTTGCAATGATGCTATCAGAGCTGAAAACTGGAAGTTTCAACCGAAAGGCCCCTTGAAATCGAAGTATCCTCATAGGAACTCATTTTCCAATTATTCCAACCACTCATAACGACATAGAGATCTTAATGGCTTGCAATGAACATGTTTGGCAGCCGTACAATTCAGTGACCCCACAAAGAATGATATGCGATCAGTCACTTGACACCATGTGTCTGGTGGGCAATTGATGCAAGGACCTGCAGTAGGCAGCATGCAGCAAAATTAGCTAATAGAGTTGGTCTGGACCAAGCAACTGGTACTCGTATATGCTTGGTATGGAACGAAGTATGCAAGACGTAGAGCACACCTTGACCACCTTGAACTAGACTTGATGATATGGACCACCGCATCGGTAAAGGCGACGTCACAGCTGCTGCTGCTAGGCTCGCTTTATACCAAGCTTGCAGCGGCAACCTCAATTGGGGTGAAGTCTTCCTGGAGAGGCTGGTCAGCGGACTGCCAAGAAATCTCTACCGCGACAATGACGATATTTGAGTATGTTCGAGGTCGTTGAGCTTCACGATGCCTGCAATAACGAGGAGGATGATGGGAATCTCATCCCATGCCTCTGACCGTAGACCCACGATGCTAGTCCTGCAGCAGGGATTCCCGCCGACACCATGCAATCTCAAGCTATGGAGTACCAAAATGGCAGAATATACAGTAGTTAGCATCGTCAGTAAAAGCCCACGTAAACGCTAGGGGTTCTCACGAACCACTGAGCGGAGCGTCGTCACTTGCATGTTAGTGCTGGTGGGATGGTTACACTCGGCTCGAGCATCTCGGTCTACCGCGCGCCTTATTATTCGTTGAAATAGATTAGAGAAGAAGGTTCTTACGTTCGTCAATGACACTGGCCATAGCATCATCGTCGCCATCACCATGTTCGATTGGATGCTCACCTGGATATACTCACCCATTGAAGCCAAGAGTAGAACAACGGGTCTCCCCTAATCTAACGTCGTGAGTGTACTAATATAAACTTAAGATGCCGCTTATCTAGCAGAAACACCCCGCGTCGTTGACTAAGTAACTAATTGAAAACGTTAGCGGCGCTTACAGGGGCTCGGGACCCCCCCGGAATAGCGCCGAGTTTAAGAAATAATTATGGTTGAGGGACTTAATCTACCTAGTATCAGGAATGCCGTACGATAATGATGATGATGATGATGATGTCCTCGTTAGTTGTTATGGTGCCTCTTATCGTGATTGTGCCGTTTTCGTATCTAATCTAAGCCGGGCTGAATAAGACAAACACGCGCGACTAATAGTTTACGATCTTTCTTCCACAACTCAAAATATCCAACGAGTCCGGAGCTGTTGATGGCATTGCAGCAAAGTCTCCTCTCTCAGCGCAAGACATCATTGTGCATCGACTAGCTGGAGCTCGACATATGAAAATCATGCCGAAAACAACAGACGCTCAAGCTCCCCCACGCCCGGAACATAAACTAACTCCACCGTCTTCAAGGTGCGTGCTACTAGATGCGCCAAAAGTGAACTAGCCTTCATGTCATCGACCACGCGCTCGCACAGCTGGTACTGCGCCAAAGGTCCCTAGTATATTCAGCAATGCGTGTGATGCTGTCGCCCCTTGTGCGCCCCCTGCGGGATTCCCTTTTTAGGGAAGACGCGGATGGCGTGCATGATGCCGACAAAGCTGCCCAGGAACAGAACGAACTTCACGATGGAGCTGTTTTACTGCCCAGACCCTTTTCCAGTACCGCTACCAACCAGCATAGGGGCACGTCAAGACATACATAAGTTGCCAAGTCCCCTCACGTTGACCGGTCAGTCTCGTACATGACAGCCACTGGCCACCTAGTATAGTCTAACCCTAGACGTCACGTCGACCTCCGACGTCGTCCTAGAGATCTGCTTCGGACTCTCTGCAGGTGCAGCAACATTGCAGCCGCATTCGATAGATGAGCAACCACATTGCAACACATTTTACATGACACGGGCGCGACAGTGCCGATCCCTGTGAACTCCACCATCCTCAGTGGTGCCATGTTGCGTTATCTTGGTACTGACTCGAGGAAGCTTTGCCGTGAGAAGAGGATAACTATCTTGACTTTCCTCTAGCGTAGACTACCCACCTATATCGACCCTATCTCGCACCTATTTTGCACCTATCTCGCACTTCTTTCCAAGCTTCCCTTAGTCGTGCCCACAGAAACTCCGATTAACAGACCTATCGGTCGTGGCAGCTATCTGTTGACACATTCCTCTTTGTATGCTAGCACGACGGCGCCGGTTCCGTACTCGCTCAATTGATCAAGAGAAGTCCTGTCAACTTCGTCTCTTAAATAATAACAAAGGAACCTCGAAGATTCGAGTCGCGCTACAAATCTTACCAAGCCGCAGACCTTGTCCTGGCTGTTCAACCGAAACCGAACCCCTCTTCGCCAATCACCACTTACACCGTGAGTACCACTAGGGTAGCTCTGTCCGTGCTTTTTCAGGGGTCCTCCGAACTTCGGGGGTTCGACTTACAACCCAGCACGGACTGCGGTCCGCCACCTTCGTCCTCAACTCAACATTGATACTATGAACGCCCAGATATCGTTTCTGGTGAGTAACTTCTTCTCAATACTGGCTCGCCGTACCAGCACCTTAAGATGTGATTTATGGGACCAACTGCTGTGTTCGATGGCGATGTCAACCATGGCAAATGACTGCGGGGCAATTCTTACTTCGGCATGCAAGCAACGCAGCTAAGATGCACATGCACACAACAGTGATGATATAGACGCAGTCAGATGCTTACAAGCACGTCTTTAGGAGGGGACCTTCAGCTTAATACATATACCTCTCGATTTATACCCGACTTTCCTGCAACCCATCTTACAGATCCTCCTCCCTCAAGGTGGGGGAGACGCCTGTCTCGTAGATGAGGTCGAAAGGATTAGTATTGATAACAGGCATGCGTTCCTCAACATCAGCATAACGCCTGTCGAGTGTTCAGTCGTGTGTCACAGCAGTTGGGTCAAGAGTGTCTTCGAGCCAGTCGTCAGCCGTCTACCCCGTGATGCCGCCAAACTGGTCACTATCTCCAAGGAGACCTACTTGGTTCTCTCCGTTATAAGTGCTGGGATGGATGCAGGGAACCGCGTAATGGAGCTGACGTCGCCATTGGCGCTGGCGGGTATCCCGATTTTCTTCATTACGACGTATTACTCGGATTTCATATTGGTACCTAGGAAGCGCAGGGCGACGGTGGTACAGGCATTACTGGCTCGGAACTTTGAATGCATCGATGACGAGACGGCTTTTGTTTCGCCGACTGCCATGTCGCACGGCCGGGCCAGGAGCCAGGGCAGCGAACCGCCTTCCACCCCTCCACCATCGAGCGTTGCGGAGTTACAAAAGCGAACCTTCGACTTACTTAAGAAACGCAACGTAGTCCCTTACATCTGCGACGGCCTAAGTCTAGTGCAGTGCTCCGGCCGTGACGTATCTCAATTAATTGACTACAGCAGCCATCGACTACCGCTAAGCCGGCAGACGACGGGCAACGGACATAGGACAAGCTGGCTCGACAATGTGGACACGAAGCTATATACGAGCCTTATCGCGGTTCTAGCTGGGCAGCCTAGGTTCCTATCTATTACACTGGCATTAGATGACCCCCCTTCGTTGTTACTGGACAAAACCCTTGTCAACGTTTTCGGAGACTCTCTCGTTGGCGACACCGAAGGCGATCTTATGCCTATTTTCCTCGACCTTGTCGATCTGCCCCTGGAAGCGACAGGCATCGTTTCAGGCGTCGCCGGAAAGCTCGTTGACGAGATGCGCATGGTGGAAACGGGCGTCAGCGCTGAACTATCGTACCTTTCAACCGCCCGCGCCGGTGCCGTGGTTCTGTCGAATGAACAATCGATGAAAGCACTTAAGGTGCTAAGATCTCTCCTGGAGAAAGAGTAGACGAAGACACACGCAGAAAAAATGAGTTTGCATTTGTATTATTACCAGATAGCCACATTGGCCGGTTACGACAATGTGCCCTTCATTACGAACGCCGATACGAGTTACGAGATACCGATGGGATTTCCTTTTGTACCTCAAAATTAGGTGTGGCAGAGCGAAGACGGGTAAACCTCAGCATTGGAAGAACGGAATTGCATGCATTGGGAGGCATGTCTTGCCACAAAAAAACACTTAGCTTACTCTGCATTATCATCAGGCGCTGCTTTATTCGAACAAGTCAGTGATAGGAGCCACGAAGAGCGGTAGTAGCCTTGAAATAAATTACCTGCTCATGTTCACTGGCAAGACAGATGGCTTTGGGCGTTGGGCTTTAGGCTTCTAGCTGCCCTGTAAGGGCTACTTTACCTTGCATATTCAGACGTTAAATTGTGCGTACTTGCGCAACACCTGTTTTCAGCTTCTTGTGCCGTTGCTATTTAGATTTCGGTACTGATTACCTAATTAAATGCTGCGTGGAACCTCCCGTTTTTGAGCCCTCTTCTCGAAACAAGTTTAGCTATTCTGGAAATCCAGCAAATGCATTATAAAGACGTTGCTGACGAATAGTCTACCCCGGATCCCTTTACTACAACGGATAAAGGAAGGCAAGGAAAGACATCAAGCCATTAAACAATGCAAGGGATACTGTAGAAAAGGGTAAACCGAAGGAAGAACCCCTCCCTCCTTTCCTGTGATGCTGTATTGGCGCAGCCAGATAAGGTACGTAGTGTAGTACGGAGGCATGGTAGGCTAGGTACTTACCCGACCTACGTACATACAGGGATGTCTTCCGAAGGATGGCGGCATGGGGTATGCATCGAAATGGTTGGAGCACTGACTCGAACGAGCAAGATTACCTTGGTACCTTATGTATGTCGTGCAGAAAGTAGAGGCGCATGCATATCTATGTAGCATGCGAGGGGTTGCTTGTTCTTCGCTGGTAAGGTCTGGAGGCAAGGCGTTATTTAGGTCGGAGATGACGTAGGTATGTGATAGTTGCGGGAGACTTCAGTCCGTTGAGTCGTGCACTTAGTAAAGGATTACCTCTGAGGGTACTGGACGTATATGTGGTGTTTTACAGAGCGTGCAGGGTGTTCATGTAGCTGGCGTTATCCGGTAGGACTTCTCGAGATAGTATTGGGTGTCTGGTGGTCAGCTGGGTGTGAGTGGTAGGTGCTTGTTGGCCGGCTTGGGGTCCCCTGAACGGTAAAAAGTGGTTACGCAATTGTACATGCTTGCTGCCTATTATTTACGTGCTCCTGGCTGTCACCGACTTGCAAACAAAACATCACCTGGATCCCTTGCGCAATCATGGTTCAACGGACTATTTCTGGCTAATCTAACGGCAAGCTCTTAAGTGACTAATGCAGCATCATTACTTAAATTTGTTAAGCTTATATACGAAACCCGGTCTCTAGAGTTTTGTCTAGCTTGGTGGCTTGCAGGTGTTGATGGTGAGGCGTTGCATCCCATATGCATGGTGATCCATTGTCTAATACCCTACAGAAAGCTGGTTTATATACCCGGCACACAGTTACATTCCAGAGCAGAAGCTGTAGCTCCTCCTTAAAATGCGCACACACATCCTTGTCGCAGTAGCGGCAGTTGCCGGTCAAGCTCTCGGCACGCTTTTGCACTCGGATCTCGACTCTCAGAAACCTCTAGGAGGATCCGGCGTTGGTAAGGTCCCGGAGAGCTTAAACATTGGTGGTGCACTTAGTGGCGGAAATGACGTATCATATGATACACAGAGTTCTGCCTCGTGCGCGGTGTGTGAGGTATGCCTGTGTTTCTATATTGGGTTTAAAGAGGACTTGAACTTTTTAGGGCTTATCAACAAGATATGTAGGCCACCCTACTCCAACTCAAATTAATTGCCTTACGAGGCGACGATTTCTTCATCGCAGTAGGAACAGAAGCGTGTAAGCGACTGAAGGTATGCACATCCCTGCGTCTGTCTCCTCCACCTTGTACCTCAACTGAATGTCCGTCCCTATACCCCTCGCCCTATAGAAAACTACAAACTAATCAAACGCCACCTAGATTCAAGATGACGATGTCTGCGCGGGGTCTATCGCTCTAGAAGGCCCCATCGTAGCGCATAGCTTACGAGGGCTGAACATCGGGTCTAAGACGTCGAGACTCATCTGCGTTGCGCTTTTCGGTCTATGTCCATTTCCTGAAGTTGAGAAGTACGATGTCCCTTTTCCATCGCCGAAGCCAAATGAGCGGAGACCGGAGCCCAGTAAAAAGAGCCCATTACGCATTGTCCATTACTCGGATATCCATATTGATCCTTGGTATACCGTGGGTGCAGAGGCGAATTGCTCGAAAGTCATTTGTTGCAGGTAAGAAAGGGCAATCCCTAGGCTTGATTTCCTTGTGTTGCAAAGCGAAACGCCGGTTGTTATGTTCATATTCCGGAGTCGGTAAAGAGTAGGGTCACTCATGTAATAGCCTTGGCTTCATATCTATTATTATTTTGGGAATCTTCTATGTAGTTTGCTAATCTAATAGTAGAAACTACGCTGATGGCCCCGAGCCTGGGAACGCGGAGCATGCAGCCAGGCCTAACGGTGAGCATAAATGCGACTCGCCAGTGAGCTTGGAGTGGAGCATGTATGCGGCCATCAGAAAACTTGTACCTGACGCCGCCTTCAGCATCTTCACAGGCGACATTGTCGACCACGCGGTATGGAATACTACCGAGGCGCAGAATACGATTGAAGTAACTGCTGCCTATTTCCGGATGGCCACAGCCGGTATGTTGGTGTATGGCACGGCGGGAAATCATGAGGCGTCTCCCGCAAATTCGTATCCGCCATTAGGTGTAAGCTCCTCGGCGCAGTGGCTCTACAACGTTTTATCCTCTTCATGGACAGAATGGATTGGGGCCAGCGCCGCGAGCACGACGAGAGAGTTCGGCGCGTACTCGACGAAGTACCCGGGTGGGAATTTGCGAATCATCTCGCTCAGCACGAACTTGTATTATGTACATAATTACTGGTTGTATGGGGAGCCGATGGAGCGGGACCCAAGCGGACAGCTTGCGTGGCTAGTACGTGAGCTTGATGCTGCGGAGAAGGCTGGCGAAAGGGTGTATATCATCGGGCACATGGCTTTGGGCTCGCGCGATGCGTTTCATGATACATCGAACTATTTCGATCAGATCGTGAATCGATACGAAGCTACTATTGCCGCGTTGTTTTTTGGTATGTCATGCCTTCCCTCTAACTCACCTTCTCTCCCCTAGGCGGGTTGGGCTCATTTGTGTTGAGCTACTAAGATGTATAAACTACAGGACACACCCATTTCGATGAGTTCGAGATATCTTATAGGAACTACAGCCATCGCTCCGCTGAGCATGCTTTGGCAGTATCGTACGTAGGGCCGGCGATGACGCCGACATCAGGTCACCCAGCATTCCAAGTTTACGACATCGATCCGGTTACTTTTGGGGTTCTGGATGTCACGACTTACATCGCTAACATGAGCGATCCCGCGTTTCATACTGCTGACGGTCCGGTCTGGACAAAGTACTATTCAGCGAGAGAAGCATATGGAGCTTTGGTTAACCCACCTCTTGAGCCACTTGAGTCTGAAAATGAGTTGGAAAAAGGGAGGCGGGAGTTAGATCCTGCATTCTGGCACGAAGTTACCGAGGTGTTTGAGAAAAACCCCGCTGCGTTTGACCAATTTATGGCTCGGAAGCGCAGGGGCTGGGTTACTGATACTTGTGATGAGAATTGTAAAAAGGCGGAGATATGCAAACTCAGAGCTGGCAGAGCACAGGATAATTGTGTCCCACCCGGCTTCATCCGGTTGATGGAAGGACAGAGCGAGAGCACTCTAAGCAAGAAGCATGACGAAGAAGAGTGTGGTGGCTCGGTGCTGGCAGATACGATGGGGGCTTTGGCCAGAGATGTTGAGATGCGTGGATGGTTGGAGACGCTGTTGGAGGATGATAAGATGTTAACATAGGCTAGAGAATTAAAACACAGGAGTAAATAGCGATTTAACACACGACATCGTCAAGACTAGAGGTATTGCTGCTCATTAGTAACTCTTTAATGCTTATGAGCATGTATTCATGTAAGCTGTAGGCGTTTTGAGCGGATAGGTCTTCGACTTCGCTAAACTACACGAGTTTTGAAGATTCTGTAAGATAGTATAGATTCTGCTATAATGCTCGTAATTACTTGTGTTATAGTATGATTTCGCAACTAATACTTCTCTCCATAGTATTTTCAAGGAGACGGAGAAGTATTATATAGAAGATATATGAGAGGGTCGATTCCAGTTAAGATATCCAGATAGTAAACCATGTGCAGTAAAGGGACCAATAGAACAAAATGAGGCTGTGCTGAGTATAGCTTGCACATGCATGCCGTGTCAGCCAGTTATCATAACAAGCGGTAAGGGCATTCCCGAGTTTCCACCGCGACAGGCCAGTCTTCTTTACCTTATCAACACACCAACCTGAACACCAGCATCTCACAGCAGCCCATTTTAGAACAAGCAGAGTGGAAGGATTAGGCTCAACAACCAGAGGTGCAAATAAAGTCTGTTGCGGACTGTGCGCACATCTTTGGTAGCCAACCGTTCGAAGTTTATCTTGTATATGCTCGGCTTACACCCACGACCGTCGCTGAAGGCCCGGCCGTCTCTGGTGGATCTGATTCGCCGGAACAGTAGTAGCAGCAGACCCGGCACACCCACCACGAGTACGTCTACGCCTGTCACGCCCAGCCCTGCGTCACCTGGGGCAGTCTCAGAAGCCGCTAAAGCCCCAACAAGGTTACTGGACCTGGGCCAGGCAGCTGCTGAAGTTACCAACCAACCCCTGCCTACGAGTCCCGTGTTATCGCCGACAGCTTTGTCCACTACCATTGCAGCCGCCGCTACTGCTACTGCTACTGCTACTGCTATTACACCTTCAACCTCCTCTCCGACTACATCACCTCTTGCTGCTTCATCCCCTTCAGCTTCACCTAATCCTCCCAGTCCTCCCGAATCCGTCTCTGAAGCTGCCGAAGCCTTGAATACAGCCAGACAAACCCACAACATGGCTCCGGTAAGCTTGTATCTCGAGTATTTCTGAGGGAAAAGATACAGCATTGCTGTTGCCCCGCTAAGGACAAAACTATCCTGCTGATACCTTTACCAGTCAGCGAAAGCCACCAATGGCGACCATGATGAGCTCAAAGTCGGTATGAATATCTAGAGCCCTCTCATAGTAAGACATATGAACTGACACTATATGCACAGGCAAGATCTACTCCGTTTCCGGGTTCGTAAACAATCCTCGCCGTACGCCTATACCACCTCGTCACTTGGAGCTAACCATACTATAGACCGGTCGTTGTCGCCGAGGACCTGCTCGGTGTAGCTATGTACGAACTTGTATGAATCTCCCTCTACCTTGCTCACTCGTCCGTGCTTGCTGACAGCAAACCAGGTCAAAGTCGGGCACGATGATCTGGTCGGAGAGGTCATTCGGATCAATGCCGACCAAGCCACTATTCAGGTTTACGAGGAAACCGGTGCGTACCCTGTCGATCTCATAATATTATAATGACGAAGCTGATGGGTTGGTAGCCGGTGTGACTGTTGGCGATCCTGTCCAGAGAACTGGAAAACCCCTTTCCGTCGAGCTCGGTCCTGGTTTATTACATAACATTTACGATGGAATTCAACGGCCGCTTGAGAAGATCTATCAACAATCTCAGAGCATCTACATTCCTCGTGGCGTTGCCGCCCCGGCCCTTGACCGTGAGAAGAAGTGGGAGTTCACACCGACCATGAAAGTTGGTGATCACATTTCTGGTGGTGACGTGTGGGGAACCGTCTTCGAAAACTCCTTCATCAAAGTCCACAAGGTTATGCTTCCCCCCCGGGCAAGAGGAACCATCACCAAGATTGCTCCCAAGGGCGAATACACCGTCGAAGAGAAGATACTCGAAATCGAGTTTAACGGGACTAAGACCGAGCACGGCATGATGCAAGTATGGCCTGTCCGTGTTCCTCGGCCAACCACCGAGAAGCTGTCGGCCAGCAACCCCTTCATCGTCGGCCAGCGAGTTTTGGATGCCCTCTTCCCCAGTGTGCAGGGTGGTACTGTTGCCATTCCAGGTGCCTTCGGGTGCGGAAAGACTGTTATTTCGCAGTCCGTCTCTAAATTTTCCAACAGCGATGTCATCGTCTACGTGGGCTGTACGTGACTCTGAAGATTCTTTCGTTTCTCCTTTCAGACTTCGGGAGTAAAGTTGCTCATCATGGGAATATTTACTACTGTTTACTCCTGCATGCTCCTGAGCAATTACAACATTCGCTTTACTAGGCAATTATTGACTCTTAAACAGGTGGAGAACGAGGCAATGAAATGGCCGAAGTGTTAAAGGATTTCCCTGAACTCTCTATCGAGGTTGAGGGCCGCAGAGAACCCATCATGAAGCGAACGACATTGATCGCCAACACTTCCAACATGCCGGTCGCCGCTCGAGAAGCTTCTATTTACACTGGTATTACTGTGGCCGAATACTTCCGTGATCAGGGCATGAACGTGGCTATGATGGCTGACTCCTCGTCGCGTTGGGCCGAAGCGCTTCGTGAAATTTCTGGCCGTCTTGGTGAAATGCCTGCTGATCAAGGTTTCCCTGCCTACCTGAGTACCAAGCTTGCCAGTTTCTACGAGCGCGCCGGAAAGATCCAATGTCTGGGATCACCTGAGCGTGAAGGCAGCGTCAGTATCGTCGGTGCCGTCAGTCCCCCTGGTGGTGATTTCTCGGATCCCGTCACCAGTTCCACCCTCGGTATCGTACAAGTCTTCTGGGGCCTTGACAAGAAGCTCGCCCAGCGCAAGCATTTCCCTTCCATTAACACATCTGTATCATACTCCAAGTATACAAACACACTAGACAAGTGGTACGAAAAGGATTATCCCGAGTTCCCTCGGCTACGTGATCGCGTCAAGCAACTTCTATCCGATTCGGAAGAACTCGACCAGGTCGTCCAGCTAGTCGGCAAATCCGCGTTATCTGATCCTGACAAAATTACTCTTGATATCGCGACGCTACTCAAAGAAGACTTCTTACAGCAGAACGGTTACTCTGACTACGACCAGTTCTGTCCTCTCTGGAAGACAGAATGGATGATGAAGCTCATGATGGGCTTCCACGATGAGGCCCAGAAGGCGATTGCTCAAGGCCAGAGCTGGGCCAAGGTCCGCGAGGCTACGAGTGACCTTCAAGCCCAACTTCGAAGTCTGAAATTTGAGAACCCTAACGATGGCCAGGAGCCTATTTGTAAGAAGGTACGTGCCTGGCGATCCTAGTTCAATGGATGAAAGATGCTAACCGCGGTTTACAGTATGAGGATATCCAGCAGTCGTTGATGGATAAGTTTGCTTCAGTGATGGACGAGTAGGGTCGTGCTGTTAGAAGGAAAACAGGGCTGTATATAAACTGGAACCGGAGAATAAGCGGCAAGCAGGACGAAGGCTGAGGCCTCATCAAAGTCCAATACGAACATTGTAGCGTTTAGAATCAAAATCTGAAATCATCACACAAAATGACTTGGAAATTTTGTTAGTAAACAGAGTGAGTAAACATTAAAAGGGCTATTATTGATATTCATAAGTGTCGTTCAACCCCCTGATGTACTATCCTGTATATGCATTCTGTATCCCCTTTCCCAACACCATTTGTGGTCGTTTCCGTTTCCATTCCTTTGATGTCCAGATCCGAACAAACTTAACCTCTCCAGACGATTAAACTTACCTGGCCAGACCCCACTAAACGTATTCTCTCTATGATACGAAATAATATACAAGGGAGACCGCCATGCTAAAACCAATGTGAACCCAACTCAAATCAATCAGGGGAACCTGTATTTGCCCCCATATGGTCTTCTTTTGTTCAGTCCTCTCCTCTTCTTCCTTGAGGGGCCGGTGGTAAGTATATAAGCAGAAGCATTAGTGTCAGCTTTACTCAATATACACGATCTGTCGTAATGTATGAACGCGCGCGCTCGCAGGAGCATGTTCACGACGCTTGTGTGCATCACATGGCGATATGTTAGATTTCGCCCTGGTTGCGGAAGAGGGATGGTAGATGAAGGGAGGGAGGAAGTATGACTCGATGGGCGTTCCACCAGTAAGCCACCAGTTCCCTTCCCTTTCCTTCACTCCGTGTCGTCGGCTCAACTCCTCCGTCTAGTTTTCTTCTACCCATTCTGGGATTTCTGTAACCGTCGTTTTCCCGTAGCTTCTTTTCTGTGGACTCCGGGACCTCAACGTTCATCCACCTACTTCGTCGCCCCTATCCTCTTCCTCACTCTTATATCCCCTTTCATTGTTGTCTTCTCCCTCCTCCTTTTTTTCATCATCTTCTTCTTCTTCCCCCGCCTCTTTCTCATCCTCTTCCTTTTCCTCCTCCTTCACGTGATCATCGCTCCTAAGTAAGCTCCGAGCCCGTTCGATCCTTCTAACCGCACCCTCCAGTCTTTCGATGCGCTCCCGCTTCTCCTTGTCCCTCTGCCCCAGCAAGCTAACCTGTTCCTCGAGCGCGGCCCGCGCCCGCCGCTCCGTGGCGACCATGGTGTTCGCCTGCTCGAAGAGCGACGCGCTCAGCTCCTCCACCTCCTGGCTCGTGGCGTGCAGCTTCTCCTCCGCGGCCGCGCGCAGCCGGCGCTCGTTCGTCAGCGCCGAGATCAGCTCGCGGGTCTCGGCGGCGGCGGCGGCGGCGGCGCGGCCGTTGGAGGAGCGGTCTCGCTCCGGCGAGCCGAGGGGCAGCGCGGGCGAGGACACCGACGCGAGGCTGCCGCGCTGCGCGGGCGTCCCCGGCGCGGTGGAGGGCACGGGGATGGACGCCGACTTGCGCGGAGACAGCAGCTGGCTTATCCGCGACGCGGCGCCGGCGCCGAGGAACGAGGTCCGCGGACTGCTGGTGGGGACGCTGGGGGCTGGGGTGTGCGGTCTGTTGTTTATATTCGCGGCAGTACTGCTGCTGCTGATGCTCTCGTTTGCGTTTGCCGCATGTGCCGTCGTGTTGCTGTGGGCCGTTGTGTTTGTGGCACCGCTGGCGGACGTCGAGTTCGTGCTCGTGGATGCCGCACGCAGCCGCGACAGCTCGTCCTCGTAGTCTGCCCAGCGGTCCACGGCCGCCGTCGCCTTCTGGTTCAAGAGCCGGACCTGCGCTTGCAGGTCCTCGATCTCGCGCTGCGCTTGTAGGAGGGCGGCGTGCGGGTCGGAGAGCGACAAGGGTAGAGAGAGGCCGCAATTCGGACAGCTTGGTTCCTGTGAGGCGGATAGCGTTGTTTTCGTCGACATGATGCTGTCCCTGGGTGGTAGGGCCATGGTCATAATCGTAGACATTGCGGAGATGTCCACATGCGCGTGTGTGGTGTAGTGCAGAAGCTGGTATTCAGATCAATCGCTCGATTGTCGACGGTCGGTTGATCTCGTGGCTGTGGCGCTGCACTATTGACACTCGAGGAGCGAAGGTGAGGTGAATTGGTGCCCAGGCGTACAAGGTTCTAGGAATGCCCTCCAATGCTCGCCCGTATGTAGCTAGTGTCGAAGAGACACTAGATGTGGAAGGGCATTCGAGCAAACATATTCATATTCAAGTTGGAAGGTTGGGGCTTCAGGCACACGTGCTAATTGAGCTGCTGTCCCGAAAGACATGGGGGCCTATATTTATTTAAACCTCTGGGTTCCGATCACACCCCCACAAGTGCCTGGACCTAGCCTGGGGTGAGGCTGAGCACGCCCCCCCATTTGACATGGGTTCAATTGCATAACTTGCATAACTTTAAACACGCCTACATCATCTATCACATGTGCACCGTATGTAAATACTATACTGTTGCGTACAAATGGATTATATAGGTAACTTTTGGTGCGGCGCTTGTTTATGAGTTTACTTTAGACAGCAACATCACTCGTATATCATCACCTCATAAAGGTTGCTTTTTTCTAGAATAATATCACTAAGAGGCGTCCACTATGGATAGCCAACTATACATTCATTGGTTTAATCATATCCAACTCCTCCAAACATGAACCCTTATGAAGACAAGCTCATGAAATCTACCGGCTGACGATCTTTACTGAGACATTCCATCTCTCTTGGGCTATACTTAGCTCGGCCTGATGATTTTCAAGTTGACCGCCACCACGTAAATTTCCAGACAGATGACTCTTTGCAATACTGGGCGTCGGTACTCGATCGCTGCAACGAGACAGCTAAATTTACCCTGCCGATAATGATAGTGGGGGTGTGTTTGTCTTGGGAGCGTGATTACGAAGTCGAGCCACCTTCACCACGAAACAAGAAATCAAGATAAGGTAGACTATACATACGCCGGCGCCATTGAAGTTCAGGCGATTACACTTGCTGCAGTGCTCTGGATAGTACCAAGGTGCCAGAAACATACTTTTATGGCAAGGTAAGGCAATTTCTCCTTTGAAGGGTCATACCAGTAGACCACACATTACTCACGCACTGCTAGATAAATGATTTCCCCATAATCATAGGGGAAAGAACACCTGGCGCTGGGCTAAACTTTGCATGGCTGTACTTATTACAGAATCAGCAGGCCTCGTTCAAGCAGCAGGCGCAGCAAATTCTCCGCCGCTTATATGCTATTAGGCCGACCACAGGACAACACCAAGGCCAACAATATGCTGTACCAGATCCTTACATACTTACCAACCGTCGCCTCAATCCCCTAGAGAAAGATATACTATTCTCAAAACCCTAATGACAATACGGATGTCAGCTTCGTGCATAACGATCTCACGACATCTGGCTATATTGTTGATAATGACAAGATAGCTGGTGTTATTGACTGGGAAATGGCTGTCATTTTCATAAGGGAGCACTGCTGCGAAGATACACAGTAGGATTCGAACTCCCTAATGGGGACACCCTATTAACGCGAACTTAAGTGAAGAGACGCTCCACGACGTTATGATATGGAACGATCTGTATAATGATGCTGTGTTAGGGCCCTTGGGCTAGGTATCCATTATTGGTGTTTAACGTTCTAAACCTTTAACGATGCACCACAAATATTGCTTAAGGACGCCCGTAAGACACCCACCCAATGCTTCTGACGGCCTGCTGTTTGGAGATCCTTGGCGAAGAGTAGCTGGTCGAGGATCATTTGCCCATCAAATCAGACTTTTCTTTTCTACTAGCCTTCTATGAAGTCGAAGCTATCACTAGGGTGCTAATCTGCCAACCTGACCAAGCAGCCTAGAACTTCAAGGTCGCGGGCACCTCTGGAAGCCAAGTTGACACCTTTGTTGCCTTGGGGATCGGCAGTCTCTTTCTCGATTTGTTATCTTAATTCTGCCTATTTACACGATAAATCGGCTATCTATATTTCGAAAGCGAAGAATCTTTAGTTGCCTGGTCTTCTCAGTTAGCCGTTTGCGAGTTACCCCTATTTCCTTAGTACCCAAAAATGGTCCGAACAAATCTTAATCAAGCGCCTGTGCTTGGCAATTAAGTTAACTAATATTATGACCATTATCATTACTGTACTGCAAATGGCAGACCTAATACACCGAGCCAACACCATAGACTTCAATTATGGTCAGTGCTACATATGACTGTTGTCCACACCGGGCTGTTTTCTGGATATCATCACCTGCTGTGGTGTGACCGTTCTGAAAATGATCAAATACATATCGTCGGCGGATTTGCGGATTAGCTCACTGTTCAAGCACCAAAAACAATCGCTTTCCGTAACACAAGGGCAAGCAGAGTTGTCCTAAAAACACCAAGTGATCTCGACACTCGTCTGACGCCAGCTATGCTAAACCCAGGAATACATATCCAACTATGTTACAATGAACACACAGCCTGACACTCTTAGTGGCGGAGATAGGTGTGACGAAAATAGCGACATCAATCAGCTACTAGGATGGTCAATTCGCATATTTGAGTAGGAAGGCGGAGTTGTGATGCTTGTTAAAAGGCCGGCTTAGCCAGGGTGGCCAATCAGCGAGTAACTTGCGCGCAAGGCGGCAGTGAAGACAATGCTCTGAGCAGTTTCAATGCTCACAGAATCACTTCAAATTGACATCGGCGTGCTGAAACCGCCGGAAATAACATTCGAGGGTGGTATTTTGGTCTTCTCAGGGGCTTGGACCCCAATCCCCCAAGGCCTCTTTGCGCAATAAAAGAGGCCCCTTTTTCAGGCGGAGACGTTACCACATCATTGCTCGTCCAGTGCAGTAACACTGCCCTCAGGGACTGCCAGTCCTCTAGGTCTTCCCAATCAGCGCCATGGGACGTGAAACTCTAGTCTTTGCTCATTCCTGACTCTCATCCACCAAGGACACGGTACGGGTAAGAGACACAGTTCATGTACTGAAACGAATACCGTTCGATAAGTAGTAGCCCCGTTTGGGCGAAATCTGCCTTGTAATAAACAGGCATTGTCTAGAGAGGGCGGCACAAAGCTTCGAAGCCTCACTAAACATGCGAGAGATTCAAGAACTACGACGCTCAGGACGAGTTGTTCAGCGAGGAGAAGGGCTATGTAAGGAGCACTTCTGTCTTGCATTTGAACTGTTTCTGGCCCTTCAGCCATAACGAACGTCACCCTTACGTTAGAAATCATTTTTCATCACTTTACTATGCACCAAACCTATCGCCTCTAACAAATGGAGCTTTAATTTTCTTGACCATCGAGCACGAGTTTCATTATGGTTCTCACAACAGCCACGTGTGCACCACGCATCAAGCCGGGAAAATCGGCCGCAACCAGGATTTCTTCTGATGCAAGAGACAATGACAGAGTAGCAAATCCTCCTGTGTCGCCATTGCCAAGACAGAATGATTCAGAGGGCGTTGCCTTAGAGGAATCAATCGAGCCTATCACTACTCAAGGAACGCATGAAAGTCATCTTCAGCTGACCGGAGATGCGAATTCAGAGACAGCTTGTCCGTCCATTTCTCCTGCATATTGGAACCCTCCCTGGCTCTCAGTCATTCTGCTATTCGTCTTTACGTTCCTCCTTGGGGCATCGACGGTGGCATTGGTCGTGCTGTGGCATGTATCTGAGCAAAATCGAGGCTTTCCACTGGTGACAACGAACCACTACTCATGGACCTACGGACCGACGGCCATATTGGTCATTATCGTCAGTATCTGGCATCGGATCGAATATTGGTGCGCCTTGCTACAACCATGGAAAGAGCTGAAAAAGGGGCCGGGGAAAGCTTCACATAGTGTTCTTTTAGATTATGTCTCGCCTATCATCTTCACAAACCTCTGGAAAGCCATAAGTCTAGGGCATTATTCAATGTTAGTTGTGTTTACCGGGGGTTTACTTCTCAAGCTCGTCATCGTCGCTTCGACTGGTCTCTTCAGTCCGACTAACACCCGTACACCTTTACAGAACCTGACTTTGGAGGCCTTGACAGTCTTCAACGGTTCTCGTTACAATGGTAGCATATTAGACGTCGAGGAATCTGCTTTCGATTACGGAGCGTACGCTTTGATTGCTGAAAACCTGCCGTTCCCCGATGGAATTCAAGCTAACCTTGCCTTTCAGAGGTTCGCCCTCCCAAAGAATACCACAATGAACAGCACAGGCTCGAGAATTCAAGCTGTGGTTGATGTGTTCTCGCCTCAGTTCCACTGCGAGGACGCTCAAGTCTTTCCACTTAATTTGACTTGGGACATTGGACAGGGAAGCCCACCAGGTGATAGAAGATTCCAGCTGTCCGTCACTACATCTTGGTTAGGGTGTCGTCAGTCTTTGCCAAACACTCTTTCTTTTCTGAATGCCGTGCCTTCCCCCGACCGTCAACTTTACGGGCAAACCAGCCAGGTTAGTTGTGAGGAAGATGACGACGACACCCTCGGTCTTTTCTATATACTAGACGTACGGTACAATCAAACATCAGCTATTGGAGCTACTCTACAAATGGAAAGAATGAATGATACGGGGTCATGGGGCATTCAGATAATGCCAATCACCGCCATCGTGTGCACTGCTGCCTACTCCATTGGAACAGCACAAATCACTTACGATCTCCTTCAGGGCTCGCGTCTAGTAACCATTGAGACAGCAACCATAGTATACAACAACCGCTCAATAGACGGATTCTCGAATGCAAATTTCTCCAGAAGACTATTCGGCGACGTGTCTAGGGCAAAATTGATGACTGGCAATTATCTTTCAAATAGTATGGACTTATCGATTCCTGAACCCTTTTGGAACATGATGGCACTTGTCAATGATAACTCGTCATCCTATGACACCTTCGTTGAAACACCTTCAAAGATGCTTGCTACAGCACCTCTAGTGCTGGGTTATCTTGGGGTTCAAGTCGCAGACCACTATGTCGTCAGAAATACCTCGATTCCACTTGACGGTCAGATCAGCTTCCCTACAATGCGATTGGGGATGTCGTCGCTCGCATTTTATCTAATGCTCTCTGGTCTCACCTTGACCACCATTGGAAGCGCGGTTTATACTATTTACCCGCCCAAAGGACGTGGTGTCCTGCCACATGGGAACTGTTGGCGGAAATGCAATGATGCTGTCCCGAAGCCTCGATCTTCAAAGGATAATCAAGAGCTCAAACCCCGGAAACCCTGCGAAACTTATGGACCCTCTACGGCAATGTACATTCACTTCGAAGTCATTAGCCGACATTAGGGAACCGCTGACGATCCATGTCAGCAATAGATTTCCAGGAGAGCGGAACAAGACAGGTGATACAGCTAGCATCGTAGCATTCACGTCGAGCCCCTGGCGGCCTCTAGTTTTCAAACCAACAGCATTTTCCGCTATATCCCTACTTTCAACATCACTCATCGTAGCGCTAGAGATTCTCCAACATGTCTCAGGTCAACAAAATGGCATTGCGACAACAACCAGCACGGATGACTATTTGGCCATTTTCGGCACTCGATTAGTCCCATCGCTGATATTCATGACGGTATCTATACTGTATGATTCATTGTCATTCAACATTCTCCTTCTCTCGCCCTTTTACCGGCTTAGAAAAGGTGCTGCTACGGCTGCCACAACCATCAACGAGTCGCTGTTGGACAAAGTAGCGCCCCACGCCTTATGTATAGCATTCTGCCATCGTCATTGGGCGGCTGCGTTTTCTATCATAGCCTCTCTCATTGGAAGCGTCTTCCCAATTCTGGTGTCCGGTCTTTACAGCTTTGAAATGGCCCCTGGCCCGTCGGTCATCGCTGTAGAAAGATTAGACATGTTCGACCCGTCATGGCACGATAGTTTGAAAGATGATGGTGGTGCCGCCGTCCTTCTCACCTCTTTCGAAATGCTGAATCTCTCCTTTCCGAGCCTAACGAACCACGAATTAGCGTTGCCAGGCCTGCGGCTTCTCGGACCAGATAAACAAAAGATCCAAAACACGATAAACCCAGCCGTGGCTCTCCGAGTTCCGGCAGTGAGAGGCGACTTAAGCTGTACCCTCATAGGAATCGAAAGTTTTGTCCTTGATGACAACTATCTGGTCATTAATAGTTCTTCACAGTTGCCACCAAGCTGTGAGAGCTCGACACGATCGATAGAATGGTCTTTGAACCTGGATTTGCGGTCGTCTGATGGCGCGGCAGACACGCGAGGGTGGATTGGACAGATGCAAGACCTCCACGTCAACATACCGCCCGGAAGTGAGTTCAGCTCTGGAGAACGGAACTTCACCTTTCGACAAGACAATCCACCGGGCTGCCCTTCGCTGGCTTTCACATTTGGGAATTATTCTGGCTCGTTTTACGATGGCACGTACCAGGTGAATCCGAAAGATTTTACGACAATGATATGCACGCAACTGATGGCAGAGGTTGAAGTGGAGGCTACTGTCAGTGTCCCCGAGCTTCGGCTCATCTCGGCTGAACCAGACGAATCCACTGTGAAGTATCTCGCCAGTGGTCCCAACGGCCAAACGGCTTTCCCCTACCGTCCACAAGCACACCTTCTCCTTGAGGTGGCTCTATGGAATGGTAATTTCACCTTTGGGGCCTTCAGGAGGCCTGATGTCATAACGTATTATCCAGACCCTAATATTTTGTATGATGGGTTCTTCGCCCTGATGCTACATCCCGAGAACAGTGTTAGGCTAGAAGAGATAGTAGGGGTTCACAATCAGGATCGTCTTATAGAAGAAATCCGAACCTTATACCGGCGTTACATGGCACAAGTTGCGTCGGCCAAGATGAGGGTTCCTATCAACAGCTCTTCCCAAGCTGAATCCTTCGACGCTACCTGGATAAATCCAGATCGGGGAGTTTTGAGGCAGAATGTAGCATCTAAATTGGGTTTGCAGGTGATACTTGCAGTCATGTTTGTTTGTGGCATTTCTGCTTATCTTTTGATCGACACCAAAAACCTCCTTTATCAAAATCCTTGTAGTATCGCAGGTTTGGCAACATTGCTGGTCGACAGCCCACTTTGTACGGGTCAGCTTGCTGAAAATATGGCTGAAAAAGCCGACTGGACGCAGAATTCTGTTTGGGAGTCTTTCACCTTTAACTTAGGTTGGCGGGCCAATGGAGAGGGACGGAAAAGGTGGTACGGTATAGATGCTGGGCAGAGATATCAAGAAAAATCATAGGGTTCAAAGATAGATAGACTCCATAGAAAGCTCGACGCAATACAAATAGCTGTCACAGCATCGTAGTTGTTCTGGATCAAAATACCTGAGAGGGATGCCCTCACTACCTAGGCTGATACCCGCTTTTAGCGGCAGGGATGGGATGGGATACAATGGCAAAGCCTATGGACTACTCTAATATCTACGGACGAGAAACTGTTGAATGGCTAGCAGTTTGTGTAAACAACCAACCATCCACGTCACCTCTCTACTTAAGCATGTACTTTACCATGGGACCCCGTGCAGTCCTATTATCTGCGCGGACGCTTCATCTCCATCTGCGGTCACTTTCCCAGCTCTCCGTTCTCTCTTCACTCTCTTTCTCGGGCACAAAATTCGCCTCAAAAGGTAACACACTGTTTCTATCGACTCGCCAGCACGTCTTTACTCTTTACCCCCACTTCTATGTCCGCCATCGGACAGCAGCCCTTGCCCAGGGGATTATAACTCAAGTCATCTCTAGACAAGTGCTATGCCATTAACGAAGTACTTTCGGAGCGACCTGCCGCTGGGAGGATTTGATGTGTGTACCGCGCAGCGTAGGTCGATCCTTTCCTTGAGATCTGTCCGGTGCATGGCCAAAGGGCCGAAAATCCCAACTACCTCTCAATTTCATACATGAGGAGAAGCAGTTTATCCTTAAGGACATCATCCCAGGCGACTTCGACTATATTATTTCGCTACAGAAACACGTCGAGCCCTCTCCCCATGTCCGAACAGCTGTGGATAGCATTCCTGAGCGGCATATGTTTGTCTTCCTTCATCTCGAGAAGGGACTGCTCCATGTCGACACCACAGCTCTTTCTTCGGCCGCCAAAAAGGTCATCATAAGGGATGCTCTTACCGGTCTCGCCGATCTGCACGACGAGCACATCATCCACACCGGTCAGTGCCTCCCCTCTAGAGTTGTAGCATGTGTGCTAACATAGTTCACAGATATCAAACCCGCAAACACTATGATGGATTCTTTTAAACAGCAGAATGGTGACCTTGAATGGTGCAACGTCTAGATTACCGACCTGGAAGCTGCGGTGGTACTTTCGCCCAAAGCCAAGGGTCTCACAGGCCGCTTGTCAGGGAACCACTTCTGGCGAAACCCCGAGGCTTGGGCCCGGGAATCTAGAACACCCCATCAGATATCTACTCCTTTGCCATCGTGGCGAGTTTTTTCCATTGGCAGAAAACACAGTAACACGGATGCTGACAGGCAGGCACTCAGGCGATATTCGCGTGGATCACGAACATGGTGTTTTTCACGGAGAAAGCGAACCGTGCTTCCCCTGAGGAGCAGGCGAAGCCGATACTCAGCCGCCACCTGTCCTTCTTCACCAGCAGCGAGGAGGATTTCGATGGCTTTATTGCGTATCACGGGGGAGAAAATAGTCCGTTTATCGAGCGTATTAAGGAACTTTGCAAAACCCTCTCCGAGGAGAACCCGGGGCTGCCCTTCGAGACGTGGCAGCAGGCGGATCCCCAGTTTAGGGATCTCGTCTGCAAGATGACCTGCCTGGATCCTTTCCAGAGGATCGCGGCGCGAGAGGCGCTGCAGCACCCTTGGTTTGCTGCAGAATAGGAGGCATGGTACAGTACAGCTGTTCGCAAGCCAGCGCTGTCACCGCGTACAATGGTTCGAGTGAGCGTCACAGAACCATAAGATATCCAGTCCAGGACGAAGAAGCACATGCCTCATAAACGCCATCCTGTTCGCCGATGTTAATTCTCATCATCTCAGAGGGAATTCAATCGGTTGTAAAAATAATTGTCCTAGTTATATAAGGCCTAATAGGTTTGGTAAGTGGCTTAGCGAGCTTTAGTGATAATACTTATAAGTAATTAAATTTAACATAAGCATGTTGTCACGGCCAAAGTACACTCGGTGCGTAATCAGCTAGTCTATCTTCCTGCACACCTTTCGGAAGAGGTCACGGAAGACTATGGGACTCTAGATATGGGTTATACTTTGTATCAACATCAATCACCCGGACGTGAGACTAAGTGCCTATAGCATACATTTAAGCTAGATATAGGTGTATCGCACCTTAGACCTCACGGTTATGCATAGACCATGCTGCTGTACGAAAACCCTCTACACTGCCTGATTCAGATCAATGTGATGGCAATCCTGGCCCCGTTTTCTGCCCATATCTACTGTATACACTCTAGAGTCTCGACTGAACCGTTCTCTCGACGTGTGAGCTAGAAGCCGCACTCTATGGCTACTTTCGGGCGCAATAGACTCTTACTTCCCTTGTGTCCTACACACGGCTTCATTTGTTTCAGCTATCCACTATTACCGGGACATGTCTTCCCAAGTTTGATCACCATCTGTCATCACAAGGTCCGGGCAGAATCGCCTGGCCTAGCGCCAATGTGCTTCCCGTTTGCGCATCTTGGACGGCGGTGATCAGGTTCAACCCGGGCCAGGCTTCTCAGCACGAGGTGCTCGCATAATGATTTGCTAGCCTTTTGTGCTAAACCGTCCTAGAACAAGGAGCATATCTTCGACGCTGTTTTCGTGGAGAGCTTCTACATGTTGTTTCGAGGTCAAGCCACAGTCGAGTACCGATCAAAAAGGCTTTGCAACTTTCCGGCTCTCACTAAGTCCCGTCTCAGGATCTTTATATTCCTTCCAGCTCACAGGGAACATCGTATTGCCCGCTTCGCTCGTAGCCATGATGACACCCAGTTCATTGCTCGCGGTCGAGAGATAATAGTTCGCCTGGTCACCCAGCGATATCTGTTTTTTTCATCCAGGCCCATTAGCTCACATCCACAAAGCACACTTCTTTGTCATGTCCAAACGAGTAGCGGTCAAGGAGCCGAATATGCGAACTCACCACCTGCGCCCGCACAATGTCCCCAGGCCGGAAACTCTCGTATATCTTGACGCGGTCCTTCTCCGTTGCGCGCACGTCCTGCACACGCACAACGCCCTGCCACTGCGCCCCTAGAACGGCATCCCCAACCACTAGGATCGCGACGGTGGCCTCGCGCGGCGTGATTCGCGTCACGCGGCACAGGACGATGTTGCCGACCTCAGGGAGCACTTCGCGCTTGTCCTGTTGCTCGGCTATGCTGTTGCCTGCTGGCGCTACCGAGATAGTAGGCAGGCTGTTTGTATTGGAGGATGTGTTAGACGTGTTGACTGCTGAAAGCCGGTGCATGCGCTTCGCGGGCCCGGGGGTCTTTTCCGGCTGTGTGATACTGATGGTGCCGAGTAGCGATGAGTAGAGATTCGAATCGTGGATGTGTGTCCCTGGGCCAGCGGTGTATTTATTGGAGGGGCCGAGAAGCTGGCCGGGTATGGCGATTGTTTGCGTCTGCGCCATGGTCGCCGATGGTGTATGTTGTGGGGTAGGATACGATTCTCGTGTGAAGCTGAGGGGTTGGAGGTTGAGCCGTTTAGAAGCTTTTTTTTGTTTTGGGTGATGTAAAGTTACAACCGGAGTTTACGTAGCTCGTTCTGTCGATGGTGCGGCTCCGACTAACTTAACCTTACGTACTTCGGTAGCTCCAATGAGAAGACAGATTGCTACCAGGTACATAGGTGCTTCAAAGTGGTGCGATCCGGCTGGTTGGTCTGCCGAAGAGCAGCCCCACCCCCCTGCTGGAACTTGCCGTTCAATGAAGCTGGACCCCTACGCGACCCCTACAAGACCCTATCAAATCGGTCAATTGGCACCGAACCGCGCCGGACGTGATTGAATAAATTTGGAATAAGCAGCTTAGGTAAATTTAGACTCTACTGTATAGCTATACGAATACGCCGGGCGCAGAGCTTCTACATCTCTTACACCTATTAAATATATTTTATTTATTTCTTCAGTCGCTCATTCTTTCTATTCTCATTCACTCCTTAAGTTCCTCATTGACGGTGGTAGTAATGGCGCCTAAATCCTCCTCAGGGTCCGGCGGGCTCACCCGTCTGCTGACCATCCTCGCGATCCTGATCGGCGCCTTCGCGCCCATCGTCATGCTGCTGGAGCGCAACCTCGAGAGCTTCTACATCTTCAAGACCGACGAGCTGCACGAGCTCGCGCAGCGCGGCATCAAGGCCCACGGCAACGATACCGGCGCCATCGTGAAGTATATCGTGTCCGAGCTTGCGGAGCGACACCCGAACCACGTAAATGCCAAGCACGACGTTCCCGAGGAGTGGTTCTTCAATAATGCCGGTGGTGCCATGGGCGGCATGTATATCATCCATGCTAGTACGTATAATTTCTCCTGCACCTGGGCTTGACAAAGTAGACGACGGGGAGAGCCAAAAGTGGAAGAGACGAGAGAATAGCGAAAGGGGGGTATTTGAAAAGAAGGACAGAGGAAAGGAAACGAGAGCCAGATGACCCATTACAACCCTAGGCTAACCTACAAAAACCACGGGACAGGCGTGACCGAGTACCTCATCATCTTCGGGACGGCAGTCGGGACGGAGGGGCACACGGGGCGGCACACGGCGGACGACTACTTCCACATCCTGTCGGGCGAGCAGTGGGCGTACACGCCGGGCGACTTCCAGGCCGAGGTCTTCCCCGCCGGCTCGGTGCACCACCTGCGCCGCGGCACCGTCAAGCAGTACAAGATGCCCGAGGGCTGCTTCGCGCTCGAGTACGCCCGCGGCTGGATCCCGCCCATGCTGTTCTTCGGCTTCGCCGACGGCCTGTCCTCCACGCTCGACCTGCCCACCCTCTGGCGCACCGTCTTCATCACCGGCCGGGAGATGCTGGGGAATCTTGCCCTCGGCAAGTTTTAAACAAAAGGCAACAAAACAGAGGGAAGGAAACATAATGAGAAGAAGAGGAGGGAGTTGGAGGGGGTAAGAAACTCTATCAGCTGTATGTATAGGCTACATGTTATGATAATGAGTGGTTTGGGAACATGGAGACAGGGGCAGATAATGTCAACTGTCTGTTCTTTGGTCACATAGAGCGCAGGTACCTAACGGACATGCCAGTCAATAACCTGGCTCAATAGGTAGCATATAATTCAATGACGAAACTATATCCCACTTGCCATAGCCAATTTGTCAGCGGTTGAAGAGGCATAACCCCCTTTTCCCATAGTCACAAAGCCTTCACGGAGGCCTTCCGGATTTCATACTAGTTGTGCACTTCGGCGCGGGAATCGCAAAGAATCAAATCATATGTCGAAGCTCCCGAGTATATCTATATCGGAAAACGCCATGTAACCACCCGATGCCTTATGCTATGCCCTGGAATCCTTAATGCAACGCGCATACAATAAAGTTAAGCAAATCACGAGCCAACCGCCTATGCAATTCCCACATAAAACCGCCTCCAAGGATCCGTACCCCCCAGCGGCTTTCCGACTAGCTCCTGTTCAGTAACAAATTCGAGGACCCTCCAGTCGTAAACAGCGACCCAATCCCGCCCGCCATCACTTTTCTTCAGATCGGCGTCCTGGATTTTCTGCAGGAATGCCTCTGTCGCTTCCTTCCGCCTAGATTCAACAAGACAGATTTTGCGCGTCCGGTTTTTTCTCTCTGGAGTGCCTTTGGTACGAATCCCAGATTCACTACTTCCTGTGCTGCTCCGTCGATTTACGTATTTCCAGACCCGAGGGTCGAGCAGCGGGTCGGCAATGCCGTGTTGTATGAGCAAATCCTCAGTAATCCATGCATAGCTCGATATGCATGGTGAAAGTAGAATAGAACTATTGGCAAGGACACACTTAGCCCCGGCACGGGAACAGCATGCGGAGGAGGATCCCTTGTCACGCGCCTGGCTTTGAGTCCGGACCGTCACTGGATTTCGTTGGGGCGGAGCGATCCTACTGGGTGACGAGGACACCACCTCCGACGCTGCACAATAAGCAATAGGCGAAGAGGGAACTGTAATATTCTCGACCAACGCATGAACGTTGTCTTGTGCTTGTGAGTAGGATATTAGCAACGCAGACGAATGACGCTGAGATTCCGTAGGATCCTGCTCAGGAATATTTGCGTCTACTTGGCTAAGGGGCTCTCGATGCCGCGTATGAGTAGATGAAGAATCACCTAAGGAGTTTTGTAGTGGTGAATGCGCTGACAACGCATCGGAATGCTTCCGAGGCCGCTTTGCGGCGGAGCTTGATCCTGAGTTCTCGTTGCTTATTCGTTTACCACGGCTCGAAGCTGATGTAGTTGAACTACTGTGATCGGTCTCTATAATAGACACTACGGCTTCAACAGCCGAAAATCTCGAAGACGACAGTAGATTGCAACGAGGTTGACGCGGTGTGAATTGGATCGAATTTGGTGGTGAAGGTGAAGGTGAAGGCGAAGGCGAAGGTGGAAAAGCGTTATTAGTACATGTGCTCGCTTGACTTACCGCGTCAATCGAATTTCTTCCATGATCGATCATTTCTAGAGCTTTGACCCATTGGCGCATCTCTTGGCTATCCTCTTCCAGTGGAACCAATCTTGCCGTTTCGGCAATTTCTTGCAGCTCGGAGAAGGTAATAGTATCCAGATATGATCTATCATGATGTACCTTGCTAACCTGCGGGAACCTCATGCTCCAGAAATTGGTGTTCGGCTCCTTGTCGAATGCGAAACAACGCATATCAAAGACCAGCGGTTTTGGAAAAACGACCGTTGGTCGTTTCGCAAGCATACTTCGGCTGTCATCCAGTATAATGGATTTGTTTTTCTCAAAGGGTATGGTAAGTGGTCTTCGTTGAGCCCAAAATGTTGATAGTACCGGCCCAGAGAGCTCGACGATGTTTGTAATTAGGAATCGGGGCATCTCAGTCTTAGCTTGTGCTTGATTCTTGTTTTCTAGACATCCAATGAAAAAATGAGTCCATCTCACATTGGGTATCCTGTATTCTCTTGCCTTCGCTGAGTCATAAGATGCGCCTACAACGGCAAAGTCCCCTACGTCACCCCATCCTTGTATGTACTCCTTTTTTAATTTGATGTTGCAACAGCTGTACTGTCTGTTTGTGATGGTGAAATCGAAGTAGGGCTCGTCTGGCTTTAAAACTAAGCCTTCGCTGCGAGAGACGATGCACCTAGCGAAAAGTTCGCGCAGGGCTTCAGTGGCTGTTCGTCGAGAAGTAGATATGGTGGTGCGGGTCACGAGCTCTGCATGGCCTTTTCGACATGTAATTATTTTGCTCAGGCGTTGAAATCGATCAGTATTGTTCATGCCGAGGAGAGATTCATCGTCTATTAAGAGCGCATCATAATATATAATCATGAGATGTTCATACTCATGTGCCCTGCTTACAGATGAGTTCTGAGTTTGTAATTCTAAATTGTAGCAACCTACTGTGAATCGTTTGCAGTTCCCAGGAACGCGCCTGAGCGAGAAACATGCTTGCGAATTTTATGAAAGGGAAGAATCTTATTTTCCTAATCTTCCAATGAGCGTAAGTAGACCCAGGCTAAGGACAGGGTGCTCACCTTAGTACTATATACAACAAGTTCTCCTTCAAGGATACAGCCTCTTTTGATGGGACAATCTTCCTTCCCTATCTTGAGAGAATCGCGTATAGCCCTACATGCTTATTAATTAAGAGTCGAAGAGAAGTCGCGGTGTCATAACTAACTTGTGTAAGCGTTTTCGATCTATTGTGCTATCTTTGCCACTCTTGGAGAATATCTGGATGTAGTTAGGAGGTTTTTGGAGGTCGATATGAATCTGGCAATATTCTCCATCGATTTTTTGCTCGCAGATTACCTCTCTTCCCCGTGCCATGTCTAAGCAATTTTTGATACTTCTTCCTTTGAACCATGGTTGTCTCCCAACTTTTGTACCAAGGCGTGGTTTCAAGATACTTGAGATAGCACTTGGTTCATTAGATATCTCGCTAATATGACGCACGAAAGCGGTTGCAATGGAGAGGTCATCTCTGATCTTCATCATCTGAGGCAGGAGCGGATGGTAGTTACGAAATACAATGTGCGCATTCATCGTCACGGGCTGATAATTCTTCAACACTAGCCTGGTAAACCATTTTGCACCCCGTGAACTAAGACGTTTGTAGATGCTGGCTAATGAGCTTTCTCGATGGCGTGTCGTGGGTGTGCTTTGTAGAGCTCTGACGGCAGGCGAGCTGAATCGACAGGTTGCTGCTATACGACTGAGAGTCTCGTCAATCTCCTCTACTGTGGGCTCGCTCTTGTCATCCAGAGAATTTGGCTAGGTCCAGTCAGCTAATCAAGTTAATCGTCTGGAGAATACGTAGGCAAACAAATTATGGTTTGCGAACGAAATGGACCTACTGTGCGGCTTAAAATTTCTTCGATACATTCACCAAGATCAACACCCGAACCAGGTTCAAGGTATCTCCGCAACTCCTTTACCCGTGAGGCTCCTAACAGTAGGGCCTTGCCAAATATGCTCTGTAACTTTGGGGCCTGAATGAAGTAGACCCGATCGGTCCTCCGTTCAGGTAGCAACGTAGACAGAATAGCACAGGCGTCATTGCCAGGCGCATTGAAAAGAGAGCGGTGCTGCTGAAACCAGCACTTGATGATGGTTTCAGATGGCGTTTGTTTTTCCGGTGACTTGCGTAATTCATCATCGAGCTCCTGAAGAAGATCACATATATACTTGTAAGGAAATGGCATTGCAGTTATAGTCAAGGCTTTGGAGACGCAGAAGGGGAAGAGAGAGAATGGTCCCTTTCCTGAGACTAGCTCCAGGGGAAATGCGTGGAAAGATCATATTTGTAGGCAGCAAAGGAGACAAGGCCATTGCAAGCCCAGAGGCGGAAGCAAAGCAATCGATCAGTTTGTGTAGATGCCTTGCACTTTTACACCCTTCTTTGTTCATGTAAGGTGTCCAACAAAGAACTTGAAGGCAGCAAAGGGCACCATAACCTTTAATAGGCGTATAAGTAGAATCTGACTTCCCACTTGTGACGAGTCAAGGTCGAAATGGCTTGATCTGATTAGCCGACGCGGGGCAGAGCTGACGCGATGTCAATAACGGGTGTTCACGTGCCTACCCAGAATACCCACCTAGTAGTCTAGTCTAGGCGTCTCGAGTAGGTAGGCAGAGGTAGTGCACCAAAAAAAAAGGACACTGTTAACCTACCAATAAACCGAATCACATTAATGTAGTACAATACACATATCTTAGCATACCTGAGGACTAGCGTCATCATTATTTAGAAATGGCAATAAAAATACATAATGGTTACTAATATGTCTTTTGAACAGCATTTCGATGGTGGTTCTATAGTTGCTATTATGTGTAAGTGCTTAAGGTGGGTGGAAGAATTTGCTGCGGACTAGGTGCACTCAGCTGTTTCCATTTTCTTGCAGCTCGATACCAGCTGGCAGCCGTCCACCACTCGATCACTATCTGACTAAGGTATAGTTACTATAGTTACTAACTTATACTGTAGTTACTAGATACTGTATAAAACTCTCCACAAACGGGCCTGTCAAGCCTGTTTCGCCATCGTCGTCAGTTCCATGGGTCGGTTCAACCCAGCTGAGCCAATTGCAAGGGGTTTTCTGCTGGGCACTACCCACTTGGTGCTAGGAGCTGCAGGACATCAATTTCGTCCTTGCAGGATACCTGGCACTACTTTCTGCACCACAATGCGCAGCTCAACACCGGTCGATGTCTTTTTACCCTATAAATCTTGCTCGAGTCACCCCTGAATGCACCACCATTCAGCCACGAACAAGTCCATCCCAAGCCCAGATCATCAGGGCTTCTGTGGAGTCTGGATGTTGTGTTTCGTAAACGGTTGACGGGGAGCCGAAACGGAGGCAAGAAAGCCTGGGATACCTAGGAAACACAATGAATCAAAATAAATGATGCCTGGGGCTGCATACATATACACATCCGAATTGACTCTCCTAATATCCCAGGTTTAAAGCAGACCCTGACCTTTGCATATTGCTTGACGACTCACGAGATTGACAGCTCCGCTACGTATATTGGTCTTATTAGCCCAGGGTCCTTTGTTGAATCATTCTTTCTCTTCTTCAACAGTTGCCGTGGTCAACCCAGGTCTACCTACACCTATCCAGTCATTCGCGATCTGTTAGATGCCCCTTTCCCCCATTTTGTAGAACAGATGAAAGCCCACCAGCCAATAGCCTCTTTCCTTCTTTCTTGCCCTGCCTGATTCGGAGATGGGATCCATTGGTTCTTGTCACCTCCAACGCCGTTCACTGTTATCATTCGTCGCCTAGGCTCTCAGCTGCCCCTGACAACCCGTCCGTCTGCTTGCCCTATCATCATACAAGCATCCCAGGTGGTTATTATTAAAGATATAGGGTAGCATCAGCACTGGCTGCAGGTCCCAACCCACTACTTACGTATCCTTCAATTTCCCCTGCCAGAAACAGCTTCACTCTCTTCACCGCAGTCTTCCCGCCCTGCTCATCGCCGTCTGCCTTAGTCGCCGATGGTGGATTTTGTAGTGGTGACTGCAATTCAATTAATCTGTCCATGAAACCAACACAACTTCTACAAATTTGCTCGGTTACATCGTCTTTGTCCACTCCTTTCGACGACAGGCGCCTCAACAATATATTCAGTGCTCTATATTCTAGAAGATCAACAGCTTCAGGGAGACACCAAAGGCACCGTCGGGCCCCAAGTGCTCCGTCCGCTCCTTCATATTGTTATCCTCATCATAATCAACGACGACGTCCCATAGGTGAACCCTCAAGGTGTCGCTCAATACAAAGGCTTCTCAGGCCATTTGCTTGGACAGACATGGGCTTGGAGCGCCGTCTGTCGCGTGCCTTGCCTGATGCACCTGTGTCTCTCGACACAGTCCTGAATGCATCAAGCATCAGCTTAAGGCCAAGTGATCCGGCACCAGCTGCAGCCCCTTCGCTTTCGTCTCATCTCAACCAGGGAGAACAGATTGAAGATGTGCCGAAAGCCACAGACACGCCGTTAGCCTCCATGCCTCCGCCGCCGCCGCCACCAGCAAGCGAGACATTTGAGACGCGCTCTATTCGCTCCACATCATCCGCCTCTAGAACTGCTAACCGACTTTCTTTAACACTGCCAATCGCACTCCCCAACAGTCTTGCTTCGAGACCTCCACCTGCGTCCTCAATGCCTCCAACTCCTGTCGACACCTCCACCCTGAATTCCCCCGTTGATCCGGATGACTTCATTATTGCAATCGCTGCACAAGAACGCCGTGTGTTGGAGCTGCGCGAAGAACTCACAAGAGCTGAAGCGGAACTGAAAAGGTTACAAAGACAGTGGACAATATCAGAGGGTTGCAGAAAGAGGCCAGCGAGTAGAAATGTTGAACCTCTTCGCACTTTAGCACCTGCCGCAACTCTCCAATTTGAACACGAAGACAGCCCAGCGGCGAAGCGCAATAGTGAGCTGGAGAGGAGAAAGGCCATTCTTCTTGCCCAAAGTCAAGGTACCCCTCGAGAACACAGGAGAACTGTCATGCGCGGAGGTCACACACGAACTCTATCCTTGCTCTCACCTACAAAGTCTAGTGGAGATGTGTCAATTCACGAGGATCAGGATACCCTGCGGTCACCGGACTCATACATGAGCCGCTCGCCAAGTTCGGTGGTTTACCCCTTAAACAAGCGTGCCACCTGGGCGCCACGTCAAACTCAACAGACGACCGGTGTCAAACAGCTTGCGAATGACTTTAGGCAAGGTCTTTGGACGTTTGTTGAAGACTTAAGACAAGCAACTGTGGGCGATGAAGGCGTATCAGGAACAACAAATAGAACCAGTGAGATGGGTTCGAGGCAGAATAGGTCAGATGGTGACCAAGATACTATACGTGCGTCCACAGCGAATCGTGGTCGCATCCCCTTCCTTAATGAGCTCGACTCTCCGGCCGATACCCCGAGTAGATCATCCACAGGTAGCTTCAGTGATCGCTTTCAGCATCAGCGGACGTCCTCGAGACCAGAGCCCCGTACTAGAAAACACTTCTCTTGGACGCCACTCACTTTCGAGAGTATGGATGATGACGATTGGTCGAACTGGGACTCCCCTAATGTCAAGACATCGCGATGGAGCGGTAGCACTGTGAATGGAGACATCATTTCGGCCATTCCTGAGAGGACCGATGAAAATGAGGCCACACTGTAAGAGCACGCCCCCAAGTGAAGCTGAGAAACATTCAACCAAAAAAAACTAGCAGCAAAGCGACCTTCAAGTATTTGTGGTCTAATTCATAATATAATAATAGGAGACGAAAACGCTCGAGAAATGAACTTCGCTCACCATCTCCCAAAACCCCAAGTAAGCTTGAGGAACTGCCTCAAGCTATCCTGAATCGTCTCACACCCAGCAATATTAAGAACACGACGTCGAATTTCATCAAAGAGTGGGAGAAGAGCTTGTCACCGCCAGCCGAACCGACTACTTTTGAGACCGGGTTGCAGGATTTCACGCATAGCACTCAGTAACCATAGTCTACTTGTTTGCACTACGAAAAACCAAACTGATAGTCTAAACCGTGTATTGGGCACGATAGAATACCTAGCCTTTGTCTCTACATCGGAAACCGAAATGTTTGCCTAGACGTGTCATAAGCGGTTAAGAGATCGGGCTGGTAGCTCTAGGGTTAAGGATAACGGCGCGTCTTGTATGGGGAGAGTCATATTTAAGAGTTTATAAACTTAGACGATTAATGATACTAATGATAGATGCTAATGTAACAATGAAATATATTCATTTAGCGTTGTCAGCGTTAGATACATCACATGCTTGCGTTTTTCTCAGCCGTGGTGACTTGTGCTCTTGTTGGCTTCTACTGTGAGTGTGGTATAAAGCATATAAGAGGAAATGTAAGCCTTAGACTAGAAGGGGCCATGTCGAGGCCGGACAACGGTACTATATATATGTACGTGGTAATATTCTGATATCATTGGGGACGGCAACTGGATATGACACAGCCTCTGATACAGAAGTTATAAAGATATTTTACAAATTCGAGGCCAGCGATGTGTGTTGGACTATTCCCGCACACAGGCGCACAAACACAGAAGGTAGCCATGATAAAAGGAGAAGGTATGGGAAACTGATAGCAACAAATTACATTCTCAGGTGTGTTGTCTTGGTTATTTACGGATCATGATTATCTATGCAAATATTTAAGAGTCAGGACTTCCACTAGGCGTTTATCAGAGAAACCCCGCCTCAAATGCAACGGGAAACATGTTCCTCCAACGCCTTGCTGTTACCATATGAAAATGCAAAGCTGTGCTTGCCCAAAACACCTTAAGATCAGGCTCGCAGAGCTTTCAGATGCGAGTAGGCTCCCCGTTCGGAGATTGGCCTCTGTCAGTAGTCTGTCTAGATGCCATATCCAACGAGATCAACTAGGTCGATTGCTATTCCTTCAGGTATGACGGGTTGTCAGGAAAACCATTTCATGACTTCTCGTCCATCATCTTGTTTGCAGCATCCGGTTTGGGCGCGTGAGCTATGGAGCTAGGAGCGGCGTAGTTATTGACAGACTTATCTTAGTTTCTTCCACTCCTGACTCTTCAGATTCCTTGACTTTCGATTCAGTAATCAGAGAAGATGCATTTGCTGTAGCGAGTGCACGGCTTTTGCTGGCGGAAGGGGAGAGGGACCTGCGTGGTGACCTGCGTGGCGATCTGCTTTGCCCACTACTAGTCTCTCCTATGTTGTTGGGTTGGCCTGATGGTGCGTCCTGAACTTTTGAGGCTGGTCTATTCTTTTTGGCTCGCAGAGGAGCTTGGACCGCACCGGCCTGACTTTTGCGACTCCACAGAGATAACATGTCCTTAACCTGCGGCGCCCACACATCCTCACCTTTAGCGAGATCAGAGAATTCCAAGCAGTTAGGAGACCCTAGAATGAAGTCTCCTTGCCGGTTTCGACAGAGCTCAGCCATCATAGCGGACGAGGACACCTTGGCCCCTAAATCATGGCAGAAGCTTCGCACATAAAAACCAGAAGTAACGGTCATTCGGATTCTCGCTGCAGGAGGCCCTTTGTCGTCCCAGGGAAGAGGCAAATCTGAAGCAGGAGCTTGGGGAATCAGGTTTGATCCTTTGCCGGGTTTGGGGGCTGCTGGCGGCATCTCGCCTAAGGCCCCTGACATCATTGGAACATCCTTTGGGTCATTCGCTTTCCTACGCTTGTTGAACCGATCATAAACAAGGGCATCCACATTCTCGTCAGCTTTCCTCTTGAAGTTTTCGTGGTCTTTCCGAGCCTTCGTGTCAGCTTCCTCTTCGTCGGGAGTGAGCTTCTTTGAAGTCATTTGATCCTTCTCGACCTTCCAGACCTGCTCGGCAAAGCTTCGCTCAAAGTTTGTCGCCTCTTCTGCAGGCCACCGATGGGAATGCGTACCAGGTTCGTACCATTCTACTAGTTCAAGGTCCGAAACCTCAACCTCCCTTGTAGCAATTTCACGCGGTATAGGTTTGCCTTCGCGCGCATATTCGTAGAGGGGCTTTCCCTCCATCTTCAGAGCAGAATAAAGTGGCGGCATTTGATGGTACTTGCCACGAAAGGACTTGAGAGCCTCCTCTACCAAAGGGCGTGTGATGTGATCATAGGCTGTCTTCTTTAAAATCTTGCCGACTCTGTCATACGTATCAGTGCTGGCACCGAACAAAACTATGGTTTCGTAGGTTTTGGTACAGTCAAGGAATGACTGTAAAGACTTGGTGCCCTTCCCGATGCCAAGAATGAGCACTCCTGTCGCTAGAGGATCCAAAGTCCCGCCGTGGCCCATCTTAACACGGATATCATTCTTGCCAAATTTGCGCCTCTTCTTCTTATTGTTGGATTCTTGTGATCTGTTTGCAAGTTCCTGATCGATCATTGGCTTGAAGAGGGCGGAGGGATTGAAGTGGTGTTGGCAGTCTCGAATCACTTGCGCGGAGCTCATACCCATGGGCTTGTTAATGCCTACCAAAGTTCAAAGGGTTAGTCAAATTGATACCTTTCAGGTAGGCGGCAGTTGATTACAATACCAAAGACGCCGTCTAAGACGGGGGCTGAGGCGGAGCTGGACGCTGCCATTCTGAAGAATCTAGTAGCTTTCATTCGAGAAAGAGGGGGAGGTGTGATTTGAAGAGATAGATGACCAGAGAATGGCCATTGAACGAGCAAATTAGCAAAAGAGAAGTCTAGCCAGGCGCCAGCAGTAGAAACGCGCGCCAGTATTCTTGCGGGATATTATGAAAATTACTGAGAGTTAGGCAAGAAAAGAGTATGCATACGAAAGGACTGGAGAATTAGGTTGACATTAGAAGCGTTATAATAGAAAAATTCCAATAGCTTAAGATTAGAACATGTACAAAGAAGAATCGCAAATGCGCGACGCTTATCGATTGGTCCGCACGATAGATGTGTGGTTCCGGTGGCTAAGTATATTTATAGTCACGGTACGGTGCTTAGGGTGATATCAACCGTATAAGATAAGTATGCAGTACTCTGAGATACTGTGTACATACTTCGTACCCACAAGCGGCACATCAACGAAGTTCTCCGACCAACCAATGCCGCTAATTGAAGTAGGACCCCGCACTTTTCCCTCTTCGCCCAATGGGCAAGTTAACTTCCGCATGCGCTTTCGGCTCACTGTCGCGTTGGTATTTCGTACCCCCGTCGGGATATTATATATCGGCGCGGCGCGTGTTCGGTCAAGGCTGTGATTCTGTGATCCTCAACACCACATTGTGTGCACACCTGAGGTCGCACTTTGATATCTGCTGTTCGGTTGGTTCATGCGCTTCATCATCTTACTCTGTGGACTTTCCCACTTACTACTACTCGTTACTGGCCGTTGTCTACCTTTCTTGTGCCCTTTGCGTACATCTTACATCTCTCTTCCATCTCTATCTACCTATGTCGCCCAGGTAGATCGCCCAGGATAGATCCCCTCATTCCGACACCCCACCACACCCATTCACTTCAGTCTGCCTTGTGAGCTGTACAATACGGCGCATTTCCCGCCATTATGGTTGGACGCAAGAGGCGCGCGACGTCCAACTCAACCGTCGCCACAGTTGACCAAGTTGGTGTCAGACACTACAAAGAAACTTCTATCCTCAAGCCAGTCAGCAACAACATCCACACCGACGAATGGCCTACCTTTCTCCTCGCCGATGCTACCGTCTATCGCCGTGACGGTACTTTAGTTAATCAGCTGCATGTTGACCTAGAAGGCCCCTTTATTATCCGGGGAAAGCTCGAGCTTGAGAAGGACCACGAGTCAATTCGTGAGTGGTCTAGAAAACCTCACCTGCTGGCATGTCGCTAACTTGCTGTTTTCTCAGTCGTCAATCGTAACATGAAGACGAGGTCTATCTGGATCCAAATCGAAAGCTCCAATGCCTTTTCGGTAGGTGCAAAAGACGACAGCCTATCCGTCCCTGTCGTTTGGGCTAGTGGTGCAGCTGGCTGGTTCGAGATTGTTTCCTCCGAGCGTTACCAACCTATATGCGACATCATGTTCCAAGCCGTTCGTCTCCTCTACTCCCTTCAAGACCAGTACGATGCGGCTCTCGAGACGCTACAAAAATCCAAAAAGAAGAAGAAAGCGACGTATGAGGACGTGGTCCTGGACCTCGATGAACTCCTCTTCCAATATGCCCTACGTGCGGGCGACGGCCTCACCCTTCCCGAAACCTATGAACGGCTCCATGATCAGGCCATTTTCCTTCTGTCACACTTCCCGAAAGGCACCGGCTTGTTCAAGTATCTGGCAGACAAGTTCCCCGTAGTCCTCCACTCGCTCGTTTAAACATGAACTATACTAATAGGGTTTCTAGGACATCGCAAAGAAGCTCGCCAATAAGGACGCCAAAGATATAAAGCGCACCGACAGCTCCCGTTCTCCGTTAAAAGCCTATGACTATCCGCACCGTGAGAAATCTACATCACTAGAGATTGCCGACGGAAGGAAGAAGGGTATGGGGTATTCCAAACTTAGCGCTCCAAGGACCACGCGAACCAGCGAAAGATCCGATGTAGAAGCCGCCAGTTCGTCAGGAAATAGTCGCGAGACCCTAACGTTCAGGTCCACGAGAGCCAAGCAGAAATCACCAGAGTATCTCACTCTTGAAGAGGATGGTATTGCCATGGTTGACCCTCCCGACTATAATATTTATCGCTCCAAATTGTCTCGTGGTCGCCGAACGAACGCTAATAGAGAACACCTAACTGCTAATCCCACTTCATTGCGGATGGTCGAGCAGCAATCTACGGGGGCAGCGAATCTCACAGAAGGAACGAAACGTACGGGAAATATCATCGTCGACACCCTACAAGAGGTTAGGAAACAGATGCTACAACTCATTAGCGAAGGAAAGCAGAAAAAGTCGTTAGATCAGATACATGCTAAGAGCTGGCGGACGAAGGTTTACATGGAGATCAATATCCGGGACTACCATGCAGTTGAAGAAATCTTCCTATATCACGCTCGGAATATTGTGCAGTTTCTTGGACCCGAATGGCACAGCACTCAGATCTATCAATGGGCTAAGGATAATGCGTCCAATCCACCTACATTCCAACGCATCTCCGAGACAGAGATTAGGCAGCTTGTCAGGAGAGTGAAAAAAGGGGGACGAGGCGCCCTTGCAGAAATGTCGGCAAACGAAAGCTCGCCGGCAGAAACTACAGAGCATGTTAGCAAGCAAGCGCCGAAAAGAGGCCGCCTCAGTGGTAAGGCCGCTGGGCTACGGCCATCTACAGGTAGCAAGAAACGTCTGCGCCACGAAGCAGACTTTGAAGACGACATAGATCTTGACGAAGATGGATCACTCAAGAGATCCAAAAAGCCGCGCTATCTCGACAACGAAGACGACGACGACGACGACGATGACGGCGAAAACGATAATGATGAGAACATTAGTAGTGATGACAGCGATAGAACCTCATCCAAGAACAATAAATCCGGGGCAGAAAACCAAACAGCAGATGATGATGTACCAGTAACCGAGCTCGTTATCCGTGCTGAGAAACTACCATCGGCCCGGCCCAAAGGACCTAACCAGACATGGACTTGCGAGGAATCTGACTGTGAATACGTCGTCCGAGCTGCTCATGAAGAACAGGGCCAGAAACTCATCAGCGCCCATTATGAAGAGCACGAGAAAGAGGCCTACGACGCCGTGCAAAAGACGAGCAAGAGAGTTAGCCTTGCCGTTCAGGAGGCTAGAGGGCATATGCCAATCAAGTATGTCTATTTCCCCCCTCTCCTTATTTTAGTCAAATACGACACATAAACTAGTGCTGCACGCCCAGCAGCACCAAGGGCCAGCCTAGTGGCGCAAGAATGGTTCCATAGAACATCATTATGAATGATTGCTCCGCTTGGCTTTGGTCCAAGAAGTGTGTTCTGCTACTGTTTACTCGCATAACTCTTACAGTCTCGGTATTTCCAAACATTGCATGTGGAGACTAGAAGACCTTTTGATAACAGCTACCCCTTTTCAAATACCTTGATCTATTCATTAGACAAACCACATCACTGCCCATAGCCAACAAGACCTTGTTCCTTCATCATTTCAGCCACTCCTATCAGACAAAACTTATCTAACATAGTCCTCCCCAGTCATCTCCTTGAGAAGATTCGCAATCTAGGCGAGAAATCCAAACGACGTGGTGATGTCCACGTGAACGGGCAAGCTGTGCCGGAACCGATCAAACGGACTCTTCTTATCTGATCTGATCGGAGCTTTCTCCTTTATGGGAGCAATATGATTAGGAACCCTTCTTCCGAATTCATAGTGGCTATTTCTACGTTCAAAACGGCTTGCCTCAGCCGAGGCTATTTGGCACAGCATTTCAATGCTGTCTCTTTGTGTGATTTGTGCACTTCTAGGCCTAGTTCCAGGTCCAGTGGTTGGATGGTGGGGATTTGTATACAAGTCATGACTTTCTAGCATGGCACGGCATGGCACGACCGTCAGGTCCAGAGGGCGTTGGACGGCGTCTTTACGGCGGAAAAGCATGGGTTTGGTAAGGTCGGATTGATGATACCCGGAGGCTTCATTTGCATGCGTTTTCTTGGCAATGTTTGTTCAGTCTAAGAGCTCTTTGACTGTATATATGACAAATACGCCAATTACTTCGACAACTCTGAATAGGTAGCTCGAGGTAAAATACACACACGGTTGACCCGGTTCTTAGTATGCAGAGGATTCCAAGTAGTTCAGCAAAGATGAAAGCTTCTGTTTATTTATTATGCACCATTAAGGTCAGCATTCTAAGAAGGAAATCACTCTTACTACGTATTTTCTTAGGAAGTCGAGTTTGAATTCAGGTTTTGTAGTCCTCTGGACTAATCCATAGGGCTCGCGGTGGATCAACCATTATTTAGGTAAATAGTTATCTGACCTCTTTGATAATATTCTTTCGGGAGTTTAGGTTAACATTTAGTGCCAAGTGATAATCCAGCAAGTCAAGTGCTAACTACTATTATTCAATCAGGATGCGTGTTAAGAAATCTGTGCTCATCATAGCGAGGGAGTAGGTGACAACTCTTCAGCATTGTCAATCGAGGTTGAAACCAAATCCACATCCAGGTTCAACGCCGTGTTAAGACCTCACCTAGCAACTATAAGATAAGCTGAGATGCAGAACTGAATTTTTTGTCCTCCAACCTTTTCTCTTCTAAAAAAAAAATAAAAACCAGGCTCTTGTACTCTTACCCAATAGCCCTGAGATCAGAAACAAAATTCCGGGAATCCGCACTACAAGTTAGAGGAGTAACAAGTGTTGCCTTTCTGACGGCACCTTCGCTCTCGCCGGCCGGTTATCATGGAACTGCAGCCCATTTGTTCGTCGCTGGGTCATGTTGGGCCCAGCCCAGGTCCTGGTGGTTATAGGTCGGAATGTGAAAATCCCAGTCGGTCGCCCACCTGGCCAGGTGATCTTGTGGGTTTGCTGCCCTGATCTGTAACCGGTCATTCCTGAGCATGATCAGAACCCTGTGGATCTCCGTCACCCAGGGTAACGGTACGATGCCTCTCCTTGCTATGATCACTTGCATGACATTGTAGACGAGGCGAAGGTAGCCCAGCTGTGACATCTGGGCCGACTGAACTCCACTCTGGGCGGGATCGAGCGGATTGTACAAAGTATTAGGCTCCCGTCTCTTGTTGCGCGGCGTAGGGGGATCAATTACGTGGTAATATTTCAGAGGGTCGTTAGGCCTGTTCCGTCGTAACGCCGGTTCCGCGTCAACACTTGGAGTCAGGACGAACTGCTGCGTTGCCTCAGGCCTGGTGTCGCGTATTCTTACCCTGGTCGTGCGAATCGGCATGGCTGCGTTCATGAGTAAAGCTATGAGGATGCGCGCGTCTTGTCAGCAGAGAGATGGCCCAGCTCCGACAAAAACTGTGACCGAGAGGCTAGCGATATCTTGGACACGTACCAATAAGAAAGTAAACCCACTCGATAGGCCGGCTCGTGGGTGTTGGCAGCGCGTCCATGAAAGCAGTGTGGCTGTCCCACATCACCGTCGATGGCCGCGATCCCGCTCCCATAGTCTGGGCGCAACGGAAAGCCCCAACCTCTTGTTTTTCTTCAAATAGATGCTTGAAATCTTCGACAATGGATCGAAAGAAGGTGTGGCACCACTTGACAAGGCATTTTCACTTAGCATTTGTGTAGCTTCCGGAGGGAGAGATCGGGAAGAGATACAGGACTTGGAGTTTCTCACATACGGGTGTAGTCAGCCAAAGGTTGCGGTGCAAATCGAACCAGTCCATGCGGTAGCCGTTCCACTCCCGCTGCCTCGCGTTCCATGCATCCACGATAGCCGCGTCTCCGGGACCCCAGCGAGCTCTCCTGGACTCATCGACGACGACATCGGCCCATTCCCCCGGACCAGCTAGTCTGTAGGCCGGGGGATCATTAGTGCTCTCCGATCGAAACATGCCAACACGGTGAAAAAAGAAATCACTTTTCGCAGCCGGCATGGGAGCATCCCAGAATTCGGCTGACAACAGTCTAGACGCTTGCAGTGGCGTAAGTCGCTCGGTTGTGATGGCGGCTCCTCTATTGTAGACGGGGTCGTTCATGTTCATAAAATCCGCACCGCCGCTCGCGACCTCCGCCCATGGCCAGTGGTGCAACAGACAGGTTATTGGATAAGAATTGACCGCAGCTATACTCGACGTTAGTACAATACTCCACGGTTCGAGCTTCACCCCAGCAAGTACGAGAATAGCGTTGTGTGTCAGGGCCGTGGGAAAGGCATGGAAAAGGGGGTAGTGAGACCAGAAATATTATACGTACGACATAAGTTTACTGTGCCACCAAAGATTCTTGCTTCCATAGCCATGCCCACTTCCGCTATTGCTTCGAAGTTGACAAACTGTATATATTCTGTCTTGTCAGGAGGCGGTTATGCGGAAGCCAACATCAACCGTATTAGCGGGGGAGAAGGGAGGGGAGGTGAGCATCGCTACTTGGCACTCACAGGCTCTAGATTTACGTCTGTCCGGATACTCGGGTCAGACCATAACATGTTCACTCCCGCTGGCACTGATCTGTCATGCATTCGGTAAAACATCACTGCGTGCGAGTATTCATGTATAATCTGTTGGGCCATAGAAATTTAGCATGATAAATAACGTTGAACAAGACATCAAAGTTAGCGAGCATACCGCAACGGTTAGATTAAATTGCACAAGACACCGTTCTGCCAGCGTGATATCTCCCTCGTAGATATGTCTAATCCCCTCCGTAGTCAGTGTGATTGGACCCGCGTAGGGCGGACGGCCATAATCCGTCCAACATACGCCCCATTCCCTACCGGGATCGTGTTCGGGCATAAAGCCCCAGTGTTGCTCTTGGCTGTACCTCGCCATCGTGTCGAGCCAGTATCTCTCTCGGTTTGCCGCGGGGATGGCCCAAGGATTCGTCCACGTCCTGCCTTGCGCTGTGGCAAGCTCCACTTCCTTTGCTGACGATAGGAGGACCTTGGCTTCACGGTAAGGCTCCGTTCCTGGGCGAACATTTTTCCAATACTCAAGTCTCCCAAATAGCAGTGTTTCGAGTCTGCTTTTGTTTAGCCGAGTGGTTCCTAATGCCGTATACTCGTGTGCTACGCCACTTACCCGGCGTGTCGGTCCCTGACCATTGCTTTCAACATCCGGCTGAAGAATCAAAAGTTAGCTAGATTATCGATGATGAAGGGTAGAGATGTTTCCATAGTACGTAGGAGCAAATGGAAATATAGAAGGCCTCGAATATGCATTTTACTCCTGGAATCGGCTAAGAGGGGGGATAATGGTTTCAGAACTCGCTCACTCTGCTAACTCGATGGAAATTCTTAGTACGTTCCATACTTTCGGGTTATCGATGCTCCATGGCCCGCCTCTCGCGACGGGCACCATGGGTCTAGTTCTTTGCCCGATGAGATCGAACCAGCGATCTCTGCGGAGAAAAGGAAGCCAATTTGCTTCGTTAACTCTGATTATATTGTCTTCAAACGCCTTTACCAGCATCCGAGCATTGGCCCGGGTTCTATCGTCGGTCGATACGCTACCCCCAGATACCAATCCGGCTGTACTTGAAAATTGAACCCAACGATTCAGTGAGGTCGCTTGCCACGTTCGAATACCGAAGAAGGAGCTTTTCTGCGTTGATTCGCTGATAAATAGCCTGTCAAGGTCATCCCCATCTTGGGGCATGTCGATGACCTCATTGTTCGCAAACGGATCATTATAGTACTTAGGGTGTCTCCGTGGAAATTCCATAGCGAATCCCGAATGTTGGTAATCTATCAACGTCAAGTTCAGTGAAAGATCTTGAAGGCAAGACCCCCAAAACGCCTTGGACGTATATAAAGCTTTTAGGGGCAGATCACGACTAAAAGGGGAAGAAATTAGCTGCATAAAGTACTCACAGCCGCGCTCCAGCACTTCATGACGAAACTGACCCTGTATCATGGGTTCAAATCGTGTCGCCCACTGCAATACATATAATCAGTAATCAAATTTTAACATTTATAGTCACAGGGTCCTGTTAGGACAAATAAGTTTGCCGATACGAAAACCACTCAGATAGATAACAATTCGACTTTGAAGCGCTATGAAAAGGGTAGAAAATGACTTCGGACTCAGCATACTGGTGACAGCGGCTTACCCGACGCTCCTCTTGGGGGCGCCGTCATCTTCAACGGTGTTCTAGCGCAACGGTATGCTGCTCTACTACAGTTGGATAGACTTAAATAGACCTAGAGGTATTCAATCAATGAGCTATTAATTTCCACACGAAGTTGATCGCGATAGAGACGTGATCTACAGCCACACAAGAGAGGGACACAACAAAAAGGACTCAAGACTTACGCATGCGTCGGAAGGACAAAGGGATAGAGCACCGACAAAGTGTCTACTTATTAGCAATGTCCTAAGAAAGCCTGCTGCTCAATTGCTTTATTGCTAAGGTACAACAACAATACATTTGGTAGTAAGAGAACACGCAACTGACTATGACAATATATTGTTGAGCGTGCACTTTGTTGGCAGCGAAGGGTGCCAACCTCGATTGTGAGCAGAAGATGCAAATCAACGTGACAAAGATAGATATACGACCGACTACTAATTCGCCCCAAAAACGGGTTGATACGTTAGCCCATGTCCACTATTCGAGGGCAGATGCATGAGGTCTCAACTAATAACACATGTTAACAACATTTCTGATACCATGTGATTGTTTAGGCTGTTGCAAAAGAATTGCGACGGGTATTTGTACAGCAGAACGAGGTTATCTGGACTATGACCGCAAGTGACTGTTCATTATAGAGGCTTTTCTTGACCAGCCTCCCTCGACTTCGGTTTGAGATAGGTGAAACTTTTAACTTTTACCCAGTTCTCTGAACCTGTAGCTATCCAAGGTTACTTGCTATGGCTGTAGAAGCAAATACTGATATCTTGTCCTTCTAAGGTTGGGAGGTAAGTTACAATCTGCCTACAAGCGCCTTTGCATTTTACTTCAACTGCAGTCATATAAGCTCAAGTTAACAACATATATTTTGTTGCGTGGGGAGTACACTTAGAATGCATGTAGCAGAGCACCTCGAATTGCTACTCTCTACTGTACCCCGTGAGCGCTAGGAGTCACGTTAATCACGGATTGGTGCGATTACATCTGATTTGCAGATGAAGCTATTTGCATTTGACCTTACAACTCCCCACAATATTTTTTTGCTATGCGCTCTAGTGCCACTCTCACCATACCTAGCAAAATGCCGAGATAGTAGTACCTCTGTCACCGGACAGTTTGACGTTGAAATTAGAGCTGCGGGTCTCGCTTTTCCCTTCCTGTAACGCCTTGCGGGCCCGTAAGGCTGGCTATGTAGCCTAAAGAGCTGTCAGAAAACACTGGTGGCGAGGAAGACCGGGAATGGCGCGTTGTATGTGCCCTGGTAAAAAAACCGGCAATCAACCAGCAGCAAGACTTCAAAGCCTAGGCGCGGGTGAACATACATACATCATATCCTGCTTTCCTGCTTGCGCTTTTAGGATATAATGCTTTTAAGCATGGCACTCTGCACTTTTGTCCTCAGATTACAAAATACCCATTCGAATCACACTCTATGTCATTCATGATTAGAGGGAGCCCCCGCTTCATCGGCGCATCTGGAGGTATGCAGCCCCCTTTTCCCATACGCTCCGGTCAGCACTGTTGATTTCGTTGGTAAGAGTCTTGACTCCTGCGTGTAGAGCATTGAAAAAGTCGCAGGCGATTTCTAGATCTTCAAAGAAGTGGGTCGCAAACGGCACAAATTTGCCTGGGAACTCTGTCCTCTTGGCAGCCTTCTGTTCGGCGGTTTCGTTTGGATGGATGTCATCCAGGAACGTTTTAACAGCGATTCCAAGTGCTATATCCGTGTCTATCAAAAATGGTAGGCTGCGAATTGTCAGGTTGGGTGGCGGCTTAGAGGAAAAGAGAGTTGTAGATGTAAATCAAACATACCGCTGGCCGATGTATAGATAATCATCCCGCTCACGCTCTGCCTGCGCATATAGGAATAACGATGCCACAATAGCTTCAAATAGATCGCGACCTGACTCGCGAACCGATGAGCTGAGAGAACGGAAACACAAGAAGTTCTTGCTCAAAGGGCCGGTGTAGCCGTTTGCCTGGTGGCGTAGCTTTAATAGAATTGCGCATCGACTGATGAGCAGCAGACTGGCTTTGTCATCATCACTCCCATTCATTGGCAACCCATTCAGCTCTGGGTGCTGATTGCGAGCATTCAGAAGGCCGAAGCGAAGCAACTCATAGGCGAGAAGGATGGCCTCAAACAAACCCGGAACTGAGGAGTTCTTCGTAACAGTGGGCGCTAGTGCTTCAAGCGATTTGGCTAGTGCTTCACCCCATGGAGTAAGCTGGTGGCTGTCATTAACATAGCCGCGAAGATGCAAGTACCGCCAAAGCGTAATAGACACTACTAGGTCACCTGAAGCGATGTTTTTGATCTTCGTTTCGGTGATTGTAGACTTGGCAAAATCGTGATTTCTAAGAGACGTGACCTCAAAGAGGATGGATCCATGTTGAGCGTTCGTGAAATGCTGCTCAACATTCTCCTTCTTGACATACCACGTGTGTACCTGCTGAAGAGCCTTGAGAGCTTGAGGATCCTGCGGGCGGTATTCAATTTTGTGGGAGTAGTTGTCATCGTACCAAACTCTGACATTGATAGGCTTGAACTGGATGCCGCGATTCATTCTTGGGAGCACAAGATAAATGGCAAGCTGCCTCAGGTCCATCAGTTGGTCAGTGACCAGACGCCTATATTCTTCCGACTTTACTCCATCGAGAGTTGGGAACACAACAACCTGGCCACGCGAGATCCAGCTAGGGAGGCGGGCTCCAATGAGGCCGCGATCAAGGTAGTGAAACAATTCTTCTGGTAACCGATAACCGAGGTATTCCCAGTTATCATGAGTCAGGGTGTCATGATTATGCACCTTGATTTCACCAGTCTCATCAATATAGATAAAGTGGTCGACGCTCATCCGAGCTTTTCGATATTTCTTCAGCCAGTTCGCGTCTCTTTTGCTAAGAATATCATTGAAAGAATTGCAAGCGGTTGTGACCGATTTCTCTGAAGTCCGTAGCAGATTGACAGCATCCTGTACAGATGAAGGTTGACGAGGGGTGATGCTTGGTTCCTTGAGTGGGGGAAAGCCAGGGAGGAAGGTCGTTCCCGTCATAAGAAAAGCATCTATGAACATTGACTCAGTCACGCCCAAAGTCTTGATTATACTTTTTTTCTGGATGCCAGTGAAGGTTCCTGTATCCCAGTCAATGTAACGAATCACAAGATCTTGTATGGGGTATAGTAGGAGCTCCTGGGTTCCCATGATAGCCGAGCATTGACTAGAGTCAATCATGTCAAAGTAGGCCAGCTGTCAGTGGTCAGTCAGAGTCTTACATAGACGAATTTTACACTTACCTGTGCAGAGGCGTTGACGGGCGCTACTTTGAAGTGTAGCCCGCGACGACTGAGAATGCCCTGGAGCAATGGAAACAAATGATGAACAAGATATGCTCCTAGGCTGATTTAGCTCACTTTTAGCCGCAACGTAAACGGCGGCAAGCTTACCCTTATTTGAGCCAAAAGCCGAGACAGCTTCATTAGCTTGACTCTGAAAGTACAAACTCCAAGCCTCATCTGTGCCTGCAATAGCCCTCTTGCCTCGCTGGATTGCAACCTCATCAGATCCCACAACAGACTGTCCGTTGAAAATGAAGAAGGGCGTCGTTTTATTCGCCTTCCAGCTATCCAGGTCACCCTCGATATGAGACTGGATACCGGTCAAGCCGCCTAAAGCTGGCAACAGTGGCTCTTGATAAGGAGTATTGGCTAGGAAGAGTTGGAGGTAGTAAGAGGCATCAATGGCGACCGTCGTATCTTCAAGCTCAGAGATGGCCGCAGTTCTGTCTGTATCAGTTTCGGTGCCCAGCAATGGCACGGGTCAATGTACTCACGCAACTTGGTCATTGATCCAATGATCCTCAAACGAGCCTACTAAACTTGTATCAGCAAGCAACTTAGAACATAACTAGAGCATAATTCGTTAACGTCCCAAGCCTCGTCAGCTGTCATGTAAAGGCCGTTGTGCATGCAGTCTTGGCTGGGTCGATAAAGTGCGAGGATATATACGGAGAGGAAGCTAACTTGTATCTTCGCTTCGATCACTGTACAACGCGCCGGCACAAGCCTGTCGAGCAGAGAACATTCGCTTCGTGTTGAGGAGCATCATACGTTCGTCGTACTCTTCTTCAAAATCGAAAGATCGGTTCTCCAGTTGCGTAAAGGCTATTCTCAAATCATGCGCGCCAACCATCCAGGCATAAAGGTGAGGAGGCATACGTGACAGAGACATCATGGTAATCGTTACAAGGCGGCAGGGCAACGGAGTCGAAATAGTTCGTTCGACTACTGAGGTTTCGGCCCCAGGGGCAATTCGAGCAATATTTCGTCGAAGCAGCTGTCGCGCTCGGATGGTGACAGAAGAGGGACAGGTTGCAAGGTGGAATGAACGAATGGCCGGACGAGACAAAGAAGGCTTCAAGGAAAGGGCTGCCGTGGGACTTACTAGGCATGTTGCAAAGTCCAGGAAGTCGACTGAAGCTGCGAAAGCCTCAGCCGACAAGAAAGAGGAGAGTAAGAGCGCGGCGGGGAGAGTCGAGTAAGGCGGGCAGGGTCGCGGTACTGCAGCCTCATCCAAGACTGCCCATATGACAAGCTCGAGCTGCTGGCGTGGAAGGACAGGCGGAGCTTTAGTACGGACTGGGTGTGCAGGAACTCAATGCGGTTCAAGCGGCAAAGAGAATATGGCAGGAAGAAGAGGACACGAAGGAGGAATTGAGGGAGGCCAGGGCAGGGAAAGAGACTGCAGATGTGTCGGTTTTGTAGCGCTGGTTCAAAATCTGGGTGAGAGAAGTGAGCCTCACAGCTGTTATATTTATTTATCTTGCAGGCGATCGGCCATTTGGCAATCAACGGGTTTGGTGATGGACCCTGCGCAAGTACTTTACGCAGTACAGATTAGTCTAGGCTGTTGCATGGTTATTTTGTCCGCCAGCCCTCTGGCCACCAACAGGGGTGTGCAAACAAAGGAAGAAACCCCTCCCTGCTGTAGCTTTCGTAGCTTTTGCTCTAGGTCACCTCAAGGTAGTCTGTACTTGGTGCCCATAATAGGTAGCGTAGCTAGTGCAGGTACCGACTAGCCGTTAAGGCACCTACTCACCAGTAGGAAAGGTAGCTCCTACTCAAGATCTTTGGCTTCCATATATTAGGAGGTATAAGACCTCAGATACATGTACTCATACCTCTACCTCAAGTTTTGTCTTTGATAGCAGATTGTCATTGGAGCTTTGCCATGAGTATAAAAAGACTATAATGTAAAAAATCAAAATAATAAGAATCGACAACTTTGTCTTAATTATAGTCTTTCTACCAATACTTACAATCTCTCTTACAACTACCACCTTTGGGAGCCATTACAGATTTCATCTCTAATTAATTCATTAAGGTTACGTTAGCCAGCCTTTGGGCACTTGACAATGGAAGTTCCACTCACTAAAAACGTACTGCGCAAATATCGAAGCTTTTGTATGGGGTGGCTGTGCATACCTGACAGTTGTTACCTTAGGTAGCTGGGTGCCCACCCAGTAAAAGTCCTAATCTACAGGTAGTCTAAAGCTACGGCTGGAGACCGGATTCGACATCTATCTTTAGCTAGTCTAGATAGTAGTTCTACTTCTGGTAATATATACCTCCTGTTCCAGGTCTTTTCTCTTTCCTCAACTCCGCCTTCTATCTGCGACCCCAAAAGTGTCTGCCTCACTAGGCTGTGGCAGATCCCACCAAAGTAGGATTGCAAAAGACAGAAAAGGATCACAGGAAGCTCTAAGGCTGATTATGGTGTCGCCCAAGCGAAGCCAAAACTAACGACGTCTCATCCGCTCTTTCGCCCCCATCGTAAGATAATTACTCTACACTAAGTGTTGTCTGTGCTATTGGCCAGCTTGTTCTTTTCGGAGTGCCACAAGCTACATTATTGCCAATAGAGATACACTTTGTTAGAAACGTTAGGATGTCGGACATGCCAGAAGCGGTCTCCATCCCCATCATCGATATTGCAGGGGATGAGGTAGATCAAGATCGCATAGCCAAGGAGCTCGTTGACGCAGCAGTCGAGTATGGGTTTGTTTACATCAAGAACACAAGCCAGTACCTCTCACTTGCACAAGTAGAGCAGATATTTAACATTGTATGTGAAAAAAGATATATTTATTCATCTAAACTGCTACAACCCTTCCCAAGGGCATAGGCGGAATCTTGCCTTAAGTACAATTGCCATTCTTCTTGACTAATCGTCATCACGATGCAATCCAGTCACGATGTCTCTTCGAATCTCCTCTTGAAGACAAGCAGCGATGCAAGATAGGCAAGAACAATCAGGGTTGGTCTGGAATGCACACCGAGACTCTAGATCCGAAGACACAGCGAGTATGTATCCTTGAAAGCAACCGCGAGTTACTACACATCCTGAGACAAGGCGCTCACGCAATTACAGGTAGGAGACTTCAAAGAGTAACCCTCCCTTCGAATCTCTGAATGCAGATTATCACTATAAGTGATGCTAACATCTTCGCACGTAGAGGTTTCAATTTTGGAACTTTCACCAATGGTAAGGCGACACAACACATACCACATAGCATCGAGCCACATGAAGCCCATATCGCTGCATTTCGCGAGGCCTGTCACTTGCTTTGCCGCAAACTGCTGCTACTCTTCGGTATAGGGCTTGGCGTCAATCAGCCAGACTTCTTCACCGCCGCGCACTCTCTGGATAAGCCATCTGGTTCTATTTTGCGGTTTCTATACTACCCCCCACCAAGTGCGACACCTTCAGTACGAGACGCCGATGTGCGAGCGGGCGCTCACTCTGATTACGGCTCTGTAACCCTTCTCTTTCGTCTTAAAGGACAAGCAGGGTTAGAAATACTCACACCCACAAACACCTGGGCCCCCGTTCCCGTGTGCCCGCCGGGGACAGAGAACGACCCCTCGCCACCTATCCTTGTGAACATTGGGGACCTGCTCTCTTACTGGACGAACGGACTACTACGCAGCACAGTACACCGAGTGACATTTTCAGGCTCTGGAGCAAGTAACAACACCAATGCCGCCGGACTAGCAGACGGCGAATCAACGACGGACCCGCGCTATTCTATAGTCTATTTCTGTCATCCCGCAGACGAGACGCCGCTGACAGCCGTACCGAGCCAGCGCGTACATAATTTCGAAGGCAGACTGGGTACCACTAATATCGGGAACCCCTATGCCGAGCGCAAAGTCTTAACTGCAGACGAACATCTGCAAATGCGGCTCAGAGCCACGTATTTGCAGATATATGGTAATGATGGGGATGAGAAAAAGTAATGGCTTGGAGACCACATGTGTATCAAACACCGCCCAACAACTATTAGCGAAGCAACGCAGCTGCAGTCTCATTAAGTAGTCTTGTGGAGAGATAAACTGAATAATCACAATGTACGTAGATAGGAACACCAGGACGAGATATACCTACTCTTTTGGTGTGACATTGGGTCATTGCTAAAGTGTTACGGGATACTGAACACCATTGATCCTGATGAGACATGTCTTATTTTTTCAATGCCTCTCTAGAGTTTTACGAAGTGCGGGAGACCAAAAGCCACCAACGTTGCTGACAGCAACGAAGCCAGAAGAAGATGGGCTCTATCCCCCATCTCAACTCACCAGGTGTCAGAGGTAATCAAAGCTCGATTAGCACACATATGGTCTATATTAATACAGATGTCTAAAGAACTAAATTCTGGCAAGTTTCTTGGTCATCTGAGCCAATATGACACGATATTTAAGAGCTAGACAAAATCTGCAGCCTCTACTTGCACGCCCAGCTCCTCGCACATTTTCCGGAACCGAGGCTGCTCCACAGCACCGGGGGTGTCTGGCAGGACAACGCCGGAGTATGATGATACCGTCTTATGCACGATAGTTCAATGCCCGGGCCGTCCGTGAACGTAATAGCCCGGACATATCAGCTGACAAACACCAGACAGGAGGCCCTGCCCAGCGGCAACGACCGCTGTTTGACCCTCCCTCAACGTATCAAACGAGTCATCCTTTCCCTTCATTCGGATTTTCAGGAGCCCCTCCATGATAGAGAAGCAGTGATCGACAGTAGCAAAGGTGAGCCAGCTTGACGAGAAAGACGCGTCGCCGTACAAGCTAGACGATTCGATGCTAGAGATGGCGAACTTGTTGTCACACTGAGGCGCCGTGGTGAAGGGGCGGGACGTGACGCCTCCCAGCATCCACTTAGGGCCGGTGTTGGCGCGGAGGAAGTACGACTTTAGAGGACCGGCGAGCGCATCCTCTAACCCGTCCTAGTCGGCGGCTTCTGACAGCTTGTAGTCGCACTCGAAGTTTACGTCGAAGCGGTCCTTCGCTGCCATCAGCTTTGGTATCAGAGAGGCTTTCAGGTCGCGGTCATCGCCTTCTAGCACTACGAGGCCGTTATATCCCTCCCCTACGTAGGGGAAGAAGTCTACTCAGTCTTCCGGCGCCACGAGACCTAAGGTTTCCGTATGAAGCCCGAGCAGCTCCCGGATTATGAATTACTTTCTACCCTGGAATGTTAGTTCTGTCGAGCGTCCTCATATCGAGGCTTTGTGTATGTTAACTAATAGAAGGCACATAGGCAAAATCTCCCGGCCCCATAATACTGCATTGGTCCCCATTCCATAGCTTCAAGAAACTCTTCGTGACGAGGAAGACATCTTGGGCCATCTCGTGCTAGTGGAAACCCGGCGCATCAGACAGTACGGCGCTGCTTTGGAAGATGGCTATGCCACCATTCGTCTGCTTCGACGACGCTAAGATGCGAAACGCACCCTCGCCGCCGGGAAGCGCGATGCGCTCACCTTCTAGCTAGTCAATAATATAGTTCGTCCTGTCTTCCGGCCGGGTAGATAGGACTGAGATCGGCATGACTGCCAAACCTACAGATGCGTAATGCGTCTGACAGACTAGCTGTGAAACGAGAGTACTTCACGACACCCCAATTTGGACGGCTTGGCCCATCTCAGGGCTTCTGGTTCTCTGATATATAGTCTGCTACCACTAGTTACTGGCGTATATGTCTATAAGACAACGGGGATTTGGGGGGCTGGCCGTCCTGAAACAAGTATTCAGAACTTGTATAAAACGTCTGCTGTCAAGTACAGAGGCGGAGACTCTCAGTTCCACGCACGACTTTGTGCGGAGACGACGATTTGCCCGGCGCAGGCATTGGAAGCCGGCAGATATCTCACGACGAAAGTCTCTTCTAGACGCTAGGTCAAGATAGGTTCTGTTGGTGAGCACCAAGGCTGAGCCCCATCTACACACAATGGCAACAAACAAGTATTTGTTTGTAAGTACTTATACACGCTGACTCCAATAGCTAGCGCCTCTTAGGGCAAGCAAACCTTGGGGAACATGATGGCTGCTCCAGAACCCGTATAGCAAAGCAACAATATAAAAGCACGCGGTTTCCACGACCGACGAAGGTATCCGTTAACGTGATCAGAAATATGGTCTTTGGCAAGGCGAAACGATATAACAAGCTCTTTTCCATGTTACAACTAAGTAGCTGACTATATAGATAGTACTAAAAGCAAAACCGCCAAGTATATAAAACGGACATTGCAATTAGAGCGGCAGCAGTTTGTAGTTACAATTCTTTTAAAGTAAAGTTACAGTTCCCGAGTGAGGTAGAGGAGGGTAGTAGCAGACCCTAGCTTGGCGTTGGGAAGTCAGCATTCTAGATGAATTTTTCCACACAGCATCATCAGAAGTAATCTAAAAATGCACTTATTTTTCCAATTCATAGTAAATGTCCCGTAATGTTTCATTTCACATAAAAGAGTTGTTCATATCTGCCAATACGCTGGTCTGTCTAATAAACCACATGGGAAAGCTTTGGCCTTTAATTGTTGCAAGGAATAGGCGGGGGAGGGGAGCTGTTGTGGGGCATCGAAAGCTTCGATAAGATAAGGAAACTTCAGCAAAAAAAGAGCCCGTTGGCGACCTCAAACTCGGAGCTTTTTGCAGAATAAATCGATTTGTTCCCAAATAGCAATTAGTATACATGAGTTGGTAGCTACGTGCTACGTCTATTACTTGTCGTTTATTTATCGACTCTTCCAATTGAGGTTTTTTTGCATCGTAAAGACTTACGAACCTCGGTTAGATCTCAACCTTCACAGCAATGGCGAAAGAGAAGACCGTGACGAGAGTCAAGCATGGCCTGCGAAATAGGAAAGTATCGGAGGACAAAGTGACGAAGATCGTAAAAGCGGAGAAGAAGGAGAATGCTACCGCGACCCCCAACGATGCTTCCGACGACGAGTCTACCGGGGGTGCGCCTGCAAAGGTTGAAACTGCGAGTAGCCCACTATCCTTTACCGTTAGCTCCAGCTTCATGAACCGGTTTCTAACACTTTCTTGTAGCTCGTCTCCATTGAAGAAAATCCTACACCCGTAGATCCCGCAATAGTACAAACAATAGCTAAAGAAGAGTCGGACGATAAGAAGGTAAAGCAGGATAAAAATCAGAAGATGAAGCCTCCGAGCGGACTCAACCGCGCGGCGCGAAGACGGATTCAGTTGATCGAGAGGCAGAGGGACGTCATAAAGAAGACGATGGGTATCCCCGAGGGCTCTCAAGACCGAGCGGATGAAGTGCAGAAGGCCTTGGACGAGTGGACTGAAAATATGGACAATAGAGCCGCCATAAGAGGTATGTACAAATCGTAATTTATTACCTTTTGAACGCTTAAATTTTGTACGAAATAGGCGGGATGCGGATGCTATTCTGTCCGCTATTGTTGTGTTCATGTCTCAACTACCTTAACTGCTGCTCCCAGAAGTACTCACACTAACTTCAAAATCTTTAGCCCAAAAGAAGGAGGTACGAAAGGCGAAGGAAGCCTCCCGATTGAAGAGCAAGCGCGGCAAGGCCTAACAGGACAAAGACATAAGGACAGCGAGAAACAGACCAAGAAAATCGATTAGAAAGCTGCTAGGAGGTCTAGGATATCCTATGGTAGTACATCATAGTGATAACCATATCCAAACCCATTGCTTTTCTAGGCCCAGTATCGGTGTAAGGTGTGAAAAAGGAATCCGGGTGTTTCACCTCGACGTACTGACGTTCTGGGCTTGGTATCAGAAAGGATTGTTGATGCGCTTTGCTTTCGGCTACGAGAAATCATGATCATGTCTGCAAATCTACACGGTTGCTGCAGGTTGAAGCATTTGGCTGGGATAGTGAAAAAAAACAAAAGTCCGTGAAATCGATCGGCTCTATCAATGGAGCGATCTTTCATATTAGTGGAGGGTGTTCCCTCATGAGGTGATATGCTACCCAAAACCCTAAGGAACCTCAACTCCAAACCTGATATACCCCATTTGATATGCCATTTTACATATGGTGTACACTCAACATATACAAGCCACCCCGTTTCCACACATATACTGGCGATAGCCATCTTTCACGGCTTCTTCGCATCATCACCAGACGCCTTCCCATTCGAAGCATTATCTTCACCCGTCTTCTTCCCACCACCCCAGACCTCGGCGATCTGGTCCGTGATGAGGCCCCAGTACCCGCCGCCTCCCTCCTGCAGGGCCTCTTTCTCCTTCTGATCGCGCTTCTCCTTCCAGTCGGGATCCGCATCGCCCATCCATATCTTCTCCAGCACACCTTTCTTCTTCTTCTCCTCTCCCTCCTTCGCCTTGCTGCCGTCTTGATCCTCACTCTGACTATTCTTCTGCCTCTCATACGCCTCCAGGAAAACCCTCTTCCGCTCGTCGGTCCAGCTGCCCCCGTCCTTCTGCTCCTGCTCCTGCAGCGAAGCCCGTAGCCTCGCGCGGCGCTCCTTCTCCTCGCGGATGCGCGCCTGCGCGACCTTGGCCTGCGCCGGCAGCTCGGTGCCCGAGAGCGCGGCCATGCGGCCCGAGAAGCGCTGCGCGAACGACCGGCCGCTGAAGTCGTGCGTGAGCTGGTTCGTGCCCCACAGCGCCACGCCGCCCAGCATCGCCGCGCGCAGGTCCACGCGCCGCGGCGGCAGGCAGAGCGCGAGCAGGGCCAGCGGCGTCACGCCCAGCGCCACCGCGTGCACCACCGGGTGGGTGTTGTTGTACTTGGCGGCTGCGGCTTGTTGTTGTTGTTGTTGTAGTTGTTGCTGCGGCGGTGGTTGTGTTTGCATTTGGGGCTGAGGTTGTGAGGAGGAGGGGGGTGGTGACGACGGTGGTGGTGGTGGTATCGTAGGTGGGCTAGATGAGGATGCCATTTTCGGTGGTTTCTTGAGGAGGGCTGACGCTTGGGAATTGGGATCGTAAGGATAGCCAATTTTTACGCGTGTTCTATAGCCTCAACTGTTAACGAAAGCTCTCCGGTGTATTCGGCAAAGATAATAATGAATTGCTCCTCGGGTCTTCGAAGCTGTGATTCTGTATGGATGGATAGACTGTACGATGAAGGTAGAAAGCTCGGCATTGAACTTTTTCTACAGGGATGTCGAGTAACCCATTATCTGATAAGCGATAAGCCTGTTGCAGTCACCATCTTGGAAGAGCTACAGTATCTAGTCTAGTCTAGACTACCCCTAGGATATGCTGTCCAAGCTAAGACAGTTAGTTTTCCCAAGTGAAAATAAATATCACATTCTTCTGCCACTGTTCATTAAACAACTGACCCTAGGTGTTTGCATCTCGGCTCCTGTTACCGACTACCCATATTCACCATATCTAGAGATTTTTCTATTCTCTACGCTCACCAAGCATCCGAGGACCGAGAAGTGTCCCTTTGAATTTCTGTTGAAATCAAGTGAGTTACATATGCATAATTTACCGACACCGGTACTTGGTGGGAGGCAGTGATCTTTGGGCATGAGTATATTAGATACTAGACACCGCCCGGCAGTGGCCTCGTCTTCCATGGCTCGTATCACAACCTAGCATTTTAATTAATGCTGAGCCATGCTAAGGTGACATATCCCTAGAGGAGGGCACAAGGCCGAAAAGAGTGCGGAACAGATAGATACCTTAAGCATAGCAGGCAAATACATGTAGTAGGTCGCATCGTGGTTAGCCGTTCCTCGATGCCATCACCAGTCTCCCCCCTTGCATCAAGTTGACGATTCTCGCATCACAAGCAAAGTTATAAAAGCAAGGGATATATAATAAGCCAGCCGCAAAGTTACTGTATATCATACGAGTGGTTGTCAACTAAGGTTGGTGATAACTGTCGTGATAATCATGATAATCATGATAATCGGACATATCCGGGCGCGCGGCAGTGACTCGCTTGCTGCGCCTTGTTCGCACGACTCCATACTTCCCCGATCTGAACCAGCGCTCGGTGTCTGGCCCGCCCGGCGGATACTCGAGTCTCTCCGCCATTTTGGACCCCAGAGAGGCTGTGCACAGTAGTATCCGATTGGCGACGATGCGTATTTCTCACTTTGGCAGGTTTCTAGAAGGAAAAGAAAAAGTCGGTGATGCGGACAAGCTGTCCTATCTTTCCGTATGATCGATCTGATCCACAGCATGCAACGTTCTAGGGTTAGAGGGTAGCAGTGAACCATCGGCTTGCTGGCTGCCTGGTTGCCTTGTCCTTGTCTCCTCGAACTACGAGGCAATCGGCACCTGCCGGGTGGCTGTTCAAGTTCGGCCGCTTTTCCTTTCGAAAAGCTAATGCATCAGATATCTCGGCATCCTAGACTCGTGCTCGTGCTGTCACAAGACCAACCATTCTATCACGGCAGCATCGAGGCTGTCTGAGTGGCATTGATATCACATAGCCGCCTACAGCGTCCATTGCAATATCGAGATTCGCCCGGTAAAGCACCGAGCAAGGAGGCACAAGACGCACGATACCTTATCACAAGCATCAGATCGCCCTCAAACAATTCCGCCCTTTTTTACTGAGCCCATGCACTGGTTGGGCGTCTTGCTCACTATTGACTTCCTTCACGTGCTGCCTCTCCCGGAGCTAGACCCTGTTCCTGAGTTTGTCGTTCCCTAAGACAGCAGCCTACGAAAAGCACAAGGGAGGACGTGAGACATTAGTGATAGAGCGCGCCCAAGAGCGGTGACGAGGAGACCGCCATGTTGTACAAGTAGACACTAGCCACGCTTTGCGCTTGCGGGCTCTACGGCATCCTGCACGCGGCATGCAATGGGGCTGCGCGGGACTTCGCTGTTGGGTTTCCTCTGCTAACATCTATGCACACGCTGCAATCTGATGTATACATCGTGCGCTAGCTCCGCAACTAAATGTGCAACCACAATATTAGGTACATGGTTTCAATTAGTGCTGTTAGTCGCCAAGTGCGTGTCTTTGTATCCTGCATAGCGCATATGAGTCCTTAAGAAAGTGGTCTCCTCGAGGTTGTCTTTAGGCGGTTGTTCTGCACGACAGCTCTGTAGTATCTGATAACCTAGAAGACAGAGTTGATTCCCACTATCTCTGCTTCGTGAAGTGACTCCCAGATGGCAACTTGTATAAGACTAACGGAGACTGAGATGGTGGGGAAGACACGCGCTAATTAGACAACCACCTGCTCTCTACAGCAGTCCTGTCGTGGGGCCGCGCAGGGCTCAACACAGGCTTTAGTTTGCTTGCTTCAGCTATGTGATGGACTACCGTAAGCGTTCATTCAATAGAAGCATTCTTGGACTACTTGGTGTAGGGGATTAATTATTCTACCTAATTCTAGAACGAAGTCACTTATATACATTACCTAGCCAAGCTCGTCCATGCTGACTGACTACGCAAACTACAGCGCTGTGCATGTTCTGTGAGAGCTGCTGATCACATTGAAAGAGCATGGAGGTAAGAGGAGGATCGATACGATGTCGTTATCAAGTATAAAATCGTCTGGCACTTATGGCAGGATCTTATGGAGAGGCAAAGAGGTAGTGCTTATGTGATTCTGGGGAAAGCAAGGATCGATTGAGGTAATAGGGTAGCAATAGACACGTCAAGCAACGAGGACTAGTGAACCCGACCATTCACGTTGCGCATGACTGCATTTGTACATCGATATAAGGGTTGTACATGTCGTACCGGCGGAGAGGTAAGGATGCAAGTTGAATGCAACAATAATTCGGTGGCCCTCTGAGTCAGATCTGAGAAACCCCAACATTGATTGCATCACGCTTTTCCCGGCCGATGGGCAAGATCGTACCACGTGTGGTGTGCCAGTGAGTAGCTGTTGTTGACAAGGGTTTTACTGTACCTAATACGAAGGTATAGGGCCGGTGAGGGTCGTTGTGAACAATGTCTTGCTATAGGAGTAAGCGGACGTGGTCATAGTTGTCGAGGTTGTATCGGATATATGATGATCTCAGTCGGAGAGTACTGTTGTTTCAGTTCATTGCAGCACTAGCAATTATCGGCGTGTCATTCGCTGATCGAGCATAGCTAGCTAAACATTAAGCGAGGTTGGATACGCCACGGAACAAAACAATGACCAGATAGTAAGTGATAGTGACACGGTTCCAGGCTGCTTTCCAAAGTCTCCAACAATCTTCTTCACGCGACGCACATGAGCCACCTTCAGCAATGGTCCGATCGTCGTTCTGGAGTGTCGTCGTGCAGAGTTGTGTTTTGGTATTTCAGCAGCATACGGAGGGAAACTAGTCTTGGCGGCAATGGACCATAAGGATCGGCAAACAGTCCTGTGGGACAACATGCGAGTGCGAATGCTACTTGAATGACGGTTGATCTCGATAACTGTGTTTCACAAGGTTGCTTGGGCCTGAACCCACTCGGGTTAATTGAAGCGGATCGGGGGACGAATGTTGCCGTCGGGTTGTCTCAATTCTACGGCAAAGGGCCGTAGCTCTTGGAGCTTGCCACTTCATAATGCGTCTCATGCCTTCTGTTTCCTGATTAATCGAAGGAGCTGGTGGCAACGAGGCAGCCGGACGGTCTTCGACCACTACCGACTGCTACATACGGTTCTTGAGCACTAAAAGACGGCCGGTATCAACTCCAATGCATGCAGCCTAGGGGGGTCTACTCCCGCGAGCCAGCGAGTCATGTCATCCAGGGACCGTAGGGCTGACCTCGAGGCGAATTCCCCGGTTAGCATGTCTACTTGGATTGGATGGGAGAGCGGTGTTAGCGGCGGCGTAGCGGCGCAGTCATTTTATGCGTCCGTGTACTGCGTAGATGACACCCCTTGCGGCATTGGATTTGGTGGAGATCAACGATTAGTTTCATCAGTTCCTTCGCGAGATGAAGGAGATTTATTGGACGTCGAAGTATTGCGGTTTCCGTAGGGCTGAGATGGTGGGTACGATTATTATTGTTGATATGCTCACCAAGCCAGGCGGGCCGAATCCGCGCAGAAACTTATTTGGTGTATGCAGAATTATTACTATTGCAGTGTTTATTGAATTGAAGAGCAACGGGCATGTGTCGAGATAGAGGACCACGGCGCTAGGCTGGTAAAAATGGGTGGACTGAATTTGTCACAGCTTAGCAGATACTGTCATTATCTGGCGGTCTGCACCTGGGTAACGGGGATGACAACACGATGCGCCAAGCTAGGACGGTTGACAGAGCCAAGCGAGTAAATCTCAGCTACGTTTAGGATGACTATAAGATGTTAGACTAAGATGAATAAACCTATGTAGGTCATTAGGATATACAAAAGTACAGAGAATTTGCAGAAATTTCCCAATGACGAGAAGAAGCCCAAAAATCCAGAGGAGCGAAGGGTGACATTCTAATCACTGGCGTAGGTAACATGGATGTGCAAGTGATAGATGACACTGAGGCCAGGCATGTACATGATGGGCAAGTAGACTTCAGAACCGGGTTCATTTGCCAAATTCGGCAGGCCCACTTTCTCTTGGTGTGCTTCGAGAATCAATCCTTTTGTATTTGGCGAGTTGCGTACTACATCTAAATTGCTTTGAGTACATTCGCTCGTACTTATACTGTTCCAATAAATATGTATAACGCTGGGTAGATACATAGGCAGTACTTGTACTATAAATGGGCTTCCAACAATTACGGAAGATTTCTTGATTGTCTACCTTATCTAGTTAGTACCAAAATAGACTAAAAGACTTCTCAAGCTACGTTAGATCTCTAGCGAACTGATAATAATGGTATTCAAAGAAGAGTCTTCTAAGAAGTCTCTAGTGGCGTGGGGATTTCTTCGAAGATAGAAGTTCTGGACCCAGCCCTATGTTTTGCAGGTTCCGCCCTGATAATATCACGCCTCAATAACCCGCACTTTGGAGCTACTGCATTGTTCAGTACGTGCGGTATACCACCAACAAAGCTACGAAATATCGGTAATAGTAACACACGCGTAGATAATTCGACACACTAAGTAAGCCACAAGAATGTCGACGGCAACGAGGTAGCTCTCCTCACTTGTTTCCTCGACACCTTGAAAATGAGGAGAGGCCTCAAAAGGGAAAACCGTTGAGCCGGTCAATGGCAAACTGCGGAACAAAGCTACCGCCCCCCCAAGTCACCGTCTCAAGTGGCCACAACTCAGGCTGCAGGAAGCTAGCATTACGGGCTATGGCTGTGCTAGCAGCCTAGTAGCCTAGCAGCTACCCCACCAAAGGAGAAGAAGAATGATAGTGATGATGCTAGAGAAGACAGGGGTCGGACCGCCTCCTTGTCCCATTCTTAATTTGCCCTACGGACTAGTTGTAAAATGGCGTGCAGTTGTGCATACCTGCGTGGATTTTTTAGATATAATAATTAGAGCCCCTGCAGGGAATTCGTGGTTTTGACAGACCCCATACGCACCTGACTGCATCCATCTACTCATATCTACAAAGTATCTTGTCACAACTGTCGAAGATACTTACACTCAGAAACATACTGCGTATAAGACGGCGGATACACCGGGGCTCCACCTCGGTTGTACTACACGACCCAAATTAACGGGATCCCTCTTCCTTCTGACGTTGATCGCAGGCAGGCCCGGGACATAACCTGGATATCCCAGCTTGGTTGGAAACATCTACATAACACAGGTGCCCGCCATAGGGGGGAACGGCCTTGTACCGCCTTTTCGCGGTAAGCCTTCAAACCACCGGCTAAGAACTAAAGAAAACACTTTCCGTCTCCCGCGCGCCTATATCGCTACTCAAACTTTCTCCCTCCCAGTCCCAGCTACACGACACATAATTGCTGTTTGCTGAGTCTTACGCAGTAGCAGCCCAGTCCTCAAAATTCCAGTCGTTTTCCTTCACTACGTCTATTCCGCCGAGGATTACAGAGTGCCTAGCGTGTTGTTTCTACTTTACCCGTAGATTCTGAAAGCGTTGCTATTAACGGAGTGCGCGAGCACGCGCCCGGGCAGCACGTTTAGTCACCACGTTAAGAAAAAATCAGCTCGTGCGCTTTGCAGCGGTTGTATTACGGAATCCGGCGGAGGATAAGCTCTGACAGGATTTCGATTCAGCGCTTCCCATCTACCTTGTCATGAGAGCGCGTGCGCACGAACTGCTTTGACGCCAATTCTTCTGCCGCAGCCCTTTTACCAATGCTCGGTCCGTTGAGTGCGGCGCCCTCAGAGGATGGGTCGACCGGCGGTGGCGGCGCTCAGCGGCCTAGGAGAGTTCGGACCAGCAAACCGAAAGTCAAGACGGGTTGTAATAACTGCAAGTACGTGCCGATCTCCAGGTCTCTAGAAACAAACTTAGTGTGGAAATGTGCACGCTTCAAGTGGACTACTAACACCTCGTTTCTCGCCGACTTTAGACAGCGACGTATCAAATGCGACGAACGGCGGCCGGCATGCACCCAGTGCGTCCGCTCCAAGAAAGCATGCACCGGTTACCCTCCGCCCCCTAGGGCCAAGATCTACGAAGAAATGAGGATTGCGCCTAAACCACCGGGTCGAGCTGGCCTGGCACCAGCACCGATGTTGCTAGCAGCAAAACCTCTGGCCCAGGCCATCACTCAACCTCCTACTATTGCTGCAGCCCCAGCATACCATTCGAGAGCCCTTACGCCCCCCGAGACACCGAAACAAAGCGCATTAATACTTCGCCGACCGTCGATTCTTCCCTTCGATTCGCTAGAGGGCCAGTACTTTCAACTGTTTAGGGACAACACAGCGAGTGAACTATCTGGGTTTTTCGATTCTTCATTTTGGACCCGACGAGTGCTACAGGAATGTCACTCGGAAGACTCCATCAAACATGCTGTAGTTGCGCTGGGCGCTCTCTACAAAACTCTTGAGAAGATGTCGGAATCACCCCCAGGTTCTCCTTCTGATGTCGACCATTCAGATAATGCTAACCGACATTGGGAGGTCGCTTTCAAGCACTACTCCTTGGCAATCAATGCAGTAGTCAGCTCGAATTCGTTCTCGTACGATCAAGCTAAGAGTAGTACGAGCCTAATGGCATCCGTTTTACTGGCTTGCTTTGACTCTTTTATGGGTGATCATAAGCAAGCAATTAGGCAGATTCAGAGTGGGCTTGCACTACTGGAAAACTTACGCGTTGAACGTCGCCAGGCCAGTCTTCCGCAGCCTGAAGAGCCCGTGGAGCAGGATCTTATCCAGATGTTCACTCGATTAGCGATTCAAGCAAAGTCGTACGACATGGCTTTTCATTTCCCTAAACCATACGTCATTCGTCTCACACCCAAGATGGGCGAGAACGCTTCGTCGCCTTCATCGGAAGGAGGATCGCCAGTTTCAACAAACCAATCTCAAATACCAGAAGTATTTACGACCTTACACGATGCGAGACTGGCTTGGGATACACTTTGCGAGAAGATCATGAGATTCACCGAGGAAATGTCTACATACGCCACGATGAGCCCTACAAATATTCTCCCACCTGAGCTAAAGCAGTATGGGATGGGTTTTGATGGCCAAATAGAGGCCTGGTCAGGAGCTTTTGAACCCATTCTAGCGTCTCGCATGGCCCCGGCAAAGAGTACCCAAGAGAAAACGGCGATTGCAGTTCTAAAGATGAACCAAATCATGGGTCGCATTCTCTTCAGCATGACATTCAGCTACAGCGAAATGGAGTTTGATACATTTCTGTCAGTTTTCCAAGAAATTGTCAACCTGGCTATGGAGGTGATTGGCGATGAAGAGCGGCGCGCTGCTGCAAAGAGGTGCCCTAATCCAGAATTCTGCCAGCATCAACCTGCCCATCCAGACATCTTCGGTGGTCAGTACACAGCACGGCATATTAAACCAAGTTTCAGCGCAGATCTAGGCATAGTTCCACCACTCTTCGTCGTTGCCACGAAATGTCGTGATCCTCTCACTCGACGGCAGGCTATTCAGCTACTACGAACAAGCTCCCGAAGAGAAGGCATGTGGGATAGTGAACTTTGTGCCCGCATAAGCAATTGGATTGCTACGATCGAAGAGGAAGACGATGGCCTCGTTGACTTGGTTCGCCCTCTTTCAAGCTCCACAGAAGCTGGTATGTTCATGGGAAGCCCGGGCGCCAGGTCCAATGGTTCGCCGGCTTTTGGGGATGACACACCCCTTGGTCCTGGTGGTAATGCGCGTTGGGGCAGTCGAAGAGAAAGCTCACCCTTGTCTCCGCCAACGAGGAGTGAGAGGAGAGTGATTCCGGAAGAAAAACGAGTCATGGTCCGCGCCGTTGAATTTGACCTCCAAAAAAGAGTTGCCGTGCTTCAATGTGGCACAAGGGGATTGATCCCAGGCATGCCGGATCTAAGAACGCGCGCTACCAGGATCATTTGGTGATCTTTCACTGCTCTCTCCTTTCCTCTCACTTCTAGATACCCAACATCATCCCGGAGTAACCACTGCTGCTAGCTCAGCAGACATGTAAAATATCCCAACCCGGGGCAGTATCGGGCTTCAATTCATCTTGCACATTGTTCAACGATCGGCTGGCCCAATTTCTTTTCTAATTGCGAGCTACTGTGAAGGAAGGTTCGAAAGAAATCTCTCAAGATGTGGTGCATAGCACAAGCGCAAGCACTAGTAAGACGATGATGACGATAACAGAGATTGGATGATTTTTGAGCTTACCGGAGGCTAGTAATATTGAGTTTCTAGAATAGGCCTGTTGCTACGATCATGTGGACTTTGGGGTTACAGCCCACGTCAGCGCCTTTGACTTAAGCATGGAGATAGGTGTAAGTGGTTCATCATATCGCTTGTAGATAATACATAATGGTCATGCATTTACAATAATGGTACCCGGTAAAAACCAATTGTCAATTCGCGAGACTAAACCAACAACACGCCGGTGATTAACATTAGAGTCATTAAGCATCAAGCGTACTGATATAGTAATACTTGTATTTATTAAATTGCGTATGCGGAGGTCGGGGCCAAAACTCATCGTCATCCTTGGCATTTGAAATACCCTGCGGATAGATGATTCTTCATAATTCGTACTTGGAGCTAGCCCCGACTTTTAAAGGCTGGAGAAGACACTCCACATCTAGTTTTCAAAGCTAAAATGACGAAAGAAGACGACCTAAACAACTTTCTAAACTGTTCTAAATGCTGTGGTTTGTGCCGGTGGCCTCGGATAGCCCTAAAGACCCTGGATAGCCTTGGAAAGCCCAAAAATGCAAAAATATTAAAAGTAACACCGTTACACCGCCTTCTTATTTTAGAAGTGCTAGCTAGATTACTGCATTATAATTTAGTGGATAGTGCGCTATAATCGTAGTAGGCTTAGTGGGCTTAGGGTGCTATAAATATATATAGTGGGCTGATAGGGTCCAAAATAGCTGCACTGTACTGCAGTGCCAAGAGGATGATGAAGAGTTTTGGCCCTGACCTCCCTATAGTGAGTAAGAAAGCCCCTAGGAGGAACACGATGTCATCCATACCGCAGCCATGTACTTGAAAAGAAGTTAGACTTCTTGATGCTCTCGCACTCCCCCGCAAGGTGAGCAGGTCAAACATCGTCGTCTCAAACATTTCAAGTCACCGGCGGATACTCCAATTACAAAAGTGGTGAATCAGTTGGCGATACCCAATATCTGCGCGAAGACTACGGGTACCTGGTAGTCTCGCTGCTGTAGGTACTTACTTACGGCGAACGAGTGCAAGCAATAGTGTTAGAAAGAGCCAGGGATGGCCTCCCACCCTAACAGGCGAGGCAGTAAAGGAAAATAGTGAGACTATCCCCCAAACCCCACGTAACAAGCCACAACCGTGCTTAACCTATCTTCAATTAATTGTCAAAAATCACCACTTTAAGCAAATAACTCCTTTCTTTCAGTATTTAGACACACCAACGGCACCTCGATCCACTTTAATTCACTAAAGCCATACTAGAGTTGTTGTTCTTAGATCTAAGTTGCTTTAAATACAGCGTATAAGGCGGTGGCTGGATGTGGGGTGTGAATAGTCTCACTATTTTCCTTTACCGCCTCGATAGGCACTGGACTAAATGGATCACTTAGATAGCTGTTAAAACAGACCTTGTTACTGTCATTTCAACTATACAAAATAAAAATAAATAACAATGTATGCCTAACCTTAAGCCATTTGTGAGTGCATACATTCCATGCTCGGTTGGGTCATCCATTCAGTCCAGTGCTTTGCCTGACTTATGCAGCTCTACGCGGGAAGAGGTACTTCGGGCCAGCCCAAAATCTTGTCACCGTACGACCCAAACCCTTTCCATCTACCAAGTCTGATTCTCCTAAAATTCCAACACTGTTTTTCAATGCTCTCGTAACTGCCAAGAAGCCCAACAAAGGGCTGGCAAGATTGAAACACTCGCCAGGATATAATACCACCACTATATATGTCCAGCCTGAGGTACTATTAGTAGCTACGTACAGTACAGCAAGTTACTGAGGCCAGTGGGTCGTGGTACTATTTTGGGAAAATCTATACAGTATTTCTCGGCTTCAAACCAACGAATTTACAGCTTATTTCAACGTCCATGAAGCCGGAAGCAGTGCTATTCAGTTCTGTTAAAACATAACCTCACCGCAAACAGCTCGGCAGGGTCGAGTATAGTATCCTTCATTCTGTAGCGATAATACCTTTCAAGAGCTGAGCTTCAGGCACCAGCTTCGACCTCTCCACTCCGATCATCTTGAGGGTGCGCTAAGAGACATGGCATCTCCCGAGGGTGATCAGCAAAGCAACAGCCTCCAGGGCGGCGGCAACGACAGTGAGCAATTGCCACAGGGCCCCTCGTCGGCGTCAGCGCCAACGAAGCGCACGCGCGTTCTGCTATCTTGCCACCCATGCCGCTCTTCCAAGCTTAAGTGTGATAGGGCTACTCCCTGTGGCCAGTGTCTCAAGAAAGGAAAGCCAGATACATGTGCCTATGCTCCCAGACCCGAGAGGTTAAAGCCGGCCAAGAGCATGGCAGCCCGGCTCAAGCGGCTCGAGGGCATGGTTCGCGGGATGATCGAGGTGGACGGTACTGCGACCGGCGAATCCGGCAGTTCAACCCAAGGGCGCCATACGGGTGGTTCTGTCGTTCACAGCGAGAGGGCTACGAACTACGTAGGCGGAACACATTTCATGGCCATCTTGGAAGATGTGAGTAGTCTATCTCCTATTCCAACTGTTCAGGGTAGGAAGAAAGCAATGACTAAATCTGTCTTAGCTTGAGGATCTTAAAACCTACTTTGAGGACCCTGAAGTACAAGAACTCGATATAGATGATCCTTACGAGAGCTTGGGGCCGAGTGAATTACTCCTGCTCTCGAGAGGTGCACCGCGAAACAAAGGGGAGTTACTAGCTCTGCTTCCAGACAAAAGCATTATGGACCGGTTAATGAATCGTTATTTCAACTCCAATAGTCCCTCTCAACGTGCGTTCATTACTAACAGTCTAATGTTTAAATTTGCAAAATACAACCCGCTAATACTTAGTTAGATATTATCCACATCCCAACATTTTCAAGACAATACAATGAGTTTCTCCAAGATCGCCATGCTGCTGATATCCACTGGATAGCTATGCTGTTCATGATATTGGCGCTTGGCATCTTCCTCTCGTCTTTCCAGGCGCCCCACGAGTTAGAGATTGACTCTTCCGTGCCGATGATGGACAGATTCAGGCAATATCGAGAAGCGTGTGGCTGGGCGCTGATCCGGGGCAAATGGTCACAGCCAGGCCCCTTCACGCTCCAGGCTATGACACTATACACGGAGGGCGACTTTCTTGTGAACCGCGTCTCGCAAATGAATTGCTACCTTCTGTGCTCGACGGTCATCCGGCTCATGTTGAAGATGGGCCTACATCGGGATCCGAGCAAGTTGCCCCGGATCACGCCGTACCAAGGCGAGATGCGCCGGCGCATGTGGAATCTCGCCATCCAAATCGACCTGCTGATCGCCTTCCATCTGGGTCTACCCTCCATGATCCATGGCATTGAAAGCGACACTGCCCTGCCGCGCAACCTGCTCGACTCTGACTTCAACGAGGACAGTACGGAATTGCCGCCTTCGCGCCCTATGACCGACTACACGCCCCTTACGTACCCGATTAATAAGGCAAAAATCACGCGGTGCTTTGGTCTTGTCGCCCGGCTGTCTCACTCTTTGACCTTGCCTACGTATGCTGAGGTTATGCGCGTTGATGCCCGTATCCAGGATGTCTGGTCTGGCGTGCCGTCCTTCATGAGGGTCAAACCCCTCTCTGAGTGTGTCACAGACGCACCTATGCTTGTCATTCAGCGCTTCGGGCTTGCATCCTTGTACCAGAAGAGCAGGTGCGTACTACACAGGCGATACCTTGTTGATCCGCGATCGCTTAAGGAACACGAATACTCGAGGCGGACCTGTCTCGAGGCCGCTGTGGCGCTGTTGGAGTATCAGAGCATCATGTTTGAGGCGACCCAGCCAGGTGGCATCCTCGCACAGAACGGATGGTTCATCGCTTCACTCGCCATCAATGACTTCTTGCTTGCCGACATGGTGGTCGCAATCACCGTGCAACAGCAGAATGAGAGCGAGGACAGCCCTGATTGGATGGCAGCGTGCACGCCGTCTGTGAATAAGGATTCTTTGCTTGAGATGCTCAAACACTCGTATTTTATCTGGATGAAAAGTATGCTATTCTTCCATCGTTCCTGCTCTGCCACAATCTCTCAAGTTCGCCAAGCTGACTCAAATATGACAGTGGCCGTCACAGTAAAGGACTGTGCGAAAGCGGCAACCGTCGTGCGCACGCTGCTCCGAAGGATCCAGACGCAGCTGGGCATTAGCTCTGAAGAATTCGGCTCACCCGACAGCAGCATCATGACGGGGTTGGGGAGCAGCAACCCAATGCTGGGGAGTGCCGACGCCGCGTCCTCCTCCGGGGTATATAGCAATAGCAATAACGACGATATGGGACCCTCGGTGCATGATTTTGCGGATTTCGGCATGGTGGATCCGACTCTCGCATCAATAGGTAACTGTAGTGATAATAGTACCCAGAATCACATGAGCATAGCGGACCCGTGGGACTTTTCACAGATGCAAAATGGGTATGACTGGGTAAGTCGCCCAGATCGTTTCGTTTGCTCAGGCTTCTGGCGAATTTCAGAGGCTTTCTACCTACTCCTGGCCCGCGCGTCGGCCCCTTACTGACCAGGCCACTTTAGAATAACTTTGATGCCTTCACCCGCGGTTCTACAGATAATATCCAATCCGCGCCGCAAATGCCACAGATGTCGCCATTGGAACAACAAAATGTGAGTGTACTTTTATCGCTCTTTCAGTGTTCCTTCAGTGCCGACCTTTGTAAGATTACCGGCGTATACTGGTTGGTTCAAGTCAAAGGCCTGGCCTCATCAGCCCGTCGAATAAGGAACTAATTAGTATACTACAGTGGCTTGACCAGAACAATTACAACGATGTCGCGGAATTCTTGGCTTCCAACTCGTGGAACTCGTTTCAAGGGTTCTAAAAAGTGCTATTGACTCTAATTGGGCCGTACGGAACATCAGGAGCTTTCCTATCACCACACCTAGTTGACCCTTTCAGTCCGTGATACTAAGAGCCTCGTTAATTCTCTTATGTGCGATGCAGAGCGTAAAGCTTCACTGCAAGAAATATCAGACTTACAGAACTGAGCGCAACAAATGTCAATCTACGGCTTTAACCTTGAATGTCAACAAGAGACGGTTCCATGACAGCATCCTTATCTATCAATCGATCTCTTGCGGACTAGGCCGCAGGGAACGGAGAGAGCGGAACGACGCTATCACTTTTAATGGTGTTCCGCACATTCTTCCCCACATATAGAGCTGTACAGGCGGTAATGCCTGATAACGCCGGCACAGCTAGCCGGTGCCGGTGCTGGTCAGCTCTTATCTCTGCAAGACATGGTCCTTTTGTGACGACAAGGCTGAGAAGGAGGATCTAAGGGACTCTGAAGGGTTGATTGGCAGAGAGAGCCGCGGGGTACATCGTTCTTATGATACCCCGCACAAGCCCACATCAGACTTCATGGCTTGCAGAATCGTCTTGTCGTCTCCAGAACCGACCTGTTGCAAGAACAGAATTCGGGGTTTGCAGAAGATGAAAAGTATATGCTCTTAGCTATGCAAGAAAACGCCCGCGGAGATGCTCAAGCAGGCCAAGAAAAGCCTTTCTCCCACAGGATTAGATCTGGAGGGGTCGCTACTCACCGGATGACGACACGGCGGCTCTTGAAATGGCTGCCAGAAGCCAAAGGTGCGTTCGCTTGTTGTACTTTGTACGTAATAGTGACCAAATCGGTGAAAAGTAGCTTGAGAATTTAGATCGCTACCTGTTCCCTCCTAGTAGAAGAAATGACGAGATAAACATTCTGTGCGCTTCTCTATCATAGCTCTCTCATTGGATCGTTGTTGTGAGTCTCAATTACTAAAAGTGTGAGTCGCAAAATGAGCCCTGTTTTTAGCCCTACAGCCTATACTTTATCTTCCGATCTGAACACTATGGTTTCCCAGGGAGACCATACTGGATCAGGAGACAGGCGCCGGTGGCTATCTATACGGTATGTAGAAATAAGCATGAATGCAGCTGTATATGGTTTATCATATGCATCCGGATTTTAATCAAATCATTAGCTGCAATGTGCTCGGTCCGTATGCCATGCATGCTGTTTTCAGGAACGTGTGCCGAGCTTCCTGCAGCTTAGAAATCCCTTGCATCTACCTATCACCCCCTTTTTTGCTTTTCTCTTCTTTATATAAGCTAGAGGAAAGAAACGAAGGTGCTCAGTACCATATGCATGCAAGCGTCACGTCCACTTCTCTAAGGGCACCAAAACACGTTAATCATGACTTCTTTTTTCCCTCGGGAACGGAATGTAACGTACCCTTTTTTCCCTTTTTTTTTTTTTTTTTCGCGAAGATCCAGCTAGTATTAGCTAATAAGTTGCCAATATAATGATGCTTTAGAGTGCGGAGACTGTGGACGTGTTAGGTGTCGTATGGGGACTCTCTTGTAATTTATATGGATACAAACCGACATCTACCGAGTTAGGCGGCTTCCGGAAAGCATTCCGCTTCGCTTACTGGTAAACTCGATGATAGCGGCTGAGAAAATGGACAGACAAGAAAAAGTAAAATAAAAGGCAGATGTGACGGATGCATAAAGAGGAGTGGCCTACAGAGATAACGAGTACAAGTAGAGTATACGAAATTTGCTATTTTTATTCAGCGTATATGAGACTCACGCATAAAATACCAATTATTGCATATGAAAGAGTGTATCGAGGATATCCATTTCAGACCATAGGATCCCCATCCGAGCCAACCATGTCTATTCTTTTTACCTAAGTCGATCATAACGTCTCCAAACAATTTTCACAAGAACCGTGGCGAGACGGCAAGCAACGTGACTGATCGCTTCAATTCAACTAGACCTAGTTATTCTAAATTGTTCTTGCACGTTCTCTCTTGGGCTTTTTCTCTTTTTTTCTTTTTTTTTTTTTTTTTCTCTCTTAGCGCTACGATATCCTCTCCAGCACACCGTGCTAGATCGATAATAACAATGCAAAACTACCTGTCCCATCGTGCCAACATGGATAGACAGTCAAGATTAGGTAACAGTGACACAAGCTCAGTTACCGTACGGACTGGCACCTTGAATTTAGGCATACACTTAGGTACAAGTTAAAGATCCTTACTCGCTTTGGACGACGACATCGGAGCCGTTCGTCCCATTAGAATCCCATCAAACGTCGCACACACTGAACAATGATGCTGTTGGTACCTGAAGAGATACGGTCGGTAACTTTGTTAGACCACCTTATGGGTCTAATCAAGATAGCTTGGTTCCGAGACAGACACCCTGATGTCTCTTTATCACTTCTCACTTATCAGACCGGCAAATTAGACGACGTTTCTGATGAAGCAGGCTCCCATGTTGCAGTTGAATAATCAATCTGCGATAAGGGGGAAAAAAAAAAGCCATACACAGATGAGAACTAGAGAATTCCTGAACTCGACAGAAACAGACACATAGTGAGAAATAGGGAGAGAAAGTCCGAAAGACATACACACGTACGCCTTGAGACTTGCTGCTTACCTTTCTCACTACTCTCCACGTAAAGACTTTTTACCAACTGTTGTCCCTCGACTCGTTCCCCATAGATAACCTTAACCCTTGATGCTCCAAGGTCTAAACTAGACTATTGCAGCTAGACTCTTTCTCAGTTCGGGGTCACCACGCAGCTTGCCGTCTTCAACACTTGTTCCCGACGGGCTCATATCAACTTATCTCTAGTTTAGTCACCCCTATAATCCTCATCACGCACTCCGTTGCCTTGTCCCTATTGGATCATTGCAGCGCCCTACCCCAGACGTGGATACCGGCCTCGCCTCAGCCTCCTTTGCCTTCCTACTCAAGGTTCATGATAGGGAGAGAGCAGACAGAAACCGGAAAGGGACTCCTCCCAGACACGCCTACCGTATCTTGAGTGGTGACTCCGTTCACGAACCTTTTTGGCGCTCGAGTATTGGTTAGATTCTACCCCAGATTTTCAAGTAGTCCGCCATCCTTCCTCCGTTGTCCTTCTCTCCCTGTTGCGCCATCGCTTCACCCACATTTCTCGACACATTGCTGCTACCACCTGACCTATACTTGGACCAGACCCACTGGCAAGCTTCTTTCCCTTTCATCTAGACCGGACCGTGATTCTGTCCCTGCCAATTAGGAGGCCCAGGCTCAGATAAACAGAAAAGCCCTTAGTCCGTGGGCGAATAAGCTATTTTCCCTCCACGATACTTTCATTGGGTCTTTAGACAACAAATCTGCTTAAGTCTTCCCGCCGTCAAGGTCCTCGGCCCGGAAAGTTGCAGATTTCCAGGTTTCTATGCTGCAGCCTATCTCTTTCTAGGCCTCAGGGAATCAACTACTTTGCTCTGACCTCTCGCTCGTACGCACTGAGCCTCAACCGAGATCATTTACTGCTTATACAGTGTACTTGACTTGCACTAAATCGTCACCAACCTTCAGCAGGCTAACATATTTGGTCTTGGCACTGTTTCTGGGCATTGACACGAGAGGTGTCTCATAGTCAAAGCCCAACTCAGCTGGTCGACGAGTTGATTAGTTGCCGTGCTGTCTCTCTCATTTCCTTTTACAAAACGCTCCTTCGATGTGCTCCAGGTCTTTCTTTTTTTCTTCTGCTAGCTTAGCCAACGTTGTCCCTTCTAATTTCATAGCTACCACCGCCAAAATCGAAGCAAAACTGACTGTTAGCGACTATCAAACGGGCCACCAGGGGTGACCTAGTCATTCGCTTATTGTCGCTACGCGGTTAGATTCTCAGGCGCGAATCTGCATGTATAAAACCATGCCCGCCAATCCCATCCCTATCCAGACTGATCTGGCCATCAGACCAGCACCGAGCGACCAGCAAAATGGATCCCCAAAAGCTGTACAGTATTCAAGACACAAACATACGCGGTCCTCATATTCAGAAGGCTCACCACTTACTGCTGTGTCGAGAAACAATTCATTAAGCTTCCGCCCCTTGAAGCGCTCGACGCCGTCGCCGGACAAGACGATTGCCGTTATCAATGCGAGTGGTCGCCAAGCTGCCTCATTAATACGGATAGCTACCGCTGTTGGTTTTAAAGTCCACGCCCAGCTACGAAATCTTGAAGGTGTCATAGCCACAGAGGTGTCCACGAATCCAAATGTAACCGTCTTCGTTGGAGAACTATACCTTCGCAAGCAGCCAGACGACAAGCAAGATGTCACGGCCCACGGCGACCTTCCCGGGATTCTCGTTAACCACGACCTAATCACTCAGCTATTCCACGGCGCGCAGTTGGCTTTCATCAACACCACTTTCTATGGAAATGAGATCCGCATAGGACAAGCTATTGCTGACGCCGCGAAGAAGGTCGGAGTCCAGCACTACGTTTATTCATCGATGCCAGATCACGCCAAGTACAACGCCGCATGGCCGTCCCTCCCTCTATGGGCTGCTAAACACGAAGTGGAGGAGTACGTTCGAAAGATCGGGCTACCTGCCACGTTCGTCTATACGGGCATCTACAACAACAATTTTACATCGTTACTTTATCCGTTATTCTGCATGGAGCTAAAGCCAGACGGATCTTTTGAATGGCAAGCCCCTTTTCATCCGGACGCCAAGCTTCCCTGGCTAGACGCTGAACACGATGTTGGTCCTGCGATACTCCAGTTGTTTAAAGATGGACCCGCGAAATGGAACGGGAAGCGTATAGCGTTAGCTTACGAGTATTTGAGCCCGTTAGAGGCTTGCAGTGCTTTTGCTGAGGGAGTAGGTAGACCAGTGCGGTATAAAAGAGGACCCATCGAGGTAAAAGTAAAAATTCCGGAGGGTTATCGCGAACAGCTTGAAGCCTTGGAAAAACTTTTCTCCCTTCAGAATGACGATCCCAAGAAACAGCCACCCTATTTCGGCGACCAAGAACTGGATAGTAGGTGTCCGGACGATGCATTGGCACTATGGGAAGGACCGCGAGGTCTCGAGGAATACGCTCGCGAAATATTCCCCATGGAAGAAGAAGCTAATGGAATGACTTGGATGTTCAACAACGAAGACGGCTTTGTATACGAAAACGTCAGCTCTGCACCTCGGATACCCGAAGTCAACGAAGATGAAGCAGCAGAAGATGACGGGGACGATGGCTCTGTCGACGAGGGACTCATCATGAGAGGTTTAAAGAGGGATGATGAAGATTGGTTGGCATAGATATGTTACATGCTTCGAATTTTTCCTTGGCACTCTAGCTCACTCTTCCGGCATCACTCGGCAAGCAAAAGCACTGCAAAAGTCGGTGGGAACTAGACTTGCTTCAGCCCTTTCGTGGCGACGACAAACCCTACGACCATGATTATCGACATTCAAATTTCGAGTAATGCCGGGACAAGTCATACCTACATATTCGCCTAACGCGCCATCAAGTTCAGCCTATGTATTTCCGACGACTTACGAAAGCGACCGCTCTATGATAATGGACACGTTTTAGCCATTTCTCAAATTTATGTGGATTTCCGGGTTTCGGTGGCGGCGACAGTGGTGGCACACCAGTTGCAGAGATAGACAACTGCATGCATTGAGCACAATAATACTTGGATTATTGGCTTGGCGTTCTGGCTCCCAAAAGTTCATTGCTCAGACACAAGACATCCCGATTAGGCTCGAAGGGTACGTGGTATGCTCCCATAATTAAAGATAATATGGTTAGCTAGTATATAATAAACATCAGTACATAATAAAGATCGTCGAGATTAATATCTATAAGAAGTAAATTGGCAACGCTATAGATTATGGTCTTATTGCAGTCACCAGATAAGTTATTATATTGAGAGAATTTGAAACCGTCACATTTCTCACTGCGAGACCTAGTTCAAACCCATACGTTTGTAAACCTGTGAATCCTACCGCCGATCAACAGACAGTTGTGGTGCGGTGTCTTCAACCTGTTCATTGACCAAGTCACTTTCTCGTCTTAATTATTTGCTAAATAAATGGTATTATACACATACAAGAGGTATGTTACATCTTTGGAGAATTTTTTTTTTTTTGTATTGTGTATTTCGAAATTCTGAGCAAAGCCTTGGATAAGCAAGTGGGATATAGAATAAATTGTCACTTTCCTATACTCGTAATGGTCCTGCAGACTATTAAAAGAGAAATACCTAAATAAAATTCTGGGAAAACCTGTTATTAGGCATATATCAGGAGTGCTATGTAGGCCTGCTTATGTGTGCAATGCAGGCACCACCACTCTATAACCCATAAAACCAACTGGAGCTATTTAGAATAAGCAGTAGCATAAGCGTATTACAGAGGCAGGATAAACGTCGTAAACAGTCTTTCTCCTAATGCTTACTGTTTTGTCATTGTCATGACCATCTTGCCTTCGGTGAGTAAGACTCTAACCCGCGATGAGGTTCTTCAAGTTGACTACTATCTACTAGTAGTGATCTTTTCAATTGCATGGACTATACTTACCTCTCTAAGCTTTTATCTTACAAATTCATTCTATCTTACCTGCCAAAAACCCATGTCATCACACAAGGTCACCAAGACGCCATTTACTCTGCGGTAAATTCTGTCTGTGTAGCATCAGCCGTGACCGGGTCTCATTTAGTATTCTACACCGATGGCTCCCGTCAAGAGCCTCTTTCAGGTAGCGCTTACTGCTACCGGCGCTTTTTCCGGCATCGTCCGATGACTGGACCAAGTTGTTGTACGGAGCGATTACCGAGCTGTTTTTCCTACGCATATAAGTACGCATCAAAAACAACTTGTTCTACACAACTCTATAATACAAGAGCCCCATCAAAACCACATAGTGTGTTAGACCCTTCGGACGAGTAATGGCCACCCAGACCCATGGCTACCTATCAAATTGACTTGCTGGACGCAGCAACTGCCAAGTAAAACCAACCGCCAGGTTTTAGTTGAGATATTAAAGTAAATAAACCTTTACTTCAGGATGCATCGGTCTCATCAGGGATCTTCTCCAATCTCAGCTAGCCAGTTTAACAGAGTTGCTTTCGGTTAGCCGGCACCATGGCTGAGACTGTTACTCCATTCGCTTATGTAAACCCTGATCTTCGCCCAGAGAGGAAACTCCTAGAATTAAGACCGGAAGCCGAAGGCAACCACCGTGGGGGGCTCAATATAGCCTTTCCGGCCGTTTCCCAAAGATCCATTCATTTCCCGCCGAGGCAGTCAGACGGGGATATTGCGCTTCCGCTTTTGGCATTGGACTGCTTCAATAAATTCACCGCCTTGTATGCCCTCGATGATAGGCAATATTCTCCTTGTGTCTTCGCCATGGAGCTTCGGCGCTTGGTTGTATCGCCAATAATTCAAACCGTATACCACGGATATCGAGTTTGGTCGATGTCTTCCTAACAAATTGGCCGTCAGCTACGATAAGACGAGCGTAGTAGGCTTAATTCTACGGCCAGAGGAGCCGACCGCTCTTCATTTCGACTTCAGTAACAATAGCAAACACTCTAAGACGTCGCGTGCAGTGGATATTGGAACGATCTAACACCGACAGTGAAGGGGCTACTATGAGGCCTTCCTTGGCTACACAGTGATCTTCTCAGATCGGGAACAATGAAAACTTCGAGAACTTCCCATACCAGGCACCGACCTGGCTGGACTCATACCAGAGCCACAAAAACAGCAACAACCAAAACAACAACAGCAGCAGGAGGAGGAGGAAGAGGAGGAAATCTACTGCTATGCATGATAAGTCGACAGCAAGCATAGTATTTGGGCCTACCCCCGACATTTCCTGTATAGTTGAGATTGCTTTCCGTGTACATGTGAGGAAGGCGAAGTGTAATCCTCCGATGCTTGTCATAAGGACTGTTGCATCTGACTTTGCAATACAGAAACGTGAGTTTTCTCTTCACTTCTTGACTGAAGTATTAGAGACAGAAGTAACTGTCCTTCATATGTAAAATTGCGTGGATGAAAGGAGAGTAGAACCAGCAATCCATTGATTGAGGCAGCCTCGAAAGTACTTGTCTGGTATCATTGAGCTCTCTGTAAAATGTGTGATCATCTAACTCAGTATACACCTCAGGTAGACTCTTAGATTTACACGGATCTCCATTTACGTAGTTCCTCTAGGAAACGGCAGTAACAGTCTTCCATGCATGCACGCTGGTGTTTGCCTTTCTTTTCACGACTTAGCTTCTCGTCGCCCATCAATGCCCCTTCTCATCCTTCGCTCTGATATCTTTAACAGAAAAAGCAATACCTGCCTCGCCATCCACGACTTGACCTTTCCTCGTCGCTACTTATTCCGATTTACTTAGTGATGAACGTGACATACAGCATTCCGATACTCATCTTGGCGCTTGTATCGTTAAGAATTACCTGCGGTTGTTAAACTGAGAGGTTTCTATCCCGCCTCTCGTAGATCAACTAGCAAAGTTGGAGCTGTGACGCCAGTCTCATGGTCCTCACGCTGTTGACGCTCTTGACACCTGATAGAACAAAGCTGTAGCCTCAACGCTCACTACCACACGGATCTCATCATCCGTCTTGAGGTGGTAGTAAGATGCTTGTAGCTTGAACTTCGTCTTTGATCCCTACCTCGGCGTATCTTTCTACGTCCATACTAACATTGATTACCTGCCCGGGCTTCTAATCTGATTACATTCCGATATTCCCGCCACATTATACAGAGTCCAAAATCCTTGTCGTTCTTGTAACATCTCATTCTATCCACTCTGATATGACCCCTTTTCTCCGCTTATCTGGTTATGGGATCCTTCTATCAGGTAAGTTGAGCAAGCACCTACCAAAGCTTAAAACACTGTTGGTACATATCTCACACTCCACAGTATGCCATCTCGTAAATTCAGCGGCAAGATGTCGACGAGTGCTGGGAAGAGGTCACGTACGAGGGAGTCTCGCAACTCTAAAGATGTAAAGCCCACGCCCGCACAGGAGAGGCAACAAGAGAGGGAGGAGACCATTCGAAGGATCCAAGAGCGCCACGCGCGATATTGCGAGCTTCCAACCCTTCTTCCTGACCGCGGCTCAATCATCGCTAGGACCCAATTCACGCGCAAGCGATCCGCCTATCCGGCATATGATGATGACGCCAATAAGCGAATGAAGGTCGGCCACGGTTCCAAGGCGAAGAAGGTGGCACGCCGCACTCGCTGGGAGCGAGATTCACAGCTTAAGCAGCCACCTTCGCTCATTGACTTGCCTGCTGGCTCCATAGCCCCGGGCCAGAACCCTATTACTGCCATGGGCGCACTTGCTGGTCTCTCAACTGAGATCCGCGATGAGATACTGCGCTACATCCTGCTCTGGCCACGCGATATCATTCTGTTCTATAGGTGGTCGCGCGTGTTCCCACGTTCGCGCCCGCGTCTGCACCTGTCGATCCTATCCACGTGCCAGGTGTTGTGGCACCAAGGCCTGCGGATCTTATTTGGGGAAAATACATTCGCCTACAACATGCGCGACCCAGAGCCATCGCATGACCATACAATTCAGGTACTGGAAAAGGTGTTTGCACGCAGCGTGGTGCCGATCAACAAGTACGGACATTTGATCAGGCATGTCAAAGTCAAGATCCACCGCAGCCGCCTTCATTCCCTCGAGCACTGCCAGAACTTCGAGCATGCCATTCTCAAATTCCTACCCGGGAATGGGCTCGCCTGTCCAGCCAACCTGCACACGCTTACGCTCGAGGTGCCCGCCATGTGCAAGCGTGACTTGAAATTCACCAGTTGGAAAGAAGGCCCTGACGATGTCCCCATTTGCCGGTACTTGGAGGGCGGTTCGAGAGTTGGCAAGGCCCTGTTGGCGCTCCAAATCCAGTGGGTGCGTGTCGTGGCGTGGGATAAGTACGATCAGTGCTGGGAGAATGTCATTGACCTGCGATATCTCGCTAAAGACAGGCAGATGAGGCTCGAACATCTGGGGGACAACGATGTCGAGAAACCAGATATAATTAATGGCAGAAATAACGAAAGTTTCCAGGGTAATTTGGAACAAGACACTCGATATAGACCTAGAGATGTCGAGGCTATGCAGAATCTCTGGGCCAAGTGCGTGGAGAAGGCTAAGGCAAAATTACGCCTTTTGGCCTGGCGCATTGAAGGTCTGGCAATAGCCCCAAATCACGCCGTTGGCGAGCTTGGACTATGGGACCCTATAAACGTCTCCGACGACTGCGGTTCTGACGCCGATAGTGCTTTCGATCTCGTGTCGCTGCCCTCGAACTGGCGCGAAGACGTGATATCAGTGCGCTCGCGTTCGGTTCGCAGCCGAGCTGCTAACACATGGTCTGCATCAGACTCGAATCCCAGCTTCAACGTCGCCACGAAAAATAGGGCCAAGGCTAAGGCTAAGGCCCAAAGTAAGACATCAACCAAAAACTCAACCACAGCCAACAAGAAGTCCCTGACGATCCTTAATAAGAGAGACAAAGGTAAAGAGGCAAAGCTCTTACAGGCTCAGCAGGGCAGGCAAGAAAACGAAGCGCAGTCTGACGAGGGCAACACGCTGACTGAGAATTGGCTCGAGAACGTCCCGAATTCCGACTTTAATAACATAGAGGGGTTGGCGTATAATGGTGAGCTTAATGCGAAGCTTGAGCAGCACGAGGATGACGGCAAAAAAGGCGAGGCGGAGGGCGACAGGAAGCAGGACGAGGAAGAGGAAGAAGAATCGCTCTTTGTGGATTAAGGAAAAGGCTTTTCCTTCCTTCTCGACGGAATTACGGATGTAGTGCAATGCAAAAAGGAATCTATATTCGTGAATCACTGGGAATTTGCGAAAGCGATGATTTAGAGGCTGGTGATCTGGTCTCAGGGGATCGACCCAAATGAGTTCAAGGGGTGGAGGATCCCAGTTATGGCAGCCTAGCGTGAAGGTGTGCCACTCTTCGTATGATATGGCGGTTTAGGTCCTCTTGATCTTCCCCTGCGAGAGTTTACCCTCTATCATGCGCAGTCTTACCTTTAGTTACTCCCTATTTCGCAGATAATTAGCTTAAGCTACTGAAAGGTTGCGTTGCTTTCCTGAATGTTTTGTCCGTATATAGATCATCATAGGGGTTCCTGGTGAGCAAATCCGACTTCGTTGTGTAGCATTCAATATTTCAGACGGAAGAGCTCTCCGATAAGACTAGCTCTTAGTAGGAGGTTGAGACTTGCGACAAGCAGGCAGTTCCGTCCGTCAACGTCTGAGAAAGCGAAGTGAAGAATATTAGCCCCAAAAGGAGTAAGGTATCATTTGTTTCACATTATCTCGTCACTCCACCTCATCATGTACTCAGCCCGCGGTAATTTTGACCTTCGAGACGTCAAGCGTCTCTGTATCTACCAAAACGATCTCCTTCGTGGCGGCAAAAGATGGAACCGCGATCAGGCGTACCGCCTGCCCGTCCTCTCCCTGAATAACCTTGGTGCCGAACTCGGGTTGGCATCCGACGAAATATAGATGAGGACACGTTTGTATGACGAAGGGGTCGTCATCCTGAAAAGGGTAGCTCCCTGTGATTATTAGTCAGTAGTGAACAAGAAGAAATGGTAACCAGGGGCTGGTGCAGGATATGTTTGCGACTGCGATACGGGTTATCGCGGGTAGACTCACATAACGTATCAGGCGCCGTCGGCGCGCAACACCGCCACCTGCACATGGCCTCCATCATGCCCAGACGGTCGTTGCTGCCCACGTATTTGAAGATGTCGTCAACGTTTTGGCCGCCGGTCCCTAGGACCCGCCATCCGTCGATCTCGCCTTCCCAGGGATTCGTCACCGTGTCGAACCAGCCGCTGTCGGCCGACCCCGGCGCCGCGGTGTAGGCGCGCGAGTTCCGGAACACAGCTGGATGTATAGGCTGTTGGGGGTAACTCGCATTTGCGGGGTCTTGGGCCCCCGGTAATAATGTGATGGGCATGGTAGGCAGGAGCGTGGAGAGGAATTCGTCGAGGAGCTGCAGGGGCAAAGCGTTGTAGGAGCTGCTGTCGTAACCGTATTTCTTCTGGCCTAATTTTTTCTCGCCAGGATCCTCGTCTGCTGGTCTATGCTCTTCTAGTGAGATTGAGTTCCCAGCGATGATGAGGCGGCTGATTTGGGATAACTCGCGTTGCGCTGTCGGATCCAGCGCTTCGCCCAGTAGGTACTCGAGTAAGAGGTTCAGCTCGATGGCGTAACTTGCGTCATTCCCTGAGAACGCGAGCCCGGATACGATGGCGATCTTACCTCCGCTGCCTTTGGGTTTGGCGTCCGTCATCTCCTCATCCTCGTCTTTAGGCTTCTTCGACTCTCTTGTCCCATTTGTGGCGGAGGGCTTGGAGATAGACCATCGATCTGGTTGCGGAGGGAGATCGGGGAATTTCACACTTATTACTTCTAATTGGCCGTTGACGTTTTCACTACCCATAACAGCAACGATACACCCGGTGACGAGGACCACGTCTTTGAGCACGTCACCAACTAAACGTATCCTACCGGACTCGTCTTCTAGAGTCACGGAGTCAGAGCCATCGTCTGCATAGTATTTATTGTCCGATATGGGCGCCGAGATCCATCTCTGTAGGGAGTTAGCTCTGGTGTAACAATCCAACAAATATTCTGTGTTGTTCATTACGTACGTCCTTAGAGACGTCCTCGAAAATATTTGGCTTCAGCGACATCTCCATGTAGACGGTGCCGGACACCCAACATAGTTCACCCTGCCGAATGTCCAAGACTCGCTCGACCTTCTTGGCGGGCTCGTCTCCGATAACTGTGCCTTCCCAAGCTTCCAACGCTCTCTGATCAACAGCTGGTTTGATCTTAGTGAGCCGGAGGAAATACATATCAGCATATTGCTGCTGATATGATTTTTCCTTGCTGAGCTTAAAAGAGTGCAATGGTTTGTAACTTGACGCAGCTCGTTCAAGCGCATCCTCCACCTTGCCCCTATTCGATAGTGAGCGTATTTCCTAGGTTGTATAGTTGCTGGTCAAAACTCACGTTGGCCTGCGGAGCATATTGCCTTCTATGTCATCGAGCTGATACATGATGGATTTCTCGAAGCATACCACGCATAGAAACTTATACAGGTGCTGCTTGCTCTCTGAGAGATAAAATTGATGATAGGGAGGTATAGGCGAACGCGTCAATGAGCTAGAGACGCGTTTTGGCGTTAATTGAATTGTGGCGTTAGCTTGATCGTGGCTGGTGCTGGACTACTCGGAATCTCTTCAGCTATTGGCCAATGCCCCTGCATCGCGGGGTAAGGCTGAACAAGGCTTGCTTGGGATTTTCTTCAACCCCGGTAAAAAAGTTCCTGAGGCTGTTTAAATCTGCATCCGTCGACACTAACTAAGTCGACTTTCCTATTGATTGAGTAGCAGGTTAGCCATAACCATACAATCAAGCACCTCCGAAGTTTCTTGTTTGTTCAAAGGCTTTTTTCTGCGACGACTACGTTACGACGCAATTCCATTTGTTGACTTGTCGAAGCTCTATCGATACAATTTAATTGGCAATTCTTAAATCCTCTCGGCCATATCAGGTTTTCTTTTGGTCGTGAACTTGCTCACATACAAGGGCTGGCTGATATGGACACTTCCGTGGGACAGCCGGAAATGGCTGCATCCCAAGAAATCCGTGTGAATTTCACCACCACAGTACCAGAACTCCAACTGCCTGGCGACAGGAGTAGCCTGCTCGTGGTTCCTACAGGTAGGTCTACCCTTCTACATCTATCTTTCCTGGTCCTCAAGCTGACGACCCTCTAGACCTTAAGCGCTACGGCCTATCACGAATCCTGAATTCCTCATCTATGCTCGATACCTCGTCGCCAATCCCCTTCGACTTCTTAATAAATGGGCAATTCCTGCGGACCTCAATACAAGAATACCTCGAGACAAACGGCCTGAATGCGGAGGAGACGCTGACGCTGCAGTACGTGCGCAGCTTGATCCCGCCGGTTTACCAAGCTAGCTTCGAACACAACGACTGGATCAGCGACATCGACGTGCTGTCCGCAACGTCCCGCGCAGGCGTATGGTCAGGCGACAAGCTTGCGCTGAACCAGGACCGTATCGTATCCGCGTCGTACGACGGACTGTTGCGCGTATGGAATCCGTCGGGCGAAGCCTTAGCGACATCGCAGTCTAGCAGCCTAGGCGGGCACACGGCGAGCGTGAAGGCGGTAAAATTCCTTTCGTCGACTCAGATCGCGTCCGCGGGCCTGGACCGCACGGTGCGCATATGGAAGTACGCCGAGTCGGACGGCGGACTGCAGGGCAGCCTGAAGCCCAGTCTAGAGCTCTATGGCCACAAGGCAAGCGTTGACGCACTAGACGTCCACGGTCCAACGGGCCGCATTCTCACCGCCTCGGCCGACGGCGCAATCGGGCTCTGGACGACGTCGAGATCCTCCGCGCCCGCAGCGCCGCCGAGTCTCCTGCCGGGAGCCGGCGGCTCCGAGAACAAGAAACGCAAGCTGGCAGGCGCATCCGCGGCACCGCAGCGCGGGCCTTTGAGCCTGATGCCGATCCACAGCTCCGCCGCGACAGCAGCGTGCTTCGACCCGTCCGACGCCACCGTGGCGTATTCCGCGTCGCAGGACCACACGATCCGCACGATCGACCTCACGACGTCCAAGGTCGAGAACGTGATCACGACCGCACACCCACTCCTCACCCTGACGCCCCTGCGCCGCGCGTCCTCCGCGCTGCTCGCGGCCGCGACGGCTGCGCGCCACATAACGCTCGTGGACCCGCGCGTGTCCGCGGCGACCACCTCGGTGCTGACGCTGCGGGGCCACCGGAACATGGTCTCCAGCCTCGCCGGCAGCCCCGACAACGACTACAGTCTCGTGTCGGGCTCCTACGACGGCACGTGCCGGATCTGGGACCTGCGGAGCGTGCGCGCCGGGTCTAAGGCCGAGGGCGGCGGCAGCGTGTCCGAGTCCGTGTACGTAATCGAGCGCGAGAGCCAGAAGGGCGCCAAGCGGAAGGCCGGCGACGTGCCCGGGCGCGGCGCCAAGGTCTTCGGCGTCGCGTGGGATAAGACCTTTGGTATCGTTAGCGCGGGCGAGGACAAGGTCGTGCAGATCAATAGGGGGAGGGATTTATTGGCGGCCAGCTAGCTGGCTGGGTAGATAAGATACATAACGTTATACAAGATGCTAAAAAGAAAGAAAGAAAGAAAGAAAGGGCACATAATGTGAATTCTGGTATCCCTGACTCTTCTTAGTGATGATATGTGGTAGAATATGCACTTCAGTGCATCCTTATGCCGGTCGATCGACAGACTTGAATAACGTCAATCTATGCATCTGGGGATGCGAATCCCACTTGTAAAAGATATCTTAGTCACTGAAAGACCTGAAGCGAGCCTAGAATCCAGGGGCCAGACTAGAGTAGAGAAGCCGCGTTGCAAATGCATTATAATGATATATATTCAATGGGTATCCATGCACGCATGCATATGCTCGGGAGTCTTCTGGAGTACTATATATAGGTAGGAACAGGACTACAAGTACTTCGATCCGCTATGCCATCGCATTTATATATAGCTGTACAGTACTACCCCTATCTCTCAGAGCCGAGTCGAGGACAAAACAAGACGTTGAACTTCTATTTTCCACGCAAGTGGATAGTTCATCCCTCGGCGTCAGTGACCCGGCCTGCAACAACGGGCCACCTCGCCCACAGAATGTTCTGGGGGATTAAACTCGCGACATTGCGCAATTGGTCGAGGTCTACAGGCAATGAATCATTCTGCACGACTGAGAAAATATATTGAACGACCGTAGCTGTTTTCAGCGGTGGATCGCGAACTAATTGTGCGATAGCATCAGGCGATAAATCGTAGCAATGCCACAGATAGTATGCTCGAAGTTGCGCTAAGGTTGAGCGCGCCTGTGGATGTGATGCGTGAAAAGCAGCTGCTCGGTCCTCGGCAACCTCAATGCGAGAGTCTTTCGGGTGTTCAGCCAACTTCTGTGTTGAGGTGGTTGATGTGAGCTTCGCTTTCGAGGCAGAGCTTGTTAAGCTTGTTTTTGGAACTGCAGCAGGTGTTGAATTGACATCAGGGTCTTCAATGCTAACAGTCTCGAAAGCCGATGCCAGGTACCTCTCAGATGAGGCAGGGTTAGCCCCATTGGTCTTGGAAGCCTCGTCAGCTTCCAATACATCGTCTGGCGCAGAGATCTTCACGCCGTCCGCGAGCTGGATGGGGAGATTCAACTCTGCATGATGGGGAGTGGGTGGACAGGGATCTAGCTGTTTCCTGTAGTGCTCGAAAGTTGCGTAGAGATGCAATCCGGCATAAGCATCAGATGCGGAATCTAAGTGTGTATTAGCTTTCGAAACAAACAGTATGAGATGTGGCAACTGACAAATGACCTGATTCATGCCCAGGGGTTTTGACCAGTCGCTTGACCGGACGTCCTGACCTTTAAAAAGCGGGAGATGAAGATATTCTTTAACCTGCGTTGCCAGTGGCACGAGTCTTCTATTAATGTTGTGATACTGATGGTTTCGAGAATACGTCACGAGCTTATATAAGTGGCTTAGCTCTATCAAACCTCGAGATTGGATACCTAGAAAATTCCGTAATCTCGTAGTATCGCCTTTTATTGCGACGCCAACTTTAGTAACATCTGGATCTTCCATGATGGCCTTAAACGATTCTCCAATCGGCTCTTTGCTATAAGCGAACAAGGCGAAATGGAACAACGCAATACGACTAGCGCTCGCAAGCTGTATCAATGACACGTTTTTCTTCGGGCCATCGCGTCTCGTTGCGTCTGCCACCCACTCCATGTCGAACCCAAGGACCTTTTCGTCCATGAAATACAGCTGACAGATCCGCTCCATCGTATGCTTACTACGGCAGTAGTGAACTCTGACTTTTTGCGAAGAGCCATCTTCTGTCGTTCGTCTATACTGTGTGTAGGACCAATAGCTTTCTGGAGAGTCCGGAGCTGCTTGCTTGGCGGCGTAAAACAGGTTATCCTCAATCTTGTAGTCAAATACAGCAGGTGGAGGGTCGTCAGACACCTTCTTCTCTGCTTTCTTCGTCTCGACTGCTGGCGTGTTTTGCTGTGCCACATCCCCAGGGCAGACCTCGCCTTTTGTAGCCATAGATTGCGAGGCAACGAAACGATGATGACTAACTCCGACAGGAACTTCAACCGTTTTTCGTAGACTTCGCGCGGGAGAGCCCGCCGATGAGAACGAGATGCCCCGTGTAGGATGCCATAATTGACAGTTTCGTGGTGGGGTAGCAGTCATTCTGGGGGCGCGATATATTATATAGGTGCTGTAGCGAAATGTAGTCAGCAGTTGTTCGATTAATCCGAATATTGGTCTCTTATTTACTAGAACATGGGGAGCTCAAACTTGGAATATTTGTAGACAAATACTGACCGTGGAGGGAAAGAAGACGTGCGCAGTGCGCTGGAAGAATATCTCAGAGCATTTCCGGCAGACTCTGAGCTACCTCGGATGGTCATTTGCATACAATGATTAGAGACTCACAGCTCAACTCCATGGTGAGTATCCACGGAACCGTGCTGTTATTGTTCTGCGAGTTTACGCCGGGGGCTGTAGGCAGACATACGCGCTGCTGCAAGCTAAAGAGCGTGTGAGAGAGAAGGCCATGTAATAAGGTAGGATTGACTGTAAATGATTGGCTATGAATGATTAGCTACACTGATGGGCTGCAATTATTTGGCTGTCCGGTACTAACCTATTAGCGCTGGTCGAGTCACGGCCCATAAATCTCGCTTAGTCATCTGAAACTAGGTGTTAAACGCATGTCTGTCACTCGCAGTCAGTTGATCAACCTTTGGATAATATCAATCCCTAAGACCAATAACGGCAAAGGTACAGAGCGAGCAGCGCAGAGCGATAACAAGTCAAGCAACAAGCAAAAGTCACTTCTCATAATTCACTATCTTGATTCTATTTGCTTGTTCCTCGCCTTACCACGTCACCAAAAATGGCATCCCAGCTACTCCCTTTAGGTATGTACTCTTCAGTGGCGTATAACTTCTCAGCCCAGTACACACAGTGACTAACAGGCCCACCAGAACTTATCGACAAGTGTGTTGGCTCCCGGATATGGGTTGTCATGAAGGGCGACAAGGGTATGAGGCAGAATCGACCTATTCGAGACAACCTCCTGTCATTTATGGCTAATACTCTCGCTCTGCAGAGTTCAGTGGCACGCTGATGGGTTTCGATGATTACGTCAGTAAGTCGTTCTTGTGCTCTGAGGATCCTGTCCAGGTGATAAAACGAATACTGATGGTAGCGCCACAGACATGGTCCTCGAGGACGTAACAGAATTGTATGGGCATTGCTTTTCCGGTTGCTGGTTGGAAGAAAAATTAACTAGAAGCAGCGACTACTCGGGCAATCACACGAAGCTCTCCAAAATACTTCTCAACGGCAACAACATCTGCATGGTATGTGCCAATAAACCCACTTCCACAAGAGTGCAGGTACTAACTTAGTGTTCTATAGCTAATACCAGGAGGCGAAGGCCCTGTAGCTACAGGATGATATGTTGCGTGATGACGTGCTTGGGCGTTACTAGAACGGAGGTGGGGGGTTATTAGTGACAAGAAAACATATGTCAAGTTACGAACATCACGACAAGGGGAACGGCGTTTTTTTGTGGCAAACGCGACCCTCGTGGTCTATTGCATTCCTGGATCTAGCAACTATTTGTCAATAGCGCAGATATGAGATTCTGATTCGATACCACTTGCGGCCGCCCGCTCAAGTAAACCATGTTGCCGAAAACGCCATTCCATAACCTGACCCAACCATTCCGTAATCCGTAGGAAACTAACAATCAAGCAGATACGGCACTCGTTATGGTTTACCACCAGTACCATTCTCCTGCTCACCAGCTGCGACCATGCGACGAAGCTCATACTCGCGGGTGAACTCGCGGCCGAGCTGGCCGTAAGAAGCGATAAGTTGCTTGCAAGTGTCGATCAAGACCTCGCGAGGCGTGATGGTACCATCGGTCTGCAGGCGGATCATGACTTCAGGGACATTGGGATGACCAACTATAATCTGTTAAGCACCTACATCCAACGGAGATAGCGAGCCGGTTGCGACAATACCTTTGTAGCCGGCCATCAAAACATGAGGGGCTTGCTTGAGATGCTCGCTGAGGAGGTTTCCGAGAGTGTGGTCCTCCTTCAGAAGGATGAAATCTGAGGTATTAGAAGTACCTTAGAAGTGTTAGCAAATGAGGTTAACACGGAGACGGTCACGAAGAAGGGCCTACCTGCAAAGGGCTTCTCGGTAATCTTCTTCTCGCCCTCAGCCTCATTTACGAGAAAAAGCTCGAATCTAGCAGGGATAGTTAGCTCATAGTTCTGTGCAAAGGTGCAGGAAGAATTCAAACGGATTGTCAGCCTCGTTGTAGTGTCGTTGGTTGCTCATGCTGGGCAAGTAGGCAGTTTGGGGTCTTTAAACTAGAGTGTTCCAGAGATAGCTTGCAGGAATTGCTGGCGTGAAGAAGGCGGAAGGTAAAAAGAATGTGTAGCAGACTGCAGGCAGTCGAGTGTTTGCCAGATAGAGGTTGAGTTCGGGGGACGTCCTTGCCAGAAGAGCAGGACAAGTGCATCGTCTAGTCGACATGGCGCCTTCTCTGCTCATTATTTGTATGGTGCCTATGACGTCCAATAGACCTTCAGGGTTTCTGCAATAGCAAACAGTCGAATGGACAGCTTCGAACTATTGCTAGCCATGCTGTGTTAAGGGAAAATACATCCCCCCGGCCGTTCTGGGATATATCATGGTAACCCAACATGGTCGTTACGATTGTTTGACGTTCATGAGGAAAGCCTGAAGAGTAATTGTGAAAATTAACAAACCTGTCTGGCGCGTTCATTTTCTCTCACACACACTGCAGCCGTCTACTGCCTACACAACAAGAAACTGCGGCTCGGGATCAACCTGTCTTACCAGGCGACCGTAATCACCGGCAGAAGCGAAGGAATCGTATCGAGATCAGAATCGCCTGGAACTAAGCCCTGATAGAAGAGCACGGGAGTAGCAAATATAGCAAATGTATTGTAGATAACGATCGATCGCCGAGAAAGCAAGAAAATAGTATATAAGTCTGGTGAAAGAATCGCGTTCTGAGTCGGTACCAGTTTGGTGATTGTAGTAACTAGATGAACAAAGATGAAAGATGTAGGTGCCATTGTCCATTAAACCGTTTGAACCAATTGGCAGAACTCCGGCAGAAAATCGTGGCAGACAGTGCTATCTACACGGTACATAATGTCTTGACCTGCCTGGAGTTGCAGGGTATTTGTATTCTCCATTCGACCACCTAAATGTATCCGTTATAACAAGCAGAGCACCAAGGACAAGGGGAGACGTAACATATTTAAGCTCCTCAGACAGTTTCATTTGTTCAATCTACTCTTTGACCACTGTCCAGAGGCAAAGATTCTCTGTACTTTACAATCTACAACTTTATTATGGCTTGAAGCCAGTTTCCTCCTTAACAATGCCCGAAATCCTCATCTACCTAGTGAAGTACTCCCAACCGCTATGCAGTTTGTATACAATGTAAGAAAACAAAATCCCTGTTAACGGATAGACTAGCTTAAAGGCGTCGAGTATCGCAGTATCCAGGATGGGGCTTGGATGGGCCGCTAGCCCACGAAATCACCGTCAAACTTGTCGCATAGCCCATGGCAATAAAGCCAAAGACGCAGAGGAAGATGTCGGAAATCTTGCGTGTCCGTGTTGTGGCGACGGCTTTGTAGTGCAGCAGTGGCTTTATCAATGTTAGCAATCCGTTCCTCAAGCTTCGAGCCTTGGCGTAGTCTAGAAAAAGAGGGCGGACTTACTGGGTAAATAAAAGTCAAAGGAATGCACGCGAAATTTCCGACGAGTGCCACAAATTTGTCCAGATTATCCGAACCGCCCCAGGCAATGAGCGCACAAAGAAACACCATACCGAAGCGAAATATATTCTTCTGCCACTTGATATAAGGGTTGTACTTGCCGCTCTTCGTAAACAGCGCATTTTCAGTGATCTTGATGGCCGGGAAGATCTGCAAAGGAGTCGACAGAAGGATAGCAAGCGAATAGAGAAGCTGGACTCCGTTGACAAACTTGTTGTCTTGCGGTAAGTTAAGAAGAACGACGGTTTCTGTCTTGGAACCGTATGCTGCGTACGACACCGCACCCATTGTAATGAAGATGACTGACATAATAATCATAGAGAAAAACATGACCTTGGGAAACTTAGCGGGGTTTCTCATCGACTCTTGGATAGGAATAATGAGTCCAATGCCTTCGAAAGTGAAGATAGCCGTGCCAATGAATAGTGTCCAGTCTTTTTCGTTAAACAGAATGATATCCGCCAAGCCCTTGGTGCTAAGGGTGAAAATGTCATAGTAAAACAGATAGGCGAGACCAATAATGATGAAGGCGTCGGCGATCAAGGCAGTAAAGCCAAGTTTTCCTATGTCTCGGAATAAAGAGAACGGCAAAAAAATAACCATCTGCAGCAAGATCAACCATGTGATCTGGATATGTGTGCCACAGTTAGTTACAGCCAGAAGGAAAGCTTGCAAGTTCTCAGCCGTAAAAACGGTGTACGCAGCAACGAAACCAATCTGGCTGAGCACAATAGATCCCAGAATCAGCTTGCGCATCCATTCGCCGTAGATAATACCACCGATGTCGCCAAAAGAGCCTTCAACCTTCAGCCTTGTCGTTATGAGTAAAATGAAGCAGTAGTAGCTGAGTGCAGCAAGACAAATAAGGACAAGATTACTGAAAACCATGCCACCATTCAAGTAGGCTCTGGGTAGAAACAGTACTCCTGTACCCACGAAGGATTTTAAGAGTAGCAATGCTGCGCTAATAGGGGTATTGTTGCCACTGCCACCCCGAGCTTTCCGTCTCCGTCTACGCTTCGAGGGTGTAAGCAATGTGCTGTCTTCCATCGGCTCCCTCTCATCTTCGCTATCGTAGAAATCCGAGTCCTCTCCAGACGAGAAGTATTCACCCGGCCCCAGCACTTCGTCATCCTCTTCGAGCTCTTCTCCAGCAAAATGTCCATAGATAGTTAAAAACTCCAGGAAACTACTGGTAAACAACTGGGGCTCGTTTCCCCTTCTAGAGCTCGCATGGCCGGCCTCAAGTCCGCGAGGAGTTGCTGAAGGGCTCTGTGCCGCTCGTCGAAGATAGTTTCTCCTGAAGCCACCAGGAACCTTGATGGTGTTGATATCGAGAATCTCGTTCTCAGGCTCCTCTCGTGCATGACTGAAGCTCTTACTTCGCTGGGTGCGATGTCGACCTTCTGCCTCTTCCGACCACCTATATATCTGTCTCGTGATATCTCCACCCTGCAATCTTAAGCTAGAAAACTCGTCATCTTCCTGCATCGGTTGTGAAGGCTCGGCCACTTGCTTCCCCTTTGTTTTATCCCCGTCGGTCGAGTCAGACGTGAGTTCCGGCGTATCAGACGGTTGCACGAGGTGACGTCTTACGATCTCGAGATCCTCGTAGGCGCCATTTCCCCCGCCTTGTAGGAACCTCGACCTAGCATCGAAAGATCCGTAGTTTGTAGGAGTTGCGGATCCCTGTGGAAGGGTGCCTGTAGCTGCAGGCGATGATGGTCGCACCGGAGGCGTTCCAAATCGTGGAGGTGATTGTCCACCGGAATTGGACAGGGCTGCAGCAAGAGCGGATATTCCTGGGCCCGTAGCCCCTGTGCTAGAACCACCAGCGAGAGGCGCTGAGCTTTCTGAAGCAGTTGTTGCTAGATCCACCCGACTGGGCGACGATGATGTATGTAATGGCGAGGTGCCAAAGGCTTGAGAGGGGATAGGCGAAGCTAGCCGTGCAGTGGCATCAGCTCGAGGCAATGATGTGCCGTAATTGCGACTTCGAAAGGAGCCAGGCGACGATGCTCGCATTGCTCCTTGAAAGCGGCCACCCGACTGGGGGCTTTGGTTATCGTCGCGATTTGGGGTGGTCATGGTATCGCGTCCTCGAGTCTCAAACACTACCGGTTATTGAGCCATTTAACTCGGAAGGTCTGCGGCAAAGGAACTGCGGATTGTGGGCATGTAATAACGAGAAAAGGCCGCAAACGACTGCTTCTTCAGTTACCTATAACTAAGGTTGCAAAGGAAAATTAGTACACCACTGCTTCGAACAATGAAAATTGAAAGATGGTAACGCTCACGCAAGGGAAAAAAAAAAACCTATAGCCCCAGCTTAACACCAAGAGAGGTACGCTCGACGTGGAGCAAACGACTTGAGGCTGTCGAAGGATGGTGATTGGCAAGCAGCTTACGGCTCGTGATGTGTCGGAAGGCAGAAGACGTTCTTTTGCTGGGCCAAGTCGGGCAGCTGACTCAGAATGAGGGTAGACGTGATTTCCCAAGCCGCAGAGCTCCGATTGTCGTCAGCGGGTCTGTGGCACCGGCACACCGTTCCTGCGAGTCGGAGCTACATGTAGGTATAACAGGCTACCCTAGGTTAGCGAGGTTAGGTACCTAATTTAGCGTTGCGTGGGGTTCCTTATACTGTACAGTACTTACTACCGTACTCAGGACTTATGTTGGTGAGAGTGAGACACAAGCCCAAGATTATCCAGTCGAAGAACTGAGTCAAATACTACTTAAAGAGAAGCTTCGCAATTTTTCTGCCTTCCTCTCCCTTTTTGTTCCTTTTCCCCTTCGCTAACGATTTATCATGTTGATGAATGGTCATTTTTGAGATATTTCTACGAGCTACTGAGTTGGTACCTTAGCAACGCATTTAGCGTACCTAGTTTCTTTAGCTCTCCTTCGCAATGCACCATTTCTAATAATTCATAGGGCATAGCTCAAGAAGACTAGTCACTGTTAGTTAGCTATGAAAGCTGTCTAGTGATGCAATGGGCTCCTTGGACTGTGGCGATGAGATGTAAGTCGTGTTCATAGAATGCATAGCACATCTTTTATAGCATGCCTCAAGCATTGAAAACAAGCTGCAATGCTACTTACTAGCTTAGCGTTTTGTTGTTTGTCCAGCTCGTTAAGACTTCGTCGAAAGTATTGTTCATTAACAGAAATAATCTACCTTAGTTCTCAACAATGCAACGCCCAACACCATATCTAGAAAGTCACAAGTTGTTAAGATCTAGCTAAATATTACAAATAATCAGCACATGTTTTGCGTTTGATTTGTGCACAATATAATCCATCTCTTTAGAGAACGTATTAGTAATATGTAGAATAGAACGCATTCCTTTAGGGGGTAGCTGTTCCAGGCTTTTAGAACACAGGATCAATCGCTTGTAGCTTACATATCTAGTCAATCGTTGCCGAGTCATTCAAGGGTGGAAGAAACGCTGGTTTGCTTTCAATCTTCCTCATTTCATATTTTACCCAAGCTAGCTATTTTTAATCCATGGATACAAGCTCTTTAGACCACTACATAGTTAGTTTGTTGATCGAAAAAGGCTATCAAGGTTGAATATATAAAATTCGAACTATACTATATATGACTACATTCGCCTATACCTTATGCCTCTAACCTAAAAATAAAAACAAAAACATATCGCATGGTAAATCACGCTCAACACCCCCAAACCCCCAACGCTCACGCTGCACCTACACCCAGTAAGACACTGCCGATTACAAGAACCAGATCCTCCTCTAAAGGGGGCGTAAGTGGAAAGCTATCAGCTCTGATATTCCAAGTACGCAAGATAATCCTGGAATATCTCCCAGTCTTGTGCTGACAAGCCCTGGTTATAAGGCAAATCGGTAACGACCATCTTCTCGAGGGGCTCATCATTGTCCGGGTTTTCTACGGTGGTGTCGGTGTCGCCATCAGCTGCAGCCGTCTCTATTTCCTCGTCACCAGTCGCTTGTAGACCGATGATGATCGCTTGGTGATTCTTCCAGTCGATTGACGACGCTTCCTTGGCGGCAGTTGCAGCACGGCGTACTCCACTAACACCGAGATCTTCGACCTGACGGAGTCCCAGCACTTCTACTTGCTGCTTTGGGAGCAGCCTCAGATGCCAACCCTGTGAGTTAGTTCTCGTAGGCCCGTTCGTATAGTCGACGGCGAGCTCCATGAACTGGGCGCACCAGATACGCTCGCCGGATTGACCGTACAAATTCTCCATATGCACCTCTTTCCTCGATAACTCGGAGACGGTAGCAGCCTTTTTACCGGTCGGTAGCCCCCCAGCTATTGTCCCAGCGTCCAAGCTGGCCTTGCCCTCAACACGAAAGCCCACATCCCAGCCTGAATGGACGCGGCCGTCTGAGACAAGATGTATTCCTGTTACGAGCCAGATCGACGGTGCTTTCCATCTAGATCAAGTTAGGATAACGAGGTGGTCATGGATCGGAAGTCAAGATATGGAGTTGCAACTTACGGTTCTCCGGTCTGTCGGTGATGTTTCCATCGAGCATAGAAGGATATTGAGAGACGGTCGGTAATCCATTTCTTGACCTCGGGTTGTGTGAGAACTTGTTGACGAAAGAAAGTCTCTGGTCTAGTTATGCGTCAGCTTCCGGCCTGCACGAATCTCATACATCTTTTTTTTTTATCGGCTGAAAAGCTTACTTCTTGATCTGGAATCGCCGAGCCTTTGTCCCCACGATGCTCACATCTCGCGATTTTGTCTTCTCGGCTCCTACACTTACCGCGTCGATAACCTTAGCCTGCAAGGCCCAGTCCGTTGTCGCTTTGAAACGCAGCACGTATGGTTTGATATCATCTATATCAGGTTCGCCGGTCCATGCTTTAATCGATTCCCAGTACTTCTTGTTGCTTAGTCTGTAAATCTGGTGAGAGACCGAACACTGAGTTCACAAACCTCATAAGTTGAAAGAAAAAAGGAAGAAAAAATTGCAGTAAACTCTTACTTACGTCTTGTCTTTGAATTCAAAACGAAACTTCTCGAGACCTAGGTTCGGGTTGTATGGATCGAGATAAAGACTACCTAGCCTTAACTCATCGGGTGGTATCCCGCGAGTATAGGGCAAGTAGGTATTCTTTTGACTTGAGTACGGATGATTCATAGCGGTTAAGAAAATGATCTGTCCTTTCGCCTTGCTATGGCCTGAGAGCCGCCCAGTTGCTTTTTATATGCTCAGAGGGCGCCTAGATCTCGGGCTGCTGCTGGGTGGCGCGGATTTGGAGAACCCTGTCGCATGATCACTGGCTCAGTTTAAGGCAAACAGGTAGCCTTCGGCTATTCAATGCCGCATTTCATTCGACGACATCTTACTCACAGCCCTCTAGTGGCGGCACCAGTGTGGTATAGGTGGCTTGCGGCTGCGGTCCCATTGGTGTTGATATAGCCCGATGATCAGCATGAGTATGACTCTTCGCTACCTCCAATGGTTAGCCTTGCGAGCCTGGGTTGCCTCGATTTGGCAATATGAGGGCTGGTTTACCGAATCTGACCGAATGAGATGCGGCTCTGCATATAGCCTCCCTCCACGCGCTCTCGAACCGAGATTCATAAAATCGGCTTCGCCCTGGAACAAACACTTTTTAATGCCAGGTAGTATTCACTACACTTTCACCCAAATGAATCTGGTTTCGGGGCGTTCGTTGAAACGTGACGTCCGACGTTACTACAACGATGACTGCGAGTCAACTTCAGAATCACCGCACCCAAATACTCAAGAGTTTGCCGGAGGCAGACCTTATACCGAAGTCCATTGAGTCGGGGTATCTCACGCCGAGCTTAGATGAAGTCAAGGCGAAACGGTCGCAGCTGAGCCTTGCCGGCGAAGAAGATGATTATAGTTCTGTTTTAGCAGATGGGTCTTTCCCCCATTCAACTATCGATGATATATTGCCTGCAGACCATGATACAAGAGAAGTAGTGTCACCTCAGTTCGCTGCTTATTTATCGACGAAATTCATCGCCGAGAGCCGTGATGCGTATATTGACGCACTACGACTAGGCGACACAAGGGGCGTAATACATGCACTCGAGACTGGGCTAGGGAGGCTCGAAAAAATATCAAGACATGATGCTGGTGCAGCTAGTATAGCAGGTCGGATTGAGGTTCTTGGAGGCCTAGAACGTCCAAAAGAAGCTCGCGCTCTTCTGGACAGTCTCCGAACTGCCATAGATGAGATGCCCCTGCCCGAAATAGCACGGCCAACTATACAACGTAATGACTCGCAGACGGGCCAACCGACTAAGAAGCAACGACTGGAGCGTCAAGATAAGTTGTATGAAGAAGACTACAGAAAGGCGCATATGTTGCTGGATGCAGCGACATGGTCGCAGGACTGGGAACTAGCTGCGCAAGAAGCACAAAGACTACGACTCGATAGTGCAATGTTCGAAAATTACGGCCTCAGGAACCCGGAGAGAAGGTTTGAACGGGCGAGGAACGTCTTAAACGTGGGGCTTCAGTACGAACACCGTGGATATGCCGCTACAGACGATACACGCTTTCAACACCTCGGAGAGGCGTTAAAGTCGTATTCTCAGGGCTGTGAGCTGATGGAAATTCACCGCAACCACATAGAGGATCCCGAGGCACGACTAACTTCTCATGACCACATCGACTGCTCGAACTTGTTTTTTTCGGCAAGCCGTATCTGCGTCTACTTCTACCAGTACAAGTATCATGTACTGCCGGCTGACTTCCCCTGTATCCCGGCTCTGACTGGGCTTGACTGGGCCCAACAGGCCCTGTTCTTTCTTGAGAGAGGCAAGGCTCGGGCATTGCTACGCAGTATTGAGCGGTACAGCGAGGCAGCGGTACCTGAACAACAGAAGCTGACTTTCAAAGAGCTTGCCTGGGAGGTCCGCCATTTGGTATCGTCCGGAGAGCAGAAAGTTTCAGGCAATGTCTTGTCTCACTCAAATTCAACGGCGCTGCTGTCTCTACAAGACAACATCGTAATGGAGAGATTACGAATACGCTGGGCGTGGCGAACTACAATGCTCGGTGCCCAGTCCTTAGCAACAGGGCGACTGTCTCGTTGGTGGGAGGCCGGGCTTGACGAGATGCTCTCAGCAGTGCCGAGTGATACGGCTATCTTGGAGTATGGATTGGTCCAGGGCAAGAGCCCAGGAATCCTATCTATTATAATTACCTCGACTGGGATCAGCCCACAGTGGAAACCAATGCGTACAACGCCCATACTTGACAGTATCGCCAAGATCAAGGAGCTCATCGAGTCTGTACAAGCGGTTCGCCCAGACAGGCGAGAGAAAATACTCGGAACCCAGATATCAGACATAGCCAAGTATCTATCTACCGAGCTGATGACACAATTTCTACCCGAGCTCCGTGACAAACAGAAAATCTTCGTAGTGCCTTCTGGTGCCTTGGCTCACATACCATGGGCTTTGCTTCTGCAATCCTTAAATTTGTGTATTCAAAACCCCTCATTATCACTGATACCTAGCTTCCGCATCTGGTATGGACTTCACAAGCTCTCTGAGAATAAATCAGCCTTGACCCAGCAAGCACATCCCCCGCCTGCAACCATTATCTGCAACTCGCCTCGGCTGCCAGATGGTTCTGACCGAGACATCAAGTTCTCCCGTGTCGAGGCGCTCTATATCGCACGCAAGCATGAGACATGGCCGATATTGGCGGACCAAACAAATCGAGAGACGTTCGAGCGCCGGTGCCGGCAGTCCGCCATCATCCATCTCAGCTCACACGGCACCTTCAACGAAGACGCCCCGATGCTCTCCAACGTCGATCTATTCCAAGAATCGCTGACGCCACTTGATCTGTCGAGGCTGGCCATCACGGCAAGACTCGTGGTCTTCAGCAGCTGCCTGTCAGCATATTCGCGCGTTTTCGACTCTGGCACGGCCCTCAGCTTCGCCCACGCCTTGCTAGGAAGCGGGGCCTGTGCTTTCGTGGGGACGCTTTGGATCACGGGCGATGTGCCGAGCCTCGTATTCATGGTGCTGTTCTATAAGGCGATGATGGTGAAGAGACTTACGCCGAGCGGTGCATTGGCGGATGCCCAACTACGCATGCAGAACTTCACCGAGGCCGATAAGAACGAGTTAGTGGATGACCTGTTGGAACTGTTTCACCAGGAGGCCGCAAAGAGGGGCGGAATGAACACAATAGAGCAGTATGTCATAAACTACAAATACTGGATTGACAGCCGGCTGAGAAAATATGACGTTTCGGACTTGAGAAGTCCTTGGTCATGGGCCGGGTTTGTCCTGATTGGATATGGGGAAAGCCATGCTTACCCTCCCAATGGTTAGGGAGAGAATTATCTGAATTGAATGTGACTAACATAAATATGATCATAAATTAAACGAGAAACTGGAAAACATACTGAGTATTAGATATGATTCAATATAGAGCAGTGAGTCTACTAGCTTATAATGGAGACTAAATGTCCGTTTCATGGAGCTTTTATAAGCTGCTGGTCTTGTTGCGTCATCTACAACATGCCCTAAACACCACTTAATCAGTCGTTGAGAAGAATTGATTAACGCAGTTTAAAAAATAGAAAGTTAAGCAAGTAATAGGAGACAAACCCATTGTAACTAAAGACGTAATCCAGAGTACCTAGAATTCTGTGTCACCTCGTCCAGGCTTGCACAATCATGAAAAACTACCACAATACGGCTCTATTTGTCTGCTCAGACGTCTTCACTTCAGGACCGCGATATTCGCCTGCAACAGCACAGAGATCACATATTCAAGAAATTTGTAGTGTATTACTAACAATAAAGGTCGCATAATGTGTCGACTGCCCCCCGCGGACACGAACAAAGGGAAATAGGCGTGTTATTTAACAGACATCGAGCCCAATCCTTGAAGCCCCTTTGTTATCGTCTACCCTAGAACTTTATAATACGAACCACGCGAATAACAAGACAATGTTGGCGCAGCACATCCATTTGACTCGCCAATACAAGGCGTCTCTAGGAAGCATAAGGCAGATGAAACAGAGAAAGCTCCATAAAGACGGTGAATGTTATATCAATCAGCCTCGAGCGAGCTGTTTGTTCCTCAAAGAAGCGATGGGAGCTCCTCAGTTCAGGCCTAAGAAGAAGGTTTCGCTTGTTGTTCGTCTTTATGACTTACTTTCTTTCGTCCATAGTCCATTCACGCGAGCACTGAGCAGAGTTTTTTGGACCCTGAGTCATCATGACCTGGACCTCGTCGCCGTGACAAGGAGATCTAAGCCTTTGCGTCTTCCTATTTCTTTATACTCCCTGTCCAAACTAGACACTTCCGAGTACTGCCCAAGACTTCTTGAACTCTACTACTATCTTGCGTCCTCGCTCTTGATCTACGCTTGGACTTTACGATTTGTGTTAGCATTTTCCATTCTTCGGGCAATATTATTGATTTAGAGCTAAACGTCATTCGATTCATCTATCGTTTAACAGAGTATTTTGACGTCGGTATACAGGCTATACGACGGTTTTATGCTATAACAGGAGCGACTAACCATACCCATTCCTATCTTTTGCACCCATACAGTAGCATATTAGATGTCACAGGACCGCAGCCTTTCAACTAGATCCGCACGAAGCGCTGCCAGCAAGGACACCAGTGGTCGTGCTGGCGGCGGCGGCAGCAGCAGCAGCGGGGGCGTTTTCTCGAACGTGCTGAACAGCTTTCGACAAGCCGTCCACAACAGCGGCGATCCCAAGAAAGAGGAAGATCTGAACTGGGTAGACACCTACAAGATCACTCACCGACCGGACCGCCCACGTGTCGACAAGCGTCAGCGCCTGGGGCAGCGAGACTCGGAGTACGTGCTGGGCCAGCTTCATAAGATGTGGCGCCACAACGAGCAGCTTCTGGAGGAGAAGAGGAAGGAGAGAAAGGCCAGAGCCGAGGCCATCGCCGCCGGGTCCGCGCGTTCCATCAGCCAGGTCCGTAATAGCCGAGATGATGAGCGCGGACATAGCCGGCCGAACATTAGCAACAGCAGCCGAGACGCTACTACTCGACGACGGCGCGCACCGAGCCTCCAGATCAGCGGAATAGGCTCGGTGCCTAACTTCAGCTATTCGTCGCGATCACCGGAATTCAGTTTTAAGACAGAGTGGCTAGACGGTGACGTAGCACATCATCAACCGCCCCTTCATAAGATACCCACTGGCGAAGCAGACAAAGACAAGAACAAGGGGCAAATCAAAGGCCGGCCATCGTCGTCGTCGTCGTTGTCCTCATCCGCCTCGTCAGACCGAATGACAATTCGAGTTTTCCACTCTGCATCCGTCGGGCACGGCTTGGGGCTGAATCTGACAAACCCGGTGCACGGCGAGGAGGATTTTGGGGGTTTCAGGACAAATGCAGGTACCAGCAATGGGGGCGACCGCCACAGCGGATCATCACCCTCGGCCCCCAAGGCCATTCCGCCCTCGCGATCACAGTCGGCTTCTCCGTATCGATTGCCATTTCGACCACCAGCGCAAAAGGAGGGAGCGGCGCGCAGGCGCCAGCAGCGCTCCTCGTCTCCCAATCCACCGCAAAGATTCAAGGAGAAGCCCACCGTCGCCGCGTCGCCGGGGACTATGAAGAAGCTGCCACCGCCTTCGAACCTGAAGCCGCAGTTGAGCACCACAGCGAAAGCAATGCGCGAGTCAATAACGTCGTTATACGTCGATACGGACCAGGACAGCTCGCCGAGTCTGATCCTGAGCTCCTCGCCGGCATCCGAGAGAGCCAGTCCGCTGACGCCGATTAACGACGTGTCCGATGAGGAGGACTACAAAAATACATCTCCCTTGGTCGGGCCGCCGACCACCCTCCAGACCTGTCCAATGCCATTGTGTAGCAAGCCGCTCTTCACGGCTGCGGATCGACGGCACAACCTCTGCGCAGAGTGCCGCGCGGACCTGCAACCGCGGCAGAGCATATTCGCCGTCGCGATCTCAAACCCATTTTTAGACCCGTTCCCCTCCTCGAGCCCCTATGGCAACCCTTGCGTGTCGGCGAACTCCGACACACAATACGACTCGACCATCGAGATAGCCGAGGCGGAGCTCAAGACGCTACCCAACATCGTGGCCAACAACAAGGCCAAGGCCGGGACTCGCGGCCACCGTCGGAACGCGGACCGGGTTCGCGTGACGGATATATTACCGTCGTCGCCGAGGAAGAAGAAGAGCAGCAGCAACGGCAACCTCGTAAGCCGGTTTAACACGGACGGGAAAAACGACTTTAGACTGCTGCCTGCGCCGCTGGGCCGGAAGCATGCGCGGAGAGGGCGACCAGCGCACCTGGGCAACAACTCGCCCGGCAGACACCGCCACCATATCACCAAGCAGAAATCAGCAAGTTCGCCGCGTAGCGGCGGCAGCGATGGCGAGAGCAGCAATAGCCACATCAGCTTCCAGCTCGCTAGGTGGCGGACTCCAACTCCATCTCCATCCCCGACTCTAACAATACGATCTTCGCCCGGCTCAACACTAAATGCTAGGCTAAAAAGAGAGTCGGGGCCGCTGCTGGAACCAAAGATCTTCCGTCCTACGACTCCGAGTCCGAGTCCGAGCCCGAGCAAGGGCAAAGACAGCCCGCCCGCCTGCCGCACGCCGTCCGGTTCGCGCCGGCGGCCCAATGGGGCAAGCAGAACGAGCAGCAGCGGCGGCGCAGATAACACAGCCGATCATAACAAGCCAAGCCACAATATAGAACCAAAAGAAGACGACGACGACGACGATGACATCTACCGTGAGATCGACAGCATAATCGACAGCTACCTGCGGCGGCCCGACGCGCAGGAGTCCGCAAACGAGGAGCGGAAGGCGGCGGTTGTGGCATCATACTTCACAACGCTACCTATCGAGGTCGAGATGATGAAGAGGGGCTTTATATGAAGAATATATAATTAGGGCAAGGACCATAGTCCAGCAGAGAAAAGAGATTAGAGTGTTTGGGATACTGACTGATTAGAAAGGGGCTTCACTAGAACCGGCTGTTCTTCAACACTATAGGTCTTGGAATGTTTGCTTAGAGAAGCACTAACAGTAGAAGCAGTAGTAATCATAAATCACACTTGGAGTAGTGATTGGAAGGAAGGAAAAGAAATAGTTCGTGAAGGTTGATTGAATACCATCAGTCTAGAAAGCTCCGAATTGCCTGGTCCCTGTCTTTTGACTATTCCTACATCGTGAAAGTGTCTATCGATTGATCACGAAATGGACCAAGATTCGATCTAGGTCCCTTTCTCCTGTGCTCAGCTCCTAATTTTAAATTGCCCCTTCTAAGAACTCCGAGTCTCCTGCCCTTCGGTTGAGGCAAAATAGGGAAAGCGAAAGCATGCAGAAAGGACATGAAGGATTCGGTCATCATGCCATTGCCAGTCCCGGAAGGGTATACAGCCCAAATAACACCAAAACGCCTTGGCTTTTCTGTGGTGATGCTATATCGTGTTCGTCTATCGTTTATTTCTGAGCCTAGTTGCTGTCCAGTGATCGCTGAGGCGCCATTTTGAAATGCCAATAAGGTTCCCACGCTGGCCCCTGTTTTAGACATTAGGTTGAGTATTGTGCTCATCGTCGTCATCATCTTCGTCGGTGCCAATATCGATTAGGATGCCACTTAGAACGTCGTTAGGAGCGTTATTTTGTCCAGCTAGCAGGGACTGGTTCGCGGCCTTGTTCTTGGCCTTTCGACGGTCCGCACGCGAAGCTTGAACGGCTTCCTCAGCGCCTTGATAGGATTTCTAATCCGGATCAACGCCGCTACCGTCGCGTCTATAGTAACAAATATGTTAGTTAGTACGCTAGCCTTCTCGCAAACCTATGGAGAGCAGAGCGCATGTAGTACGACCGTGAGCGGGGATAGAACGTACGGAATGAGCACATGACCATCCTCAATCAAGCCGTTGCGAATGTCTTCGGGGATGGAGCCAGACACCTTCGTGGCATAAACGCCGGGTACATAGCTATCGAGGCGTTGCCACTTCGCGACCCACGACTTCTTCGGGTTCGCGACGGTGATCAGACCCTCGAAGACAGTGGAAGTACAACTATCGAGTGCTTCTGCGTTGCCACGGAGCTCTAGGAATGGGCAATTCGGGCAGCCCTCGCTTCGGAATCGCTGTTTTTTGGGCTATTGTTAGCATTACTGCCTGTGTAAATATCAAGGAGGGAAAATAAAGAGAGATAGCCTTGCGTCGAGAGTGCATTCGATGTTGCAGAGGGGCTGAAGTAATGCGCAGGATATATACTTACTGCCTGGGTCATAACAATCGAGCACACCATGCAGGCGCGCGTGTACCGCTGCTGGCCGGGAGGGACGAAGTTATCCGCCATCTCATCGTCGTGTTGTGCTTCGAGAGGGTTGATGCGTCTATAGAGCGCTTCTTCTGCAACTCGAAGGTTCTGTTGAGAAAGCACCCATAGGAGGGTGCGATTGTGCATCATCGTGGCGGTGTGGCGGTGTACCGTTATATCGGTATGTTGGTGTATCGGTGTTGTAGCTGTATGTATTTATCGCGGGAAATTTTCATCTAAAGCGAAATAAAGACTTTACGGGCTATATGCTATTAAACATAATGATTATAATACCGGGGCCTTAAGTACTTAAGCTAACTTTATCACTTTTAAAGACGATACACAGCACTGAGCAAGGATATTAACCTGAAAATAAATTTTGTTAATGAACCTTTGCTTTTAATAAAGTAACTTGCGGATATATCATGTCTTAAGGCTACGTTAATTTCTTATAGAAGAAGTAGCAGGATAAAGAATCTATTTGCTGCAGTGGGTATGTAACCTTGATTCTAATCAACACCATAACTCGAGATTGTATGTACTAAAGAGATATAGCGGGGTGATTTCGGTGTTAACCAAATATCCAAGCCCAAACTTTCAAGGCACAGAATCAAAGCCAGAGATCACTACACATCACAACCAGTCATACCAAGATTGAAGAACACGCTATGGATACAGATGCTCACACGAAAATTGCGGATATTGATAGTACACCCAAAGTGAGTAAATACCACAAGCTGGCCGAATCTGTCATCAAAGCGCCGCCTTATTCCTACGCACATCTCGAGCTCCTCAATGCCGAGTCCCCTAATGCAGGGGAAATCGATGCGCTCCAAGTCCGGTCTTTCTGCACTGCAGCCTTGAAACAGTTTCTTGGTGCTACTGGTATGGCTATTCCCCTGGATATCCTCAAGGTGGAAAAACAAAGCTGCTGGATAAGACTACCACGAGACGACCTCGGAGCATTCGCGGCAGCTATCACAGCCTGGCAAGGTACGACGCAGGATGGGGTTCACTCTTCATTCCGGATCAAGGGATGTTCAGACTGGTTGGGTGCTCTGGTTGGTCAGCAAGACGAGCAGACGCTGTGGACCAATTGAACGTCAAAATAACCCCAAGCTATCCACTTGACATCAGGGGGAGATAGAGTAGGCTGTCCTCCAAGAATCTCTGTGATTGACATGACATTGCTGGTATGGTATATATCCCCTTGTGCTCCCCAATGGATTCCCCCAAAACGCCAATGCTTCGTGATGATCAGCTCTCACATATGCAAGAATGCCATGCCATAATCCCATCCCAGATCACTTGCTTAATAAGTCGAGATCTAGTTGCCTTCTACATCATGGACCCGAAGGAGTTATTGGCGTATGCTGAAAAACCTATTAGCTAATACTGAGTGAAACAGAAAAGGATGCGTCACGAACCCATTGGACGAATTGGAGGATGTTCGACAGCATCGAATTGGTGGAAATTGAGCTTGTAATCGGGGCCAATATTTATATAGGCGCCTCTGTTCTCCGTTTGATCGCAGTATTTTGGTGCTGAGAAAACTACCATCTGGTGAGCAGGCCGGTCGATATTCACGCAGAAGCAACTTACCTGTGATGCACTTTCCGTCGTGTTCCTCCTCATAACCCTCCATGCGTACTTCGTGGCTTCGGATGATAGCATCCAACCCGTTCCTGTCACAGAATCTCTTCGTCACATCAGGACCGAATTGCATACCAACTCCTCTCTTGCTGGGACCTCGGCCAGGGGCGGTCTGTGGGTCTGTCCAAAGCATCTCCATCATCAGGCCGGATTGGCCCGGTTGCCGTTGACCATGTCTGTTTAACTTGCGGATGTCGTCAAGGGTCACATTATCATCTGAGAAGAGACCGCCGTGTAAGACTAGGTATTTAGAGCCAATGAGTGTAGCTAAAGGTAATGCTGAGAAGCTCTCAGAGAATAGTTTGAAGACCCTGGTTCTAGTTAGCAAGGAATGGTATAGCATAAGATAGGGAGTACGTACCGTTCATTGTACTTGGCCTTGCACTCTCCCTCAAATCCGTAGACCTTGTTCATATCGTCCGTCTCATGGTTGCCTCGGTTCAAAAGCATACCTTGAGGCCGAAGCCACTTGTAGGCATATAAAAGGAGGGCGATTTCTGTTGACCAAGATCCTCGGTCCACAAAGTCGCCATTAAAGAGATAATAGTGCTTGTCAGATGGACGCCCGTTCAACCTGAAAAGCTCCATGAGATCAAAGTATTGGCCTATGTTACTAGTTAGCTATCCCTGGGTTAAATATAATGCGAAAGGAATGTCCCGTACCATGCGTATCGCCACAGACTGTAAGCTTAACGTCGTCGGGTATCGTCATCTCAACCATGGTGGGCTCATCATACACGATCTTCTTGACGGCAATCACGATTTGGTAAACATATCTCTTATGAATTTTCTTGCCATTCTTGAACCGCTCCGTCATATCGTCAATGAACTCCTGTGTCATCTCGTCCTTGAGTTGTACTCCGTCATAATCGGGTTCGATAGCAATTGAGTCGATGTCGAGGCCCTCAGCAGCGGACGGTTCATCGCCAACGTCAATGGCAGCATAGAAGTTTAGTTGTCGCACAATCTTCTGACACTCGGCGAGCTTAAGTTTGGCGTCTTTGTTGTTTGGGTCAAGCCTGACGCATTCCTTGAAGTCCCTTACAGCATCTTTCGGCTTGAGGATAGCGGCATAGGAGCAAGCGCGGCGGAAGTAAGCCTGAAGGAGCAAGACTGGTTAGAACTGACTGATGACATTCATCTGGCCCACCAGAGATCATACCTTGACAAATGTTGGGTTCAGCTCTATTGCCTTGGTCGCATCGGCTATAGCATAGCCAAAAGCCTCCGACTTGATGTGTGCCTGGAGTTTCTCCCAGTTAGTCACGCGAGCACAATACAATAGCCAGATAACTGATGACATCACTAAGCCTGGTGCATGGAGGAACGAACTTGTGCTCTGTTGGTATAAAATGTCGGCTCCTTATCGTTCAGTTCAATAGCCTTACTGTACATATCGACAGCCTTGAGCCAATCGTGCGCTGCAAAGGCTTTGTTGCCTTCATTTTTGAAGGCCGTAGCCTGTTCAATAGCTGAAGTCATGTCTAGCGAAGTTCTAGGGCCTCTAAGAATATCTTTAGGAATATTTGGAAAATACTTGAGACAACCCAGCTAGATGGGCGGGCTATAAGTGAGATTAGAGGCAAGTATGAGGTGCTTTGGCCTAGAGGAGCCGAGGAGAAAAAAGACAAGAGTTCTAGTGCCAACCTGAATCGGAGGCAAGATGATGGTGGATGTCGATCGGAGGACGGAGCTTGTGGATTAAGGACGGCGGCCTGAACAATCCCAAGGTTGACTGTACAAGGCGCTGGAGGGGCTGAAGGGGCAATTTGGGGGTGGGGAGGAGGTACAAGTTACCAAAGAAAAAAAAAACCTTGCTGGTCTGGCGCATAATCGTTAAAGCCAAGAGCCTGCCGAATGCAGCCTTATCAATCATGAACTTCCTTGCCCAAGCCTTCAATACCGTTCCGTACCTTGCATTATTTAGCCACGGTAGGGGTAGACAGGATATTACCCTCTCATCCCCTTGCTCTAATTTCTTACGTTGGATCGAATCTTCTCGTCTTGTGTAAGACCTGAATAGCTAGTTTTAGCAACAAATAAACCGTTAGAACGAAGCGCATAGATCTAGATGCGGGGGTATTGAATTTCTCGGGCGCTCCCTAGGTGTAACTGTCTAGGTAACCTCATCGACTTCCTGGGAGATGTCAGACGAGCTTCAAGACGAGGTTGAAGCTATTAACTCTATTTATGGCGAAGGTTGTCTGGTGCCTTCGAACGACCCCAGCATCTACATTCTCACGCCGCCTGGCGAATCTTCCTCTCTCCGCATCCAGTTTCCCTCAGACTATCCCGCCGTACCCCCTATTGTGACCGGTACTCATAGTACAGGCGAGAGTGGGAAAAAGGGCGATGCAGCTCGGGAGTTGGCAATATTCTGCCAAGCCCTTGGAAATGTCTATCAACCAGGTTCCGTATGTTTATTCGATGCCATTGAAGAGCTGGGTCGACTGCTAGAGGAGCAGGCTTCCGGACAGCAAGAAGTTCCCAAGTTCGATCCGGGTCACCAAGCTGACACCCAAATTTCGGAAAACACTACTCAAACAGATGAGTTGATCGTCACCAAAGAACCGCCATGGGTTCTATCCGACCCAGTACTGGAACTCAAGTCGACTTTCGTGGCTCGCTGTGCTGCGGTATCATCAACTGCAGAGGCCGAAGCATTTGTTCAGCATCTCTTGGCGTCAGACAAGAAGGTTCGGACTGCAACACACAACATCACAGCTTGGCGTATCCGAGGTCCAAACAACACAGCATTTCAAGATTGCAATGATGATGGAGAGACCGCCGCTGGCGGTCGTTTGTTGCACCTCATGCAGCTCATGGAACTCTGGGATGTCATGGTTGTTGTGACCCGGTGGTATGGAGGACACAAGCTAGGTCCCCGCAGATTCGCCTTGATTAATCAAGCTGCAAGAGATTCATTCGTGAAAGCCGGATTGGTGACTGAGGCCTCAACTAATAATAAGAAAAAGAGCCTGGCCAAATAGTATACGTACCGTGTGGGTTCTCTACCAGAGCTCTACCTCCGTCTGACCACTTTGCTACCGGTATCTCTAATCGCCTTGGCTGCGGGGGCTCATTCACTCACTGCGCACTGTGTGAAGCTTTGGGGGTGTACCCCACGCTCAAGTTAAGTTACCCCAGACACCGCCATCACTCCAAGGTCTGGGAACTCAGCGCGGAGCCTCGGCTCTTTCCAGCTCTCCAACACATCCGCACCATCAACCCCTGCGACTACGATGTTCTGCTACTAATATTCTTGGGGTATGAATATGGCGGAACTACCAGACCAACCAACCACTTCCATTGTCATACTCGCGATATGTCTATATAAGGTTTAAAGGCTTATTGAAGGAATTCACTAGAACTCGACCAGTCTACACAACTCACATCATTTTACAAACATCTAGAGATGGTTGGGCCACCTCCACTGCAAGGACTGAAAGTCCTGGAGTTCGCCGGACTGGCCCCTGGTCGGCATTCATAACCCTGACAGGCCATGACCAGCAATAACTAACGTTGAGAAGGCCCCTTCGCCGGTTTGCTGCTCGCAGATGCTGGTGCCAATGTGCTACGCATTGACCGCGCGATCCCCGGCAAAACACACACAGCGGGCGTCCAAGCGCCGCCGACAGAAGACATGCTCACGCGACACAAGTCCTCGATAGCAGTGGACTTGAAGTCACCAAGCGGCGTGGCGCTGATCAAGCAGCTGGCCAAGACTGCCGACGTGCTCATCGACCCGTTCCGACCGGGCGTGCTCGAGAAGCTGGGACTCGGCCCAGACGTGCTGGCGGCCCTCAATCCGCGGCTGATCTACGGGCGCATGACGGGGTTTCGGCGGGACGGCAAATACGCGGCGATGGCCGGCCACGACATCAACTATCTAGCCGTGTCGGGCGTGTTGTCAATGCTGGGCCGCAGCGGCGAGAAGCCCCACCCGCCGTGGAACATCCTCGCCGACTTCGCCGGCGGCGGCGCGACCCTGTTCCAGGGCATCCTGATGGCGGTGATTGTGCGCGAGCGCACGGGCAGGGGCCAGGTCGTCGAGGCGAACATGGTCGACGGTGCTAACTACCTCTCTACGTTCCCGCGGATGGCGCTCAAGACGCCGCTGGGCAGCCACCCGCGGGGCGAGAACCAGCTCGACGGCGGGTGTCCGTTCTATGACACATACGAGACGCGGGACGGCAAGTACATGTCCGTGGGTGCCCTGGAGCCGCAGTTCTACGCGGTGCTCGTCAAAGGGCTGGGGTTGGCCGACCGGGGGTATGACCAGACGCGCTGGGACCGTGATACGTGGCCCGAGATGAGGTTCCAGTTCGAAGCTGCGTTTAAAGGCAAGTCCAGGAGGGAATGGGAGGGCATCTTTGATGGCACGGATGCGTGTTGTGCCCCTGTCCTTGAATACGGCGAGCTCGAAAACGAAATTGGTCAAGAAGGCGACCAACGGCCGGCTGTCACACTGCGAGGGACGCCGTGTCTTGCTGTTGATGAGAAAGTTAAGGATGAAGTTTTGCAGGGCCAGGGCGCTGGTGTGCCGGGGAGCGGATATATAGGTCATCTGTTGCGTTCTGGAGAAGGCGGTGAGGAAGCTTTGAAAAAGTGGTTTGGTCTCTCAATGGGCAAGGACTTTGAGGTTGAGAGAGGAGGCTTAGTGTCGAAGTCTAAGTCCAAGTTATAGTCGTAGCAGTAGTGTTAGTTATAATTACGTTGGAGAATGTGCCATAGCACGGATGGGAGATTCCACTATGGTATAAGACGCGGGTATTCGTCAAATTACACCGCAGATGGAGTAGCATATTAAGAAACGCAAGCATGTAACTACAAATGTTCACAAATATGAAGTAGGAGAAAGATGGAGCTAATAACTTTCATAATATTATCTCAAACCTTATTCGTAACTATCGCCTTCTTCTCTCCGTGCTTACTCATTGGCTTACTCGTTGGCCATTTCCCTTTTCTCTCCTCATGGAATGTCTAGAAAAAGTTGGCCCAGAGACAATGGGAAAGAAACGTGACAAAGCCAGCGAGGTAAATGAGGGAAGCATAAGGCAAAGTACTCAAACCTCCTACCAGGCTGGCCATTTACCATTCTACCCACACATGTCATACGAAGGCGAGTCTCTCCAACGCCTGACTGACGACGATGCCTGTGTTCGTGTTCCCTAACACGGCCCAATTCCAAGAAAGATATCTGCTTTTAGTGTGTGGTTCTGGACAAATCTAGGTATTTACTGTACTTGACTGACAATCTCGCTAGCTTTAGTGAGTGATTCTACCATCTGTTGACACTCTTTCCGCCGCCGGACAGTGTAGTCGCTCTCTTTCAGCAGCTCATCGGGGTTGTCGCCTCGGTACATGCCTTCAAGAAGCTCTTTCTGCATCTCATCTTTCGTAAATCTGAAAAGCAAGTCAGCAAGAATATTAATAGTATGTTCTATCATCAATCCATGGACTTACTGGACAAGATTTAGCATGATAGCTTTGGGCACCATGTCGATCATAGTTCTCTTGACGATATTGAAGTATGACGAGATCAGAAGTTCTGTATAGAGTATTAGCGGTAAGGGTTTAGTAGTAAGGTCCGGATGCAAACGTACTGATGACTTCGACCTCAATGTTTTCTCGTTCTGAAAGAGTGCCCGATGCCTTGAGCATAGGCGGGGGAGGCTCCATAGCTGCAGCCTTCTTCTTGTTTTTGGCGGCGAAGAAGCTGCCAAAGAAGCCACTGTTGTTATCCAGGTTACTATCCATAGATGGGCTAGCTGCGCGAGCAGGAGTAGCCGCGGCGGCAGGTAACGGCTTGCCTGTCTTAGGATCAACTTGTACAGGCTTGGCGCCGTTGTATCGCTCGTTGACGATTGCCATGGCCCTTTGGCCGTTGAGGAAATCGGGATGACCGGTGTTAATATAACAAGCTTCCATGGATACAAGATCTTTCACGAGCTTATTGGTAGGTTCCATAGACTTCTTGAAGAAATTGATGACTGTGCCGTGCAGCTTCTCCTTTAGTGAAGGGTATCTCCGATAAAGTTGCTTGGATAGCAGCTGTGTCAAAATACGAACCAACTCATCGTAGACAAGCGATACACACTTCAAGCTTGGCTCCTCTAGACGCCTAATCTCTTTCTTGACAATCACTTCGAAAGCGGCAGTACCCACAAAAAGTGCTGGGGAAGAACCAGACGAGTTATACAAGATCGTCCTAATATCAACGTCCTTGTTGACATCGAAAGGGTCAACCGCTTTCACACCATTGGAATAAAGTTCGTGAAACACGAAGCTAATTCGCGCACCGCCTGACAACTCAGTGCTTGATAGCTCGCCGTTGTTGCCATCTAGAACTGATTGCCACTCTTTGGTGAACTCTGTAATGATATTGAGGACGACGTTTGCGCTATTTCCTAGCATTGACGGGCCGAGGCTTTCGAGCTCAGCAGTGTACTTTTGTAGAGAGCTAGCAATTCGTGCCTTGATATCCGGCAACGTTTGCTTAATGTGCATCATCAAGATCATGTTGAGTTTTCTCGCTAGGTAGGGGGTACCACAATAAGAGCTCTTATTACGGTAGGCCCTGTGATTATCGAAGAAGGCCTTTTCTGCGTCAAGAGATTGAGATATGGGCTTCTTGTTATCAATATCACGCTGGCCTCTGTTGACAACAGGGACGTATCCTAACCGTAGTGGAATAATACGGCCAGCCAAGATATCAACCACATCAGTACCCTCATCCATTAGATCAACCTTAGTCAGAACACCTATCGTCCTCTGACCCTCCGGATCGACCTCTCGGGCGAGTTTGAGACCATCAGAGTTTGCAAGATCGATATTGGCGGAGGTGACGGCGAGGATGATGGCGTTGGATTTCTGGATGTATTTCAGAACCATATCTTTAATCTGTCGCTCGATATCGCGGGGCTGGTCGCCCACAGGCACTTTGGTCAGACCCGGCAAATCAACTAGTGTCAGAGTCAGAACGTTGGGCGAGTACACCCGTAGGTTGATAGGGGCCGGAGAAATGCCCGCGTTCCGGCCGACCTTGGCTTCTGTTTCTCTGGCGATCTCGTCTCTAATCTTATTAAAGTCGAAAAACTTTTGACCAGGAATGTGTAAAAATTCGCCCCATTCGTCTGCGTTGGCTGATTTGTCGCTGGAGTTAGAGAAATCTTCCTGTACTCCATTCGATTGTGATGTCGCCGGCCGGTTGATTAGTTGCAGGACAAGGGGTCGTCTCGTCACGATACCAGAGCCTCGAGGTAAACTGTATAAAACAATGTAAGTCGTGCCAGGCAGCATAAAGAAGCATTAAGGGATGATGCGACATACAAGTCTCGGCCGACAATATTCTCGAGAACTGAGCTCTTTCCACTAGACTGACTACCAACAACAACGATTTGGGGTAGATCGATGGGGTTATTCACGCCAACGGTTGCGAAAACATCCTGGAGTTTGTTGACGAGTCTGGAGTTTTGATGTTAGCTCAGGATGTTGCGCAAGGTCATGGTCTATAAGAGAATAGACGACGCACTTGATCAGGGCAGGATCCGAGATACCTCCCGAGTTGCTCATCGGATCGGTCATGTTTGGTATTTTATGCCCAGACTCAGTCTTCGTAGGCAGAGAGATCTTTCTAAACTCGCTTCTAGCAACCTCAGAGTAGTAATCGTGGTTTTCGATGGTGGCCACTGCAGGTGTGATAAAAGGGCTGGTGCGTCAAGAAACGAGCAAAGCGCAACGTCAGAGAGCGTCTATAGAGCTAGACTTTCGGTGTCTCTTTCAGTAACAGAGACACAGAAGTAGAAATCTGTAAGAGTAGTATTAAAAGGTAAGGTAGACACAGTCCACGCTGACTTTGTATGTTACAGGTATTGAGGAGGAAAGGTACGAGGCAGTGCTGCTTGTGGGACACTTTATTATTTGGATCGCAAGGCCAAATCAGGAGTATGCCATAGCACCTGATAACCAATGCATACCTAGTCATAGTGCGCTAAGCAACAGGGGACCGGGTGGCACTCGCACAATGCATCCAGGCTCTATCTAGGTGGTGGGCTCTCCAGCCACATACCTGATAGGTACGTATACTCTCTATGGGCGGCGGTGGCTTGAGCTCTTTTCCCACTCAGGTCTCTCCCTATCCACAGGCATACGTAATGGTTTCCGTTCTAGTTTCCAGCTTGCATTAAATTACGCGCAAGGGAAAGACACGCGGTGGCAGTAAACCCGGGTGCCTGGAGCTTACGTTCCTAAGCTACGAAATCGTGATGAATTGCCAGCGCTTTACGCTGCTGCCTGGGCTGTTTGAAAGGGAAAGAAAACAAAGGGGCTCGTTGAGAGTTATCCGTAGACTAAAAACAAGCTAAAATTTTGTCACGTGAAAGACACTATGAGAGATGATTTTAATTCTCATTATCTCAGGATGTTGTATTTTATAAAGAGTAAAGTGGGAAAGACATGCTTTGAATACCAGGGATAAGATCATGTATACAACGCCCTTCAACTCCCAGTCTATCGTTTCTAGAGCTCAATATTCCCCGTACTAAGGGTAGGCCGTTCCTACCATATGATGATCCCGCATTGCAGCAAGCATCTTAGAATACAAGACTCTCGAAGATATAGCATGAGCCAAGCCCTGCCGACCGAATTCGCCAACCCATGCAAAGTGGTGTCTCGTCGAGACTGTATGGGTCTGAAGACCCCGAAATGTAGAACTGGGCCCTATGAAATGTTCGAGCTCCGGTTTGCCGCATGTTGCCGCTGAAGTGCCTCAACGTGATTCCGCCGCCAATCATCGTTGGACCATCTAGAAAGCGTTAACAACAGAGCTCAAAAAAAGTTATTGGGGTTGGACAAGAGGACCGTACATTTTCACCTTCCCATCATCACCGCAGGAGGCAAATAAACAAGGATTACTCGGGCACCAGGAAACAGAATTGCACCTGGGACTATGACCCGCTAATCTCTCAACTACTTGCGCTGTGGCTTTGTGCCAGATGTTGATGAATCCATCTAACCTATGTCAGTTTACTGGTCGTAATCGTTCGTGAGCAGCTTACCTTCACTACCACTAATGACAAAGCACTCATCAGCGCCCCCGAGTGAGCTTCTGATCATGAAATCTCCGCCTTTGTGCCCGGTGTATTGCTGCACCGGCTCTCGGAGAACAAGGTCAATCAATTGCGCATAGCCATTTGTTTGGTTGACCAGCAGATGCCTCGAATTTTGGCTGATACTGAGAGATGTTAATCGGACCTTCAGATCCATCTTATACTCAAAATCCCTTGTGATAAAATTGTAGACGTGTATGTGCGTTTCGCTGTCCATCGCCACAAGCCAACGTCCATCTGGGGAAACAGCAAGCTCTTCGACACGATGAGGACTCCTCCAGTCGTATATTTTCTCCCCAGAGAGATTCCATTGAACCAAGCTATCCTGCTTGTCCAGTGAGCCGGTTATAAATGATTGGTTGTCACCCGCCCAAACGCAACTACTAACTGGTTCATCAAACCGCTCTAGTTTTTGAAGACATGTACCAGTCTAGCATTCGTTAGTCAAAGCCGCAATCTCTCCAGCGAACACAATACCTACAGTAACATTCCATAACCGGGCATGGCGATCCTGGCAACAAGTCACTAGCATCGAATCGTCCCAACTCCACGCAACATTACCAACCCCGGCATCGTGGTCTTTTAAAGAATGAAGGATTTTGAATGACGGAACTTCCCAGATGATAACTTGCTTGTCACCGCCACAGCTGGCTAGTTTGGACCCGTCATGTGAGAAAACAACTTGCCATACTTCCCCAGCATGGTCATCAAGCTCGATCACCGTCTCAGTAGGAAAGTTACGCCGGTCGCATATGTGATCAGAATAAAGAGATGGGGAGACAGCACTGGAATGCCACAAGCACCCTCCAATCTGGCTTTCCTTGACTTGATGCAGCAAAATAGCTAATCGGTGGTCGGGAAGCATAACTGAAGGAGATATGCATTCTGCAAAAAGGTTCAGTTCGTGCATAGCTATATTTATATCGTAGAAAACTCACTTGAGAGCTCAGAGAGCAGGATGTGCCTTGACCGTCCGCCAGCTCCATCCCAATCAGCTTTAGACCGTAGTTCCTCTTTAGTTTGACACATAATTAGGCCAGATAGAAAATGGAGCGTTTGAGTGTTCTGGTATAATGGTGTAAGTTCAGTTCTGAGTACCATCAGCGCCCGACCGTGTTCTTTTTGTTCTAAAAGTTCAAGATATTTCTGTTGGCGTATCCAGAATCGCATGACGTTTCGATCTGCACCACTGGCAAGCACTAGTCCGTTGCTATTCTGGCTTCCAGCCTCACCAGATGAGACAGTTCCATCGAGGAGCTCTTCTGCTTCAACCCAGTCCCCATCTAGAACGGCAGCTCTAAACGAGGCCACAGTCGGACTCTCAAGCTCATAACCGCTATCCTGACAAACATTTTGAGCCGCCGTGTGGTATCCCATATCCGAGAGCGCTTGTATTAGAATCCTAGTGACCTCTTCGCGGTCGTGGCCAAAATATTTCTCCGGGTGTCGTGGCTTCGAGGAACCATTCATAGATAAACCTGATTTACGAGTTCCATTGGCGGTGGCTGCTGCGGAAGGTCTTGAGTTAGACTTCCCATTCGCATAGGACCTCGATGTGCCATTCGTTGTTCCTGAACTGTCTACGTCCGCCAACATGGTATCCTCGGCCCGTCTGCGTTTTCTTCGAGGGGGATCTGAAGATATGTGCTGAGAAACTGGGGCTTCGGAAAGCGCCGGTTCCGAGGTGGTGACGTTGCTATCGTCACCGGAAGCTCGCCGCCTTCTCCCCAAGACTTGACGTGGCGCCGTGGATATATCGAGACGTTGCTGCTGTTGAGATTGGGACGTATCGATGCCGGCACGAGGTTGGGTGTCGGACGGACCCGAGGAAGCGGAAGCGGAAATTGGGGCTGAGAGGACTGTGCTGAAAGGATCTTGGGGGGACTGCGGAGTGGATAGGTCGTCGGAGGCGGATGGGGTGGTTGATATCGATGTCTGGGGGGTTTGGTCTGCCACTTCGACCTGGTTGACCGCGGGCTAGTCTCGGGACTCCCGCAGCGATGATGGCAGATACAAGTCACAGAGACAGGGACGAGGAAAGAGTTGGGAGTCGGGAGGGGCGCAGGGCGGGTGATCAGGTCAGAAGGGAGAGTGGTCAAGGTTAGGGCAAAACTTTGGAAGCTTTGAAAGCAACTTGATGGATTGATGATGATCGGTTGAGAATGGCTAACCTCATGTCTTAAGGTGGGCCATGGGCGAGTCTAAGGTTAAACCTCGAGCTAAGGAATATACCGGGGGAGCTGAGTTGTCAATATCGAGACTGATGAGGTAGTAAACTAATTCCTTGCCCTTGCTTCTTCTACATGCACACAAAACAGAAGACTCGACAAATGCAAACAGATATATGTTGTAGTCGAGAGGAAACGAGAGGTTGAGACGACGGTTGACAGGATCATAGGTCAGCGCTGCTCAGAGGTTAGGTGGGTTTGTAGCGGCAGATGCCCACCTATCGGTATGGGCTTCAGCATGACGGATGCAGCGTAGGTAGCAATATCAACCGTTAGCGAGTAACCTGAAGAGCGCTATTACTACCTACCTAGGTAGGTACCAACCCCACGGCCCGGCTCTACGCAATTGTATTAGGTACCTAGGTTTACCTCGTATGGCACTTGGTATCATGGCAGGTTTGATGCGTGTCCCAATGGGGTAATAGCGCTAACTTACAGGCGGATGGTACTGGAGGTTACTGGAGGTTACTGGGGCATTGGAACGTCTCGTTACCTCATTATTGGAAACTGCGGGGCTATTGGTTGGCTATCGTCGCTCAAGGTGGTGACACGGTCTTCCCCAATTCAGGGTTCCTTAGCGCACTTTCTAACAATGACAGGCATGACAGGCATCCTGCTTCATCTCATGCTCCGCCGCTGGTACCCTCCACTACCACTTTACATACACCCTCCGCACCTCACGAGACCATTCGTATTCATACTTCATTGTGGAAGTCAAGTTCTAAACTAACGATAATGCCCCCAGCCATAGTCAGATATGGTCAGATATAATCAATTTCAGGCATCTAGAGTGGCAGAGACTGTCGTATGATGCTAATCAAAGGAGCGACATCACCGTATATATCTCTCGCTTAGCTAAGGTCTTCTTAGGAAGGGCTTCTTAACAAGCCAGCATCTTCAATACGGTATTAGGAAACAGGGAGACTTGTGCCTGACGACCAGGTCATTTATCAGCCAAGTGGATTTGGGCACCTGGGGAGAACCAACAAGTCCAACGGGTTACTGCAACTTGCTACCAGTGCTAAAGAGCCCGCCGGGCCCTAGTTGCATACAACTATGCAGTAACCAGTGGGAAGGTCTACAATGACATTATCAGATAGATAAGCGGATTATAAATATGTTTAGTTTGTTGCGGGCTTGCTTCCCCCGTCCACATGAGATGCTTTCTGACCTAAGCTGTCTTTATCTCTTGAACCGAGGGACAAATCGGAATACAGAACAGCACATTTAGCACAAACGTGGCAGCTCGCATTGGCATCTCAGGCTGGAAGGTACCGGGCTTCTTCCGGCTGACGAGCTGCCAAGTTCCTCTGCCTCCTACGCTCGGAATGGCTAAGCTCTCCAGACTCTGCTAGGTGATGAGACAATTGATATGGACATATGTATTAACATGAAGATTCGAATGCCAAATAAGTAGTCATATATTATAAGATGAAAGAGCGACACATCGCGACTCTTTGATTAACCACTATTGTTGACCAACCAGCCACTACTTCGTGCTCAAATCAAAATTACAATTAACCACAGCCAAAGGGCCTGTGCACATATTACTCTCACCGACTATTTGTGATCTATAAAAAGCCTCCCGCAATAACTGTTTCTCAACATGCAAAGACCACCACTACCATACACCATTGAATCCTGAACCAAGCTTAAATGTCGCGGTATTTCCCTCACCCGCCATACGCAGAGGATCAGCCTCTAGCGCGGACAATCCTCACAACACACGTCGAAACCCGATCCATCACCACAGGTACTGTCGTTGGGGCCGCCATCTTCGCTACACAAGAAGCGCTTCGGCGGTTTCGCAAGACCGCACCATCAACCACGCCCCTACTTCCTCGCTCCCAGCACTATCTCCGAGTGGCAGGCAAGAGCACACTTTGGACGGTGGGCATCGTCTCAGTCGGCCTCGTGGGCCGTATGTGGGGCCGTGAGGAGATTGAATGGAAGGATCGCTCATGGCGATTAATGGAAAATGAGGGACAGCTCGAGACAGACGACTGGACCTACGGGGGCATGGCAGCCGGCCTCATGGCGACAGCTCTTCTGAAGAGGCCGATTAGCTGGGTTGCCATAGTAGGATCTGTCGGTACTGGTAGCCTAGTGGGCGTGCTAGGGTATCTGGGCTGGAAAAACGTGATACACAGGAGAAGTTCCCAGACTCAAGGTTAGACTGGCACTTCCAGTGGCGGATGAACTGAATGGCTGTAATTGGTTTCTTAAGAGAACAATTGCAGGGCATCAAAAATGCCTGCAAGATCGGACAGTGGTCTTTAAGATAAGACTGGGAACCCTCCTCAAATGTATAACCACTCAATATCTATTTAATACTGTAACAATAAGGCATTTATAGGAATTTATAGGACTAGCGATACTCTACACGAACACATCCAATTCATAGCGTAATTTATTAGAATTTGCGTGGTAGGCCTTGCCAGAGAGAATCAAGATACAATGAAAGTAAGATGCCAATGGAACCATGAAGTACCTCAATTAAGTAGCTGTAGCATAATCAACTGTGCTCTCTATGCACAATACACGCTTCGCTGTGATTAAGTAGCATGCGGCATAAGCATCAAACGGGTGGGCTTCACCGTGATGCTTTAGACGCTCGTCCTAGGTTAATACGGGAATACAGTTCTCGGGGGCTGACTTCCAGAATCGTGATCATATTATCAGTAGAATGCGCTTGTTGCATGCTGTGGTTTTCAACACATATTTTGGTAGGTGCCTTTAAGTGCGCGAACAAACATCATGCTATCAAAGTTATAATTCAGTTATTATTAACACAAAAAGGAAGAATAAATACATACAACCAGTCTCCATTTCTTTCGTTGTTCTACTAACCTAGCAAAGATCAAATGAGTGTGTAGCACTAACAAGCTAGGCTGAACAAACTAGTTCAATGTCTCGTGCTTATACCTATCGTATCCTCGATGTGTTTCATCAAAAGATTGATGTTCCTGACTGCTACAGTGGCAGCAACTTGCTACCGTGTCCAGGGAGATTTACTGCAGTATATCTCCAGCACTCATAGATAGGAACTTTTGGCGTAGCTTTTATCAGTTGAAAATGAACTCCTTGTTGACCGCACTAGCCTTGAGAATTAGATGTTAGGAACAGTAAGAGCAAAGAGCTCTCAAACTCACTTGCTGTTACCGTGGGCAAACGATCTTCTTGAGTTTAGGTATAAATACAAGTGTCGCTATTCTTACCTACATGTACTATCCTTTCTCATATACCCATATAGTCGTATACTCTACTTCTTCAATACCAGATCTCCTCATGTATTTCGCTATATTTTACAGTTTGGGCTGTTTCGTTGGTTCGACTGGACCATTTATACCTTGACCATTGTTAAGTATGACAAATGTTCTAAGTTCAAGGGTATTCAGCTTAAAATAGTCCTATGTGACATGAAAGACGAGATGCTTAGACGAGATTATGTTTGACATTTAGCTAACCTACCGGTACGACATATTTTACAACTTGACTATTTACACTGTCAGGATGCGAGTCTATACATAACTTATTTTTCCATCTTCGTAGTCCATAGCATAGATCCTTTTAGCACAATTCAGTACTTATCCTTCAGTACCAGCGCCTGTCAGGGTTGGAAATCTGCTGAGCAGGAGCATTGAGCTAGGGTATATACTGTCTACCGAAACCACGCCGCCATTAAATAATCGAATGCCTCATCCTCATTCCGAATCACATAACATAGTACTATCTTCGCCGGAGGTAGAGGTATCCTAGACCATATCCGGAAGTGCAGTACTGATAAGTAGTAATTGCATCTACTATATTTAGTATGTATAGCCGAAGGCTTATATATGATGTAGAATTTAATGAAGCGTCGCAGAATAGTGACTTTGGCTGTGAGGTGTCGAATAGCTAAGCCTTTTTGAATGTCAACAGTAAAGACAGTTTCGATATCTAGGTAGGCAGTACCGAGTCGCCAATAATGCGTATAGGTGCGTTCTTGACTAAACTGCTGGCTAAGCCGTACTCCCTAATACTAAATGAGCTCTACTATCTAATAACCGAAATAAATGAACTAGAAAAGTTGTTAATGTGCTGTATAAAATTAGGATATGCGATTACTATGTCGCGTCTCTAAACATAATGCTATTTATTCATCTCATTAGGAAAGCATTAATACGATTATAGAATTAAAATGATGAGCATTTGGTACAAATAACAGCACCGGCTCATTTGTTCTCCTTAGGACTAAGACTTGGCTATATATATGTAATGGGGTTACACTTAAAAAGGGTTTACTACATAGAAAAGTTATAGCAGATAACGAGGCGCTTCAAGCCGGCGGGCACCAAGTGGGTTACAAGGCTACCTACGGAGTATAACAGGTAAACCCCCTTCATGGTTTTAGAGCCTCTGCTATTTATAGTGGCCCACTACACTTACTGTATATGAATCGTAAAACACATGTCTTATGTATGTACCTGATTAGTGCACTTTGAAACGGCCCCACGACATGTAAGCCCCTTGAAGATCACGAACTGTCGTTAACCATTGGCCTATTGCGAAGTTTAGACACCACAACTGTCCTCTATTCTCAATTCACTCGAGCCTTGTGCAGAACTGAAGTCGGATTGCCGCCTCCTAGCACCGCGACAGGATGTATACCATCCAACTGGGCGGATAAATAAGACTCAACCACACAAGCCTCCCTCATCCTTCGTTCTTGACTCAGCCGCTCGTTGTTCAAAAAGCCTGTTGGGGCTATGTTACCGCAATGCAGCTCAGTTTATTACAGTCGCGCCTGGCTGCGTCCGTGATAGCTTCTTGTCTCCTCATCGTCCTCTACCTCTTTCTCTTCGCGCCACAGTTGGCCTTCGCTGCCGACCTCTCCCAGATTCCGAGTCGGGTTGGTCCTGTATACGATGTCGAGGATACGACCGAGTCGCTTGACCTTCGGGGTCCCTTATACGAACCAGAATTCTCGTTGTTTGACCGGAGTATTATGGGAAGGGTTACAAATGGGGCGTTTTCTCTCGACGACGACAAGCCTACGACAAGCAACATCGATCCTGGGAACACAAACGTTTATGTCTTCGAGGTAGCGACGGTCTCTGGTAGATCAGCGCAAGAGCCGAGCACGTCCCATGAACTTCGGGAAGCTTGGAATGGAACCCAGGCGGCTGGCAAGGGTGAAGGAGACGATGAACTGGCCTCTGATGTGGAGGTAGCACGCCGCCAACAATCATCGAAGACGATATATATATCAGCAAACACTTGCAATCAACCTGAGCGTATTTCTCCTGACCAGACAACCATGGACCCCCCACAATTGACACTGTTCGTATCAACATCGAGCGAGAACACCTCGCCCGGGCCCGGGAAAAGCGAAGATACCCAGAAAGCCATCGTTTTTGATGAAGGGGCAGTAATGTTTAACACATCTCTGAATCACGCTGTATATTTTAGTATCTCTGCACCACAAGTCTCGGATACGTACTTTACCTCTACATTACCATATAACTACGAAATTGCTGTATCTCTCAACGGGTACTACCATGCATACGACAACGAAGCCCAGCCAAATCTATATTGGGTCGATAGTGACGCATCTGCGACCCTGTTGACGACACGGAATCTTACTGATAGTCCGGAAGAGGTCGTCTCGACGCCTCCATATACGGTTTTTGTCCAGAACACAAACAATGTAGGCGTTAATGGCATACGAAATTCCTATTGCGGGTTAAGCGCTTGGGCTCAAATACGACCACTCCAAGATGGCAGTAGCCAGGCGACAATAGGCCTGCGGCAAGGCGGAGAAGCCAACTTGACGATGCAAGAATTCTACATTAGCGGGCTGAACGCTAGTACCAGTTATACAGGTATTCTAGCCCGCAATGCAAGCTCAGCTCTCCAGAAGAGACAGAATGGCGGCACTGGAGGCGGTATGATTGTGTACAAAGGGGTTGACTTTAGCACGAAACCCAGTAAGTACTATCAATGAAGCTATAATCCAGGTAGACTTACGCTCTTATCAGATGGCGCCTGTACGTTTATCTTCAACCTTACCCTGTGCACTGAGACGCAGTATGCTGTGCCTGGTAATTCTACAATATTTCCGAATGCGACAGCTCTCGCGCACTTTTATGACAACTACACACAAACCATGTGGGACAACTTTGACAAAGTTTTACAACAAACAGCGTGCCAGGCTCCGCCGACTCAGAAGTATTCGCTAGCCAAGGACTGCGATGACTGCAAGACGGCATATAAAAACTGGCTTTGTTCAGTTGCTATACCGCGATGCGAGGACTTTTCGTCGCCGAACCAGAGTTACTTACAGATGCGCAACATCAATGCGCCATTTCCTAACGGGTCGTTTGTGGACCAAAGCATTAGACAAAACTTTAGTCAGGTGAAAGCTTACAATTCGTCCAGGAATTTGGATATCGATGAAACGGTTCAACCGGGACCGTATAAGGAAGTGTTGCCTTGCGACTACCTCTGCTACGAATTGGTCAAGAGTTGTCCAGCGTCTATGGGGTTCTCTTGTCCGCTGCGCAATTCGAAGTACGGATTCAATACAAGTTACGCGATCCCGAATAGCAATGAGAGTTTGTCATGCAATTATCCCGGTTCGGCATATTACCCCGGTGCCGCAGGTGCAACTGCTGTATCTTGGGTGAGCATGATGATCTTTATAACTGTGGCGCTCGTCTTCGCATTATAGTCTTCCACAAAGGAGAGGAAGAGGAGAAAAGAGAGTTGGGTAGGCTATTCGACAAAATTATTCGCACGACGGCGTCGAGGTTTAGGTTTGAAATGTTTCGTGGTTACGAGTAATAGACGGAGCTAATTGGTACCACAAGGAAAGGCATTAGGATAGGCGTTCTTGGTTTTATGTCAATACCGATAGGGGCTCGGCGCCAGGCTCATATATGCGCTGGATCTTCCTTGGTACAGCCTAGACAAACTCACGTTTGCGAGATAATCGCACATATTAGTGTCTGATCTTTGAGCAGCCAATTGTACACTGTATCATCTCAATCCCACTACGCCATAAAATACAGTAATTTCGATATGTGCTTGACTTAGTAGCGCTCTTGCACGGCGACTTCCCTCATTCTAGCTGAGCTCGCCTGGTTTAATCGGCAGTCTCTGAAACAGCGGGACACGATGTTATGTAAAGTTCCGAAGCGGTTATTCCCGAGTCGGCAAAGACCTGCCTTGGCTCCTAACCTTGCGCTATCTTCTCGGGCGTGGTGAGAGCAATTGTTCTGCGTGCACGTCCATTGACGTAGACGATCGCCCTATTTCTTTCCGTTTGATTCGTCGACACTGCAAATTGTGTGAATCACCGCTTCTGTTGCGCTTTCGCTTTCTCGAGCTGCTCTATCCTCGCTTCGAGGTCGGCTATAGTGGCTGTATATATATAACATAGCTTGAAGTCAGCGTTTGGTTCACTAAGGTCCAATTGAACCGAGACGACTTTTGCTGGGTTCGTTGAAAAGCTTGTCTGTGCTCGGAGTAGTATGTTGAGAGCGTACCTTGCATCTCTGCTCGCATTTCGCCCTGCTCGAGTCGTGCCCAGAGGTAGTATGCTAGCTGGTACGTAAAGATGGCCATCAGGAAGACCTTGGCAATCGGGCGGCCGAAGGTCTTGTAGAATGTCGAGTGCTATTTTCAGAAGTTGTATGTAAGCTATTTATTCATTTGTGTCCGTCGTTGGTCGGCTTGTCTTATTGTCGTGACACGAGTGACTCACGTTGAGAGATCCTTGTGGTTTCGGGTCGCTGGATGCTTGTGTCGATGAGAAGCGCGCACTTGGTAATTGTCTAGCATTTGTGGACCGTGGGAAGAGCTGAAGTGCTGCCAGGTTGCGCATTGGCGCCGTTATTTGGCGCGTTGGTCTGGCGAACATGGTGGAAATCGTGGTGTTGACTAGGTCATGATATGGTTTAGAGCTCCAACGTCCCAGGTCTACAGCTCGAAGCTTGACTTTGGAAGCTTCAATCCATCGTATCGTGGCTTGATTGTCTGCAGGTGTGGCTTGGTTAATGTGGAGAAGCCATGAGATGAGTGGATCCTTCGTATCTTAGTTCATCTGATATTGGGTGTGGCCGACCTGGCCGAGACTCCGCCGCGGCGCGTTCTGGAATCGGCAGGTCCCCCCTGCAGAGCTTCCCCGTGCATGGCTGATGGAGTCGCCATTGCAGACACATGTCCATAATTCCATACCGAGTGTCGTGGCCGCAAAAGGAACCCCAACGCCGCACCACTGATCCTTTCCTTTTTCCCGTATTGCTGGCCTTGAGTCGTAGGCTAGGACGAGATATCTGTTCTCAGAATTCATTAGAATCTTTCAATTCTGCGCCAGTTGTTCATATATTAAAGAAGATTATTTAGCAGATTCCAAAGCTATAGCATCCACAGACCCCTAACCTTAGATCCTCCACTTCTAGACTCCCGACGTCGATCACTATCACTTCCTATATTCTACCCATTCGAATAGCGAACCCTCTACCGCGAGCTTGCGAATCACGACTTTGCCCATATCACCTGGCATCTGGCCGTGCAATTGACTCACCTTCTTTACGTTGTCTCCTGTATCCCTACGTTAAGTAGACACAATGGTATGCCGGTCGCTTTTCACATAGCCCTATTGCATGGGCACTGCACCTAAAATGATCTCAAGGCTGACCGTGTCTCCTTTCCAACGATAACAGGCCCAAACACTCGAGCAGCGTAGGCGGAATGCCAAATTTGTGAAAGACCAGGACGCGCGGCGAGGCAAGGCGGAGACGGACGTGAAGAAACGTACCAAGGAGGTGCCCAAGTCGCCCATCTCGCCATTCTGGCTCGGTGAGTGGACGTTTATTCTCCTTTGTCAGAATTCTTTCTCCAATACACAGGACGATCCAGGAACTGATATGGCGACATTGTCTCAACCTAGGAATCCTTGGCTTTGTTGTGTTCGGTGGCCTGCTCTTTGAGGTCATCTCCCGCGTCTTCTTCTGATCGAGTCGCAAACCCTTTGTCGTGTCCGACTGCACCTGGATGGAACAATGATTCAAACCGAAGTCCAAGCGGCGCATGGTCGTAGAGCGGCTGATTAGATATTCGCCGCGATTAAGGAAAATACCCAAACCTTGCTAAAGAAGAAAAGTGGTGACGGTGCCCATCTGCACTCATCAAGAGAAAGAGACGAAGAGTTGTGTCGAGTGTACAAAGTATATTTATATTATGTTGGTCTTGGAGCCGGATCACTTGTATTGGGCAGTCAGCCACGGGAAAGTATACTTACTATCACTGCTACGCTATCGTAGGGCAGAAAGCTATTGAGTGAAGATAGAAGTATATGGAATTTTTCAATATCCGATCACCCTAGTAGGCCTCTGTCATCAGTGACTTCCTTGTTCGGCTACCGCCTGAGGAAGGACATTTGGTAAAAATCTGTCTTTGCCGTTAGCCATTGAACTAATAACCAAAGACGGCAGCAATTATCTCTCATTTGTCATTACAAACAATCACGCAAATTGCCTCTCAATTAGACAGGTGGTATAGTAGAACCCCTATCGCCCCAAAACGCCAGATTCAAGAACCTATAGGCTTGACGGCCATCAAGACCCCAGTCCCTTCCTGTGACTGTGCCCTTCATGTTTCATCTTCATCCCGACATCAAACTGATGTTCTAAATCATATTGCATCTTAGCAATGTCGGCTCTAGATGATATTGAGGTAGTATGGCTGCCAATGGGTAACCCATTAGATTTCTTAGCTCCTAGAAGTCTTAGGAACTTCTCTCTCCTCTTCTCATCACCTTCTAGGGCCGAGACATTCCACTGCTCCCCGCTGCCAGTGTTGGCTTCGCCCTCGGTTGTAGGCGCAGACACATTATTATCGGTAGATTCTTGCTCTTTCTTCCTCTTCCTCTTGTCTTTCTTGTCTTTCTTGTCCTTAGATTCGGTAACATCTTCTACCTCGGCTATACCGTTCTCATCCCTAGCATGCTCCTTTTTCTTCTTCTTGGTTTTGGGAGTCTTAGCCTCGTCCTCGTCAGCAGAGTGCTCCACCTCCCGCTTCTTTTTCTTGTCTTTGGGAGTCTTGACCTTGTTCTCAACCTCAACCGCAGCATCGGCATCCACAGCATCCGCGGAAGAATCTTGCGCTTCGTTCTCCTCGGCCTCTCGCTTACGTTTCTCAGCTCGCTTCTCCTCTTTCCTCTTGCGTTTCTTCTCCGACTCGGCTTCAATATGTCGTCCTGTGGCTGTGATGGATGGGCCAAGTTCTTGCTCCATGATCCGATCTAAAGCCTTGTCCTGTAGCTTTGCGTCTTGTCTCTTCTGCTCCTTCTCTGCCTGTATGTTTGTAGAATCTCCGTTTGTTACGGGCGGTGCGTCGAGAGAAATGTAGTCTTCGTTTTCAGCGTTAAGCGCCATTTGTTTGATCTCGTTCTGGAGCTTGTTCTTGATCTTCTCTTCTTCCTAAATGAGGATAAGTGTAAGGGAGCGAGGCGCCTAAGGATTTAATTGTTGTAGAGCTCGTACCTCTTTCATTTCGTCAATAAGGTCAGCCCGAGCTCTGGCCTTTTGAGCCTCAGCCAGTAGCTTGTGAGCCTGCGCCTCGAGCTTCTCGGCACGGAGCCGCAGGCGTTTGCGCCGCTTTTCCTGCTTGTGGGGCCGGTTGGCGAGCTTCTTCTGCTCGTCGAGAGCCTTGCGCTCTGGTGTCCATTTCGCAGTTCGCTTTTCGTTTAGTTTTCGAGCTCTCTTGGCCTCGGCTTTGGTGTGATGCTCCCCGCGGCGGGCGTCGGCTCGTGCATCTTGCTGTTCTTGCTGTTCTTGCTGTTCTTGCTGTTCTTGCTGCCTCTCGAATTCCGCCTCTGGATCTAGTCAGCAATCGCAATTATATTTGTTACGGTGATATCTCCTCTACCCTTAACCCCTGCGCTTTCTCCGAGTTTGACTGCGTCCAATTCCTGCCGTGGACCTTTGCTATCCATCAATACGATTGCTGCCGACCTTGGCGAATTGTATAATAAAACAAATTGAGGAAATTGCTTAGTGGTTATTGTCGGTTTCGGAAAGCCCCAAGAAGGTTGAATTAAATCGAAAGAGACCCCAACATGGCTGTTTTTACAATGCTGGCACAATTTCAATGGTTAATTTCTTGTGCTGAAGATTGGTTCTCTACACACAGCTTAGTGAGCTAGAGCCGGAAGAAAAAGTACTAAACATACTTTCTGCCGGTTCTGTCGCGGGCATGGCGGGGTCCTAAAGGCGGTGAAGCTAGTCGAAGCAGGTACGATGTAGCCCGAAGCTACGCGGGTGGCATCTGGGCTCCAGCTGTTGATCTGCCGTACCTGCTCCACTTATAGTAATGCTTTAGCATCTCTTCCCTTAATAGTCTAGCAAGGTGGCTAGGCTCACCAATGTTTCTTATGTTTACAACCGTCGAAAGAAGGATCTACTTGGATGATGATAAGCTTAGATTAAACAATCTATGGCCATAAGCATTCACTCGTTTCTTTAGCCATATATATGGACAAACCTCTCGCGAAACCAAAGCTAGGAGGGACCGCAGCGCAAAACAAATTCGCCTATAATGGCTGCCGTCAAGCGTGCGCCCCAGCCGGGTGCGGTGCCTAGGACGAGTATTCTGAGCACACTACGAGCAACTTCCATGGTGGACTCTAAAACTGCCTTGCCTGCCGGTAATTCTCATTTGATCCAATATCCATTACCTGGCCATGGTGCTGATTTTCTCCTTCAGAAGTAATCGTCTCCATTCTCGACTATTTGCCCGTTGCCGATCTCATGCGTTTTGCGAGGACATCTTCCCGTATGCGTGAAATGGTCTATGATGACACAAGATGGGTGGCTAGGTTAAAAACAATGGGCCTCTGGAACGAGTCAGAAGCTAAGAAAAGATTTGAAGATGCAATGAAAAGAAAAAGGGACGCTGCGACGCGAACGACTACAAATGGTGGCCCACTCCCTATTGATAATCAAGGGAGTACTACTATTTTTGACGCCGCTATAGAGGAGGAACGACGTATGGCTGAGGCTGTTCAGACTCCGACTCATCCAGACGTAAAGGCAGATGGCTTCGAGACCTTGAATATAAATCCAACCCAATCCAACTCTCCCTTGAGAGATCCCATAGCGCTACTCAACGTTCTTAAAAACGTCCGTAGTATTCGCGGCCATGCTCGGCAAGAATTTGGAAAGGTATATGGAGCATTGGCACCCTTCTATTTTGACCTAGCTCAAGCAAAGACCCATACAGAGCCCGTTGTGTTTCAAGTTTTTCGGGATCCTGAGAGGCAAGCTCAGATGCTGTCTAACCTGCATGTATTCAGCAGATGTGACTGGACCGATGGTTGGCTACAGAGAGAGGAGAAACTCACAAATATGATGAATGTTTTTGAAGGCGCTGTGCTGCGCGAGTTCGAGCAGGGCTACGAATTCTGGGACGTGGATGGTAGAATGCGACGATACGCCCACGTTCTCTACTTGCTCAACGGAGCCAGCGCAGCTACGGATCTCTTCATTCAAAAACATCCAATCTTCAACGATCGAGAAACACTTGGAAATCCTATTGAATGCATCAATCAGGCGGCCCCCGACGACATTACACTGGAACCTTCACGTGCATTTTTTGAACTTTTAATGCGGAAGTCAAATGAGCAGAGTGCCATCATAAGTCGCATATTTCCCCAGCCAGCTGGTGTCTTCTGGTCATTTGTTGATAAAGTTCGTGAAGACATCATCATGGAATATGTTACACCACTGCTGGACGAAACTCACGACAGGCACATGACTGCGTACCTGAAAGCCGTTTCAGGTCTGTTCGAGCAATGCATGCAGTTCGTACGATCATTGGAATCACCTCAAGATTCGGCGTTTTCGCTGGAAGATCAAGCCAAAGCAATATGTCTCAAAGTATTTGAGCCACACATGGATTTATATTTGCAGGAAGAGCTGGACAATTTCACCAAATATGCGGAGCGAGAGGTCCTTAACTGGGAACAGAAACTTTCTGAGCAGGATGCGACAGTTGAGTCCTTTTATATGGGAAATTTCAATCGGCAGGCAGACAAAAATGATTTCTTGACCTCTTTCAAAAAGGTGGTAATGATGCCCGTCACTGTCCTCCCCAGCGCTTTTGGGAGTAGCAAACCTACATCAACAAGCACTACTACTAATTCGACGTTTCGTCCTTCCGTAGCTGGCACACCTGGACCATCTCGGCCCCAGACACCTGGCCTTGGGGGTAGCCTAGAGCGATCAAGCAGTCCACTGCCTTCCGAGGCACCAAGTGATGAACTAAAAGCGAAAGCTGCCCTCATGGCGAATCGACTTGAAGGGATCAAAAGTCTCTTTAGTATCGAGGTTGCCTTAGATCTAGTTCATGCTGCTAAAGAAAGCTTAGGCCGAGCAGCTAAGTTTGTCGGGCTAGGCGGCCAGGCGGGCGAGGAGGCTCGAGAACAATGCGAGGCAATATTTGTGGCTTTAATCAAAGTCCTCGGTCAGACACACGTGAAAAATGGATTTGCCAAAGCAGTCGACCATCTCTCGCGTTACAACCCTCGTGAGATTAGCGATCACAGTCAAACTGCGGTTGCGCCACTCGTCATATTCATTGAGCTTGTGAATGTGGGCGATATTATCTCGCAAATGATCGACGTCTTCTATGAACAGCAGCTTGCAGCACCAAAAATTGCCGATAAGAACGATTTCATGGACCCAGCGGGCTTAGCGAAAAAGAAGTTTGAGCAAATGCTTGATGAGAATGTTGCTGCGGGACTCAACAAAGGTATCGATGTACTTATGGATGAAGTCGAATATCTATGTGCCACCATGCAGCTTCCTACAGATTATAACCCACCACTACCATCTCAAGGAAACAATTCTGACATCGGCCCGACAATCACGGCCAGGCGCATCACAGAGCTCGTTTCCTCTCACACAAAGATGTTGACGGGAAGTACAGAAAAGACTATGTTAGACGTTTTCAACGGCGAGGTTGGACTACGTTTGTTTACAGCTCTATGCAAGCACCTCAAGCGACAACGTATTAGCACTGACGGCGCCGTAAACCTTATCGCGGATATGACCATGTACTTCGAATACATCCGGACGCTCAAAAATCAGGACCTACTAGTGTACTTCAGAGCACTTCGAGAACTCAGTCAAATCTACCTAATCGATGCGCGACATGCGAAGGAAATGGCAACAATCATTGCTGATGGGGATCGTTTTGGCGGAATATTTCGTGCTGAAGAGGTGTATGAATACGCTGAAAGGCGGGCGGACTGGTATCAAGTGAAACGAGATGTTGAAAGGGCTATGTATGGTTTGGAATGCCAAATCATGTGAAGCCACATGTCTTCAAAGCTAAAGCAAGTTTCGCTGGGTGATCACTGTTGCATCAATAGCTCGACTTTCAACCAACAGAAGAAGCTAATCAGGCGCAAAACCAGCTATGCTTCAGATAAAGAACAATGCACTTGGTGATGGTGGTCAGATAAGCAGGAATACGGATTAACATTACAGGAAGTCAATCCAAACATAATCATGTTATAGCCGCGAGCATTGTTGCTTAATACAACAGTCTCAGAGTGGCGGCAGATATTACTATTACCACAAAAGCATGGCATCTTCCGCGCGGCTACTAGCCATTGGGTCGGCTTTGCTAAGCCTTGTCGAGGCTATTTCATCAACTGCATTTTCGTATAGCGGTTTCGCTATGAGATATTGAGCGACGTATTCCCATATTGAAACATCACAACCAGTTCAGGTCACTCCACAGCTATCAAACTTCCAGCAGAGCCTCAGCTACATCAAGGAAGATTCCTTTGTGTTGACGAGTTCCTGTGAAGAGAATTATTGAGGTCAAGAGGCAGCAACTTGTGAGACATGCCTGCCTAGGAGTGCGAAACAACATCACCATGTACGACATCGAATGATCGGCCACATCGGATATGATCCTGCCTCTGTCTCGAGCGTGGGGACACGGTTGAGCAAAATCTGAACTCAGATCTTTCAAATCATGCGGTTAATTCCGTAATGAGGTCGGTGTCCGAAAACAGCGACACGCACTGAATTTGAGTCCACGTTTGAGTGCCACCAGCCAGCAACCACTCCCGATTATCCGATCATTGCTTCCCTGTCAAGATGATCGACATAGTTGGCGGAGGATGATCATAGGAATGCCTTGCAGAATTGGAGTGTGCCTGAGCTAAAACGGCCGGCGTGAAAGGCGTATGCACCGCGCCTGGGTGGGCCATCGCCGGAAGCAAGAGATGCAGGGGACCGCGGTAGTTGTTCAATCAAGCTCTTTCAGGCATCTTCTCAATCGCAACAGCAACGAAGTTAACCTCGTGACACTTCTTCTCATGGTCCATGTGGGACGTACGGACTTGCGGCTGAGACTTTAGTACCAGAAAACACTAGACAAAAGGTCCGTCCGTCGTTGACTAGTCGTAGCCCCTGCCTCTATGATCGCTTGAGGTCATCGGCATTCAGTCTAAAGTTAATGATATTTGAGTATGTGTTTTTGTTAACCCTCTCTAGCTCGGCAAAGGATGCGTCTTGCGGCATTCGCAGCGATGGTAAAGTGTTAGATTACTGCTACATTTGGCGCGGTTCATATGGGGAAAGATACTTGACAGTTGGCAGGCAATGATTATGTGGAGGAGCAGCCCACGCTAATATCCAATGACATAATACGACGTCCTCCAGGTCTGAGCTGAGCAGAGCTGAAGTACCAAAATGGGTAAAATCAGGGTCTTCATGACACGACTCAGCACCAGTGGGACAATAACCCCCAAGCAATAGCCTCCCCAGCGCGGACTTGGTATTATTACTGTATGCATGCCCACGAGACTTAACCGTCGGAATGCATCATGCAGACGATTAGCTCGTTCCTTGCTACATGCCACAAAGCGACATGTAGGATACCTAGTTGAGGATCCGCTGGCGCCTGGTTATTTCGCAAAAAGGCGTCTTGGCAAGGCAGATTCCCGATCTGATGTCTACCGGGACCCCCCTAGCCCCCTATAGCCGTTGGTTTGGCTGCATGTCAAGTCTAAAGGTTTGCAACTGATTTGATTGACCTGGACTTCTCAGCCTTGCTCTTATTCTGGTACAAGTGATAACATTGTCACACGCAGAGCGTTGACATCATCATACTGACCCTCTAATTATCAGAACACGGCCCGTAAGGGGGACGGCGTTCCCCAGAGGCCACCGAATCCTGAATTAGCAATATGACACCCGCCCCGCGGCTTACACAATTTGCCGTCAGTTGTATTACCACCCGGGTCCTTTTCATCGTCACCACATGAAGATATTGCTTGGGCGGCTTACATGAACCATAGCGCACCAGCCGCAGAGTGCTTGAAGCGCCGAGAATTTGCCCAAGGCTCGGGACGTGCCATTGACAGCACCGACATCACTAGATAGTGTAGTAGATAAGTACACCAGCGGAGGAGTGTCCAGGTGGATCGACAGGGGGAGTACCCCTTGCTACATAGCAAAGCTTCCTGGACCTTGTTTCTCACCTCCACTTTTCGCGCAAATGGATTCACAACTGGTGCGCCATCCTACACGTACTCCAAATGGTAACGATGAATAAAATCTCAAGCATCTCTCAGCTCCTTGGGGGCTGAGATATTGATTTATTTGAATTTGAAAGAAAAATGACATGAGGTCTAGACTCTAATTGATGATTCTCTTGCCTGTATTGGGCAAGGGCAGCATAAGCTAATACTCTGCAAAGCAATATCATTATGGCTGCATTCGATGGATCGTCAAAACCACCGAGTGTGTAGTTGAACATGACGCATGGGTAGCAACACACAAGCGCGGGTGGTGTTCGCTTGGAGGATTAGACGCCAGGGGGGGCTTAATTTTCGAGGCCGTCATCTCTCTTTGAGCTAAGCTCTAGTTATCGTGCCAGATGAGGCCCCGTTCTCGCCTATCGAAGCCTGACTTTGTTCAGTGATCGCCCAGCCCATGTCACTGGGAACGGCCGAATCGATGAGTGATGATTGCCTACGCAGCAACGACCTACCACCGTTAGCAGGGAACCCAATACACCGTGAAGGCTGCCATTAAGTCAATTCCTAGTCTAGCCCTCTCAATCAAACAGATGTCCCGTCAGAATTGCAGTCTTGTCTCCTAGGCACCACGGTACCAGCAAACTGAATCATACCGCGCCAAGTCATCTGAACCATGACGGATATGTGTGAAGCCTCAGCCACCTCATGTAGCGTGCGATCTATAGTTCGCCGCCTCACGCTTCCAACCGAGAGCTCAGCACTTGGTACCCCCCCCTGGTTATCAATATGATGCCGGTGGCCCTAGTTGGTTACTTCAACACTTCGCCAGACAAAAGGGGAATTGAAAAAGGAATCCTTCCAATCAGGTTCGTCCGGTATTTCTCGTTTGGAATGAATTTGTTGTTACCCTTTGTAGCCTAGGGACAGCCGTATTTCGCTCCCTGTCCCTACTGAAGATCGGAAAGCTCCTACCTGCTGGTCCTCCCAGCTTTTAACAAGACTTATTATTATCATGCCTTCTTGCCTCTATTAACCCGAGGACTAGACATTTCCGGACTTATACGCATTCTATCTAGCTTCCAGGGGTAGCTTGTGATGTCTACAACAATACCAATGTCCCTTATTTGGGGACTTTCTTCTTTGAGGCCTACTCTTATATAAAAAAACCCCCCATGTAGGTCTTCCTGTATCCCGGCATCAACAACCAGAGTTGTCGCCTCTAAAGTCATAGCCCAGGGCCCATAACTATGAATCCTCGCCGATGCTAGCTATTGATGCATGTCCTAAGCGCAGAAAGGTAGCCGCACTGGGGCTCGAAACGTCTCGACCACTTTTGTCATCCCGTTACTACTCTTGTATACCGAACAAACGTTGCAACTTGCCTTTCCGGTCTGCGTATACCAGCTGACATCGTATCATTCCCTGGGTATTTTGAAATAGGGTAGGACCTGGAGACGTCCACTGATGCACGAACCCTCCATATCAGCTCTTGCGGATACTACAACAGCCTCTCTCGGTGCCTAGTCGAAGAGTACTTTGAGAATTGGATCCTAGTCATCCATCTTATGCCTCATCCGATGGTTACATTCTTAGCATCACCAGTTGACAGAGCCCCCAAGGCAGCGAATGAGCTAGGACTTACAGGAAATCATTCTGGTTTATGGTCTCTCCTTTCTCATATAATAGAAGTCCAATCCGGAGTTCTTGAGTGGAAGACACTCCTTCGTTTTCATATATGGCAGAGCCTACGAAACATCTGTTCCTATCATCTTCTTCAACAGCTCCCACGAAATCCCAGAACAAAGTCAAAACAAAATTCCTAGATCAGGGAACAAGTTTAGTCTCCGCTCCTCCGATAACAGCAACGGAAACAACGACACCAACCGTATCTCCTTCGACGTCTCCAAGACTCAGTACGCCAACGCTTCTAGGAAGAGACTCCTCGGACACAGAGACAGAGATGTCGTCACATTCGTCTAAATACCCCCAAGATTCTAGCTCTAAGAAGCATTCCTCAAAGTCCAAGGCCAAACCAAAAAACGACAACTGGACTGAAATCTCAGAGCCAGAGGAGAGGAGACGCATCCAGAATCGGATTGCACAGCGCAAGTTTCGTATGAAACCTAGTTTTTATTTTTTTATTTTTTTTTTATGCTCTTGAGCCTTAAGGGATTTGCACTGACTTTCTTCGGGTAGGTGAGAAACAGAAGGAGCACAAGGAGCGTGTCGAGCGAGATGACCGCAATCAACAAAATGCAGGCAGCATTTATCAGGTTCCAGATGCGGGAAGTCTTGGGCCAGAAGACGAACAACTATCTGGCCTGCCCTGGGGCAGTATCAACAGTAAGAACTACCCGAGCGCAGCCCGTTTTAGTCTACTCTACCGGATAAGCTTCTATAGTTTATGAAGGCAGAGCTCAATCTCGAAGAGTGAGGAGAGGGCTAACTTGTGGGTTTTAGTGAATTTCATCGTGGCCCGCGGCCACGAAAGCGAAGTCCGGCGCGGCAGTGCTAGGGACAATCAGACTCACGACAGCAGCGCCCAATACTGCAACACGCTCTCTGGGTATAACCAGCAACAGACGGCGAGCTGGGGCAGCCGGGGCAGCCGAGGCAGTAGCGGCGGAGACGACCGTTACCAGGACGACCAACAGGCATACTACCAGGACGACCAGGCGTACTACCATGACTACGAATACGACCAAGACCACGACCACGGCTATGACTACGACTATGACCCCAGGGATGGCTCTTCTTACCAAACTTGATGAGGTACCAAGAAAATTGGAATGTTGATGTTGGGATTTAGGGTTTTGAGTCCAATGTCTAGGATTGCCTTCTGCCCAGGCAGTACTTCTTATTTGCCTTGTCTTTTCTCTTCCGAACCATCCACGCTCGTTTCTGATGGCTACACCCATTCTGCGCCAGTAAAGATGACCCAGAGGCTTTATACGCTGTAGCTCGACCTTACAATGGTAATGATACACATGAACTCGCTACTGGGCCGCTTCATCGGTTTCCACCTGCGGCCGGTTTGGCCGGCAGTGTCTTCTTGGTATAGACTGTCACGACGGCGATTTTTTCTCTTTTCTACGCTCATTGGTCTATCATTTCATTTTTATAAGCAGGTAACAGTTTGGGCAGGGTTAGAATGTATGATTCGTTGATGAGCGAATTGCAGATATGCATCTATGTGTAATAGTACCGATTGGATAGATACAAACATCAGAGCGAATAATAACGAATAAGACGATGAATAAGATGAAGCCTCAACGCTTCCGCTGGTCACATTATCTATTTTTATATATATGACTTCTGCGCCTCAGCCCTCTCATCACAAGCCAATGATACCAAACTACGCCATTTCCGTGGTAGTTGAGTGACACACGCCTCATACACACCACCCGCTCTCCCTACGTCTACAAAGAAAGTCCTCGCAGCGGCAGGCAGGCGATATGCAGCCCTACAAGCTTATCTCGTTACCTGCTCTCTTTCGCTCGTTTGTCCACCAACAGGCAGCTTCCGTAAAATAACAAAAAGGCTGCCTGCACACCCCAACGGATGACCCACCCGGTGTTCGCTTCCATCATCGTTTTCAATTTGACCCTTTTACATATGGCTCGGAACCAAACTAATGAGTAGGGCCGAGGAGGAGAAACATAGGCTTTTCATGTAAGTGCTATGATACGCAAGTCCGTGAGTCGTCCGGGCCACCCGCTTTTAACACAGGTGAAGTACAATAGTGTATGTAGTAAAATCAGAGGCAGCGATTTTTATTTAATTTTTTATTATCTCTTCAGCCGCCTTTCCTTCGCCCCCCTCCCTTCCTTGCTGACATCATACTACGCCCCGGGGAGCCGGAGTGGAGTAGACAATAATGAAGGGTAATTATGAACTATAAGAGATGGGATGAATGGTATAGGTCCAGGGCGTCGGGGCACCGGGCGCAGTCGTCTTTGGGACGGCGACGGACATGAGGCTTTGAGGCTTGTGCTGCGCCGCACTATTGCGCCGATTTCTGCGTCATGCATGCCCTAATATGGACTTTGGCGGACTCGTACCGCGCCCTAATGTAGTTGCGGCTGAAAGCAAGTCTAGGCGATTAAAAGCGCCAGGGTAAGGCGAGAGAGGGGGCAGGGATGGAGAGGATGGAGGGGATGAGGTATGAGGAGTGAGGGGTGAGGGGGGGACCGGGGGTATGGTAAGGGAACCGAACCCGTAAGCCCGCCAGCCATGGCTCGGATGATGGGACCCAAGGACGCAGCTCGGCAGGATACTGTATACGTGGGTACCTAGACTTAGGTACTGTACCACAACGTGGTATTATAGGCAGGGCTATTGGATAATAAGCAATTATGGTAGCTCTAGGTAGGTAGCCGGCCGGCCAATAGCCAAACTAAACTTAGCTGAGCTAAGCTAAGCTTAGCTATAGGTTTAAGCTATTGCATTGCTGCTGGCTGGGGAAGTTACATGCACTAAGACAAAAGCGACGGGACTTTGTAAGATGGCCATGTTGTAGGGTTACATGTACCGTACACTAACTGCAGCATACTTAAGTCTTGTGCATCATGTATAGGCGGCGTGCAGTTGAAGACAGAGATAGTTTACGATTAGCAGGAAAAGGCAGTTTTTTGGTGCATGTAGATATGCGAGCACGTTTTCCGCCAAGGCATAATAAATTAGTTTGGATGCAGATGTTAGAAACAACTTAACATACGGCATATGCAGAAGAATCCCTGCCACGAGACAGTTCGGGGAGCAGTCGTTCCAATGCACAAGACTTGCGGGAATTAAAAGACTAGCGACGACATCTGCCATAGGCTATGGTACAGTAGGACCGGTAGATGTAAGTGTACGCACACCGCTCTAATACTACTACTACTACCACCACTACTACTAACACTACTATTACCACCACCACTACTACTAACACTACTACCACCACCACCACCACTACTACTACCGGTACCGCGAATACAACGACGTGGTGGTAGGCGCTAAAGTAAAGCGGCTCGTACTACCACGACAAAGTAACAACTTGTGCTTCTAGTTTGTCAGGCAGATAGGCTGACGAGCTGACGAGCTGGGAGGAGGGCGAAGCAGGGCTGAAGCGCGCCATGTAACCTATTCGCATACCGGGTTCTGATTCTGCGATCATCGGCCAAACACAACCTTATACCTGAATCTACCGGGTTCGGACACCGACTATACGAGCAAACAGACACTTTTTCTCGCCTTGACCATCGTCGTCATTTGCTTGCGTATCTGCAAACGTCACGCTATGGAGTTCCGTCACCGGCACCACCTGTCGCCAGCATCAATGCCTAGACGTATTAGTCACGCCGGCACGGATCCCTTATCCCTCAGGCCGTGCCCACCTAGGGAGCATCAAACAAGGACATGACAGGTAAGAATAGAGAAAGTGAAAAAAGATCAGATGGCGACAAGATAAGAAAATAAGCATGGGGCAAAAAAGGTTTGTACATGGCTTAATATCCACAGACACTACTGTACACAAACAAATACCTACATATTGACATGTGCACTTCTTGCATCTTCTCCTGTCGCATAGTAGTACCTGCTTATATGTGTACGTATAGATGAAATATCGGATGAAAAACCCCACTAATGTAAATCCAGGGTCTACTAACCGAAAAGGTCGCAGGGCTAAAGTCCCTGGCTAGCCCAACACGTGTCAAGCAGGGGTGCATACTCCCCTACTCCCCTCCTTTTTGCTTTTTACTCTGCAGTCCAGCGGCGTTCAACTGATTGCTGGGACAAGACACCACACGTTGAGGTCGGCAAGTTCTAGGCCCAAGCCCTTGCGACCCTATAGCATCTAGGTGCCGTACCATACATTAAGTGTATGAGTTGTTTATGTAAGCACAGCCTCCAGACAGAGATGTGCGTGTGACTAACCATGATATGATGTGTGAGATGTGCTGCAATGCAAGTGCAGAACGCAAAATATAGGTGCAGGTGTAAGTGCAAGGGCAATGCACCGCCATGCCAGATTATCGTGCTACTAAAACATCAGTATTCCATTTTACATACCTGTCATCCCTACCATCTTGTCAGTTGGTATATCCATCCACTGCCGGGGTATGACATGGGCAGGGCCATGTGAGCTGGGTGACCACTACTGTAACTGGACGCCCAGACACCCAGACACCCAGACCAAGAAACCCCTGGTAGATCAGTCAGCACGTACTGAGCGGCTTGCCTGAAACTGATGGACAAAAAGTGTGCCGGTCCGGGTGCAGATCTGGTAAATACGATGCCAAGAATCACACATATCACAGGATGGAGATGCCAGATGACAAAGAGCAACGGACAAGAAACCCTGTCCTAGCAGGGCTTCTAAGCCAAGGAGCGTATGTAGCATGGACGATATGCAAGATCAAAGCCGTTGAAAACAGTTAGGGTTGCGATTTGTCTTGCATTCCCCTCTCTCGCCCTATCAGAATGGGGAAATCCGTTCGAAACAGGAAATATTAGACGAGAGCATAATGAGACAGTAGCTCCGCTAACAAAGACAAAGCTATAGCACACTTACATATACATACAACACATAACACAGGGCATGTCAGATGGGGCAAGACGGGGCAAGATGGGTCACATCCCATTGCATACCGAGTACCAGAGATAGAATGGACATCGCAGATACGCACACACGCGTATCGCGCGTATGTGCGACAGCCCGCGCTCTCACCTATCCGCATCGCATTAATAGACGACGATCACAATCACGATCTACGTGTCCAGGATAAGTTCTCTGTTTCCCCGCCTTAGACACAGCTAGTCGTCCTTCCAACCCCCAGCTATACGGAGCTCACAGCTTGCAGAAGCTACCTGGCCTACTTTCACGTATGTCTGCTGTCTAAAGCTTACCGACCGGTCATTACATATCTGTACATACGTCCGCAGATGTAGATAATTAGGTAGCAGTGGTGGTAAACTGCAGCATGTATGCGGGACATGTAAGAAAGATAAACTGGTATGTAACGGACATCGTCCACCGAACAGTCAGATACAGTCCAGATAATTGACCCCTTAACCTAGGGGCAAGTACTACAGAACCCACCCCAACAGCCATAGTAAGGAAGACAACTGGCTCTACTGCGACGTTCGTGTCAACAAGTAGGCAAGCAGCAGGGGATTATTCACCTTGTAACTCCCCTTGAGACATCTGCTACCTGTCATGTAGTTCTATTCCCCGCCTAATAGCCGCGGAACAACCGCGGTACAACCGGGGAGAAACCGCGGGAGTTTATCGAAAAGAGAAAGTAAGATAAGACCCGCAAGACGACCATCACGACGCCTCCTCCTCGCTAAGCCGGCAACACAAAGGAAAATGTAAGCGAGTGAGCAGACCTGACAGGTTGATAAGGGTTAAGCAAATATGGGGGCTAGACCAGAGAAACTCAACACAAGTAACGTAGCGTGCAGCCAGCCTCTAGGACTCCGTCGTCTCGTTCGTATCGTGTCATGTCATACCATAATCATGCCCGCCTGCTTCACTTAAAGGGGCGGAGAGGAAAAGGAAGAAGAGGGAGAAAGGACTGTACCCCCAAACAATGGAAGCAAGCAACATCGTATCCCTTCACTGCTCACCGGGAGAAGCAGGTAAGCAAATAAGCAAGCCAGAAGACCAATATGTGCAGCTCATAAAGCCAAGAGGTAGCAGAGAAGACTCCCGAAAAAGCTCACGAGCAGCCTCGAAAACAACAGGAGCAGAAGGCATCTGACGTGCGGCCTGCAGCTGTTCAGGACTCGGTCGACGTCGTCCGCCTCCTTTCTCGTCGCCGCGTCTTCGTCTGAAGAAGCTCACTCCGTTAGAGGTCAAGCTGGCATCATGTGGGATGAGAACCATCACCTCGTTGTTTCTATCTTCATGGCTCAGTGGTTTGCTTACTTCCAAGTACTGTTACTGGTGAACGCCACATAGTTATTTGGTGCTTAGACTTTATCTGTACTGTATTTCTTTAATAATCCCTTAGTGGGCTATTGCGTAGTTGAACTTGATCTCTTTACTGCGTGCTTCTACACGGTACAGAGTTGATCATGTTATAGGCTGGGTATCATCATTACATTTATTCGTAACAGTCGCGTACATTCAAGTTCTTGAACACATTTGCCGTTTAAGACCTAAACTTCCCGCAACCCTCGGGGCGCCGCGCCAAAGAGACACTCCCACAGGTCTCTTTGGTCGACAGCCTCGCCCTCACCGTGCTTGCTTATGAGTGTAGTCGGGGCCGCCTGCTCTAGCTCCCAAGAGTTGGCTGCCTCGAGGGTCATGGCTGACACTTCCTCGGTCGTCTTTTTGGACTCATACATTCCTATTTCCCCCATGTGCGCCAAACGGCGGCGTTCAGACAAGTTGTGGATGTATTCTTCCACAGTGTCTTCGATGAGATAGAGCCAGACAGTCGTTTCATGTTCTTGCCCGATTCTGTCTACTCTGGCGATGGCCTGGAGCTCCAATGCTGTGTTTAGTAGCGGCTCACAGAGGAAAACGTGGCTAGCATTTACTAAGTTGAGGCCGCTGGAATGGGCCTTGGCGTCCATAAGCAGGCATTCAATACCAACATCTTCTTTAAACCTCTGGATTTCGTGGGACTTATTTACGTTGGTGGTGAATGATGCGAAGCCAATTCTGTATCTCTTTAGGGCTTCCTCGAGAATATCCAGAAAGCTTCTGAATTGTGTGAAAATGATCGATTTTGCCGCAGGATCTTCTTCTCGTAACCAGAGAAGGTGTTTTATCAAGGTATCAACCTTGGTTGAATAGGAGGGCCCATCAAGTCTAATGTTTTGGATAGCTTGAAGTTTAGCCGCACTGAAATCCGAATATATCCCAGTCCTCTTCGATTTATTCGGCGAGTGAGAATTAGTATGGCCCCGCGAGCGCCCCTGGCGAATTTTCAACACTGGTTGGTTTCTATTAAAGTCGCTTAACATAGCCAAAGTCAGGTGCTCCTTGCAGACCGGACACTTATGCTTCGCTCTTAACCAGTACACAATGCACACTCTGCAGAATTGATGTCCGCATGGAGTGATTGTCCCTAACGTGAAGTCGCTCTGGCAAATGACACAGGGTTCGTTGGAATTCGTACCCTCTTTTCGCATATTAAGAACTAATTGAAACTTGGTTAGCATTTAACCTGGCGCAGTTTAAGAACGAGAGACTTACGATAGCAGTGGTTCGCCTGTCTGGTTCTGATTTTATTCTTCAGCTCGTCCTCTTGCGTGACAAGAGCGTCCCATATACCCTGAACTCGCTCATTCTTTTCCACCGGAGTCACATTATCGGACACTGACTGTAGTTGCCGGTAAAAATCCACACGGGCATTCATAGTAGCCCTAAAAAGGTCCAGCTCTCGTTCAAGGCTTGCAGCGACCTTGGTATGTTTAGTAAGTATATCCTGGGTAGTCCTTAACTGTGTTGTAACAATCTTGAGCTCAACTCTAGCACGATTGCTACCTGCAGAAGCATCATGGCGTAGCGTTGTGGAAAGTCCCCTCAAGGCCGCAACAATGCCGCGAAGGGAACATTCAGAAGGCCTTGGTTTGGCGTCTCGTTGTAGTTGGAGTAGTTCCAACATCTTATCTGGTGCATGGCCATGACCATCCTTTGCCGATCGTTCCGCAATAACAGTCTCATAATTAATACGTTCGTTCACTAAGCCGCTGAGCGCAAACTGCCGGTCACTAATGACAGCTCCTAAGGCCAGAGTATAAACCATCAGATGGTCTTGGACCTTGGTAGAATCCTCATATTCCTCACCTGTATTCTCCGCATCTGCCTCTCCATCTACGAGAGGCTTAAGCAACAGTTGGATGACGTGCTCCCGCCACGCATCAATCAAATCAGCTTGCTCATTAAGAGACGCGGCAAGGGATTCTAAGTTCTCCACGATTTGCCCGCTTTCCAAACCATGTAGATATGATGTCACAATCTCGGGAATTTCCACGAAAGACTGAGATTCTGCACGTTCTTTAAGTTTCCCCATCAAACCTGAGGCTTTAGTAAGCGGCTCCTGTAGGATCTCCCTTCGAATTGACTGAGCTAGTTCGTAACCTTCAGCTTCACGCTGTTCAAGACGTCCATACTCATCCGAACCTGGTTGCGTCAAGTCCTCGTCCGACTTGATTTGAAAATAAGCGCTGGCTATGAAGAACGCTGCTCTATGCTCCACATCAAGCATCAATCGCAGTTTCCGCCGGCATTCGCCAACCTTTGCGGTCTCAAACGTTTCATCAAATGAATTCTCGTCATCCCCCACGTTATCTGCTTTTTTCTCGTGGTGAGCGATTTCTAAAGCTTTTCGTAAACTTTCGCGACATTCGATGATGATCGGTTTGATGTCTTCTTGCACTTCTTCCCAGATCCGAAGTGCTTCTTTTACTCTTGGAGAGTTTTCGAGCAGCTGACCCCTCGTGAGTTTGGTGTTTAAGTAATTTCGGAGTTCAGCCTTGATTCGGCCGTCTGACTGCTCTATCATAGTCTCCAGATGTTCTACCAACGTCCTATGAGCTACCGCCCGTGTGCTGCCAGAGCTGAGTTCGGGGTGAAGAATCGTTTTTCTAAGATTTGTAAGTGCCCTTTTCATCAGGTCCACGACATAGGGGTCGTCTGGATCCCAATCTGCGTGTAGAGGGGCTCCACGTTCGTTCAGGCCAGCTTCTGCCAGGAGCGACTCAAATTGTGACTGGTAATGGTGTTCTTCAATGGCTGTGAAAGGCATAGTGACGACGTAACGCTTTTGAGATGGTAGTTCTAACTCGTCACGAACAGCACGCTTGGAATGCCGAATAGAAATTCTCTTAAACAATGAGGTGAAAAGAGTTTTGTGATGTTGAAGTAACGATTTCCATATAACTGGGGAGGAAGCGAAAGGATCGTAACGAAGAAACAAGAGTAGGCCCCAGAGGTCACTGATATTATCCTTGACTGGTGTACCGGTAACTGCCCAAGCATTGACCCGAGGAATCAGTTTCGCTACTTTTGCCGCACTACTCACTCCGGAGTCAATTTGTTGGGCCTCATCGAGACAAATCCGCCACCAGCCAATCTGAACCAATGGCGACGTATGGCGTTCGTGCTGTTTTGGAAATCGCATAGAGCGATTTGGAGGGATCACAGCATAATGAATCTCGGTTTGTAAAACGTTATATGTCGTAATGACAACATCACAGTTCGCAAGCTTAGAAATAAACCGGGCTATTGGGGCCTCCCCCTCTTCATCTTCGTCATCTTTGTCTGATGTGGTCTCGTTGGCCCAACACTTTATACCAGGGTATTTCATGACAAGAAGTCCGGGAGCATGTCTCTTAAATTCTGAGAGCCACTGGTTTTGTAATGTATCCGGAGTGACAATCAGGGTTGCACCTGTGGGACATACTTTGCCACTATAGAAATCGAGCTCGGTATGGGAGTGACCGCCACGTTTGTGCGTCAAGATCAAGGAGATCATCTCAACAGTCTTCCCTAGGCCCATTTCTTCAGCTAGTATGCCACCTCGTAACGCATTTTCAGTCTTTTGAAAAGGGGCGATATCACGAGTCACGATATGATATAGATCGCTGACATAAAACGGTTGGCCATTAACGTCGTTGAGTGTTCTGAAAGAAAGTGGAAGAGTCGAGGTAGGAGGCTGTGGGTGTGGCGCAAGTTGTATTTTTCCATCTGAGTCGATGGTGCTGTACTTGACTCCTTCTCGCAATAAAAGCCACTGTAATGCCCTGCGCTGAAATGGATATAGTGTTGTGTCTAGACCAGGGATTGGAATGGTACTCAAATCGGTGAAGCTTTCACGGCCAGGCACAAACACGGCCTTATAGAATGCCTGGGGTTGGAGGGTGATACTTTGGTCCACGAGAGGTTGACTTGCATTTCGCCCAGCAAGCATGTTCAAAACGTGTTGACTCAAAGACCTCTGTCTAGTGTTACGGAGACAGTGTATCGCGGTATTCCAGTTAACCTCCAAGGTGAAATGTAAGTGGTGCATACCGTTGCTCTCTTCAACGGATATAGTTGTGAGAACCCATAAAGAACCCTCTTCAGCCTTGTCCTCTCGACTATATTGCAAGATCACCAATGCTGCAAGAGCAGCAGATGAGAAACTCTGATTAAGGTATAAGGTAGAACGAAACACATCGCATATAGTGTTCGTTTTAGACCGAATATCGAGGGTTTCATTGCTCAAAGTGAAGGTGAAATAACGGCCTGCATCATTACAGGTTATGATACCATCCTGGCCTAAGGCAACAGGTCGGCTCCCGGTCGGCCGAGATATAGTGAAGGATTCGTATGCTACAGGTATTGACTCGACCTGCTCCAGCCGCCGACGCTTGGAAGATGGCTCATTTTTATGATTTGCCGTAGGTGTCTCACTCGTTGTACTTGTTGCAACCGTGCACAAGTTTTTAAGTAAAGTATTGGGGAAAGGTTCTTGGAAGTGTTAGTAAGCTCATAACCATTGTGTTGATTTTCACCTGGCACAAACCGTGAGAGTGAGAGCTAGTCTCTTCCTCCTGTTTCCTTGAATGAAGAAACCTAGCCGGCATAGCTCGTTTTCGGACCTACCACAGCCTACTTGAAACTGGATTGGAAGTATTCATCAAATGCGATTCATAGAATTGGAATACTGCTAGTACGTGTTACGTAGATTTGTATAACAAGGCAGAAACAAGGTATTCGCGATGCACAACTCGATGCGTAACATAAATAGGATGTTGCAGACTGACCTAAAAGAATTAAAGTCAAGGAGGGATGCAAAGAAGAAGAGCTGCCTGGTCGAGAGGCAACCATATAGAAAGTCGGCGATAAGAACTGATGTAAGCATATCGGTCGCCGGTAGCGAAATAAAGTGGATCAACCCCACGATAGCACCGCATTTTAGTACGCATTTAGGCAATAGTACCTGAGGTTCTATTAAAATTCCATTTTATAGAAGACAGTCATGACTCTAATCTAACGTAGCATTTACTCGACTATCTGACTTAATTATAATATATTTCTTTACTTTTATTTATATATACATATAGGTAAGCATACTTTAAAGCAACGGCCTTAATGACGACTGTAAAGAGCAATTATTGTATTTAAGTAACAATGATGTTGCGATTGCGCTAGAATAAGTGAACGATTTGTCAATCGTCATACCTATTGCTGAGGCTAGCTCTGCTTCGCATATAAATTAAGTAAGAAACATAGCTAAAGTAGTTGAGCAAACTAAGGAGGATAGTGGAGTAATTGCCATAATGGGGAAGGTCGTGCTCAGGTACTGGCTAGAATAGGTACTTAAGGGATGACAACCTTACTAGGTAGTCTGAGCATCGGAGTTTATAAAATTCCTTTGCCGATCTCGAAGTATAGCTCCATTTGAACTTTTTGAGAGCAACAGCCGCAAAAGACCTATGATTCGCAGCTCAAAATCTCGACATAGGCGTAACCACTTCTGACCCAATTGACAGCAATGTCATGATGCAGCAATATCTCAATCGGTTCCAGAGCATAACATAAAAAAAGCCTATATAACATGGCCAGCCTAAAGGTCAGCCAACTGGCCCCTGCTCAGGAAACAAACATCTGCTAACTCAGGCTTCCCATATAGCCACTCTTACGACCGCAGCACCTGCGCGGTGCCCTTTCCTCTCCGGCTCTCTCCTTCTCAAAAGCCGCTACAATCCAATGCACAATACGAACCGCAACGCGAGCCGCCTCAACCACGACGTCAGCCCCCAAGCCGCCTCAAATACCGCCTCCAACACCCTTCGTCCCCGACGTCTCTACCTTCTTGACGGTGATCGGGCGGGGGATGAACCAACACGCGGCGAAGATCCCGGATTGGGAGACGCTCTTCACGCTCACATCCGAACAGATGCGCGAGCTGGGCATCGAGCCGCCCCGCGCGCGCAAGTACCTCCTGCGGTGGCGGCAGCGGTTCCGGCAGGGCCAGTACGGGATTGGAGGGGATCTACAGCACGTGCAGAACGGTGCCGCTGAGTTGAGGGTCATCGAGGCCGATACTACTACCGTAAACGCGACGCAGACGCCTCGCAGATACGTCGTCAACGTGCCGACCGGCCGCAGTGTCAAGGAATGCAGTCCTGACGAGCTGTCCCGCGTTCAGGGGTACCAGGTGCAGGGCGCGAAGAACATCGTTGGCCCGTACGCGTTGCCGCTGAAGGGCAGCGAAGGCTCCCGTATCACTGTGACAGAGGGCATGTGGGAGGACCGCCGCGGCCGCAAAATCGACGGTGGTGAGCGCAGACGGACGGAAGTGCGGTATAAGAGGCGCGTTGCCGAGCGCAGGGAGATGCGCGAACGAGGCGAGTTGTGATGAATGGTCAGTAGGAGCTGGCATGAACCGTTGTAAGCACGTTCACATGTACGAAGATGTACCATATTGCCGTTGCTGTAAAAACGTCAAATGGATTTGATCCTTGTACTATAAACTAGTATGATCTATATAGACCAAACAGATCTTTTCCAGTTCCTTCGAATGTTCGTCGCTAAGACGTTGAACTCCCTTAACGCCGTACCATATGCGTCTACGCATTTCACACAACGTAAGCCTACGCAATTCTATTTTGCAGCGCCAAAGTCCAGTTTTCGCGCAACCTTGTTACCCCGTTCTTCATCTATAACGCCCGGCCGTTTTTTCAAATCAGCACCGAGCTTCTCTTGTGCGCCCGCTGATTTTTTAGGCAAGTCTTGCTTGCGTGTAGGACGCGGGTCCTTATGCCACCACTCATGTTTCAGCATGTCCCGTGCAGTGATACGCTTCTTCGGGTCTAGGCTGAGTGTCTTCATCAGCAGATCGACACCTTCAGACCCCAAAGTGCCAAACATGGCCATGTAATGATCTCTTCCTCGAAGCGGAACAACTTCTTTATCGACTGTATAATCGGGAAGTTTCGTAACGCCTGGCCAGTTCTCTTCCGTGGGCGTCCCTATGGCCTGACATATGAGGTTGACCTGGTGGATCTCAGAATTGCCTGCGATGTACGGGGTTCGTATGACGAGCTCGGCGAGAACCAAACCGACAGACCAGACATCGACGGCACCCGAATAATGCTGGGCCCCAAAAAGTAATTCAGGTGGCCTATACCACCGCGTGATGACGTTGGATGTCATGGGCTTATATGGATCTGAAAAGCTTCTCGCCAAACCAAAATCGGCCAGCTTGACCTCACCATCTGCTGCAATCAGCAAGTTGTTTGGTTTTATGTCGCGGTGTAATACGAAGCTCTCATGGCAAAACCAGACAGCCCGCGTCAGCATGCCCATCCAGGCCTTAATGTCGGCAGTACCGTAGCGTATCCGCTCCGTGTCGCGGATGAGCATTTCGAGGTCACCTAGCGGGAGATATTCGAGAACGAGGTTGAGGTTTTGGTCTTTAGAGGAGAAGACCGAATGTAGAGTTATGATGTTTGGGTGCGACAGCTCTTGCAGGTGCTTGATTTCACGAACGGCATCAGGTGCCATCCCCTCAGTATACTCTTTCTGGATCTTAATCTTCTTGATGGCAACGAGCTGGGTATGGTCGCTTCGTAGAAAACCGAGGAATACGTTTGCATATGTACCTTCACCAAGTTTCTTGCCTAGAAGAGTAGGGTCAGCCTAGTGTTGCCAACCAGCCCATCATTGGTAACCCTTTACAAACCTTTCACATATTTGCGCTTTTCCTCCTCGTTTAGCTGCTCAGCAAGGTCAAGTGATGTCGACTGAGCAGCTGCTGTAGCGTTCGGTATGATCTGGCTAGCTAAAGGGGTCCCGTTCGATGAGGCTTGTGCCGAAGCCACGTTTTTGAGAGGTGAAGACACTGCTCTGGAGTTCTGAAGGGCATCCGTAGGATGCATGACCAGCGGGGAGACCGCCATCCCTGGTACACTGTAACGCCTTAGCTGTTTCTTCCTTGCTAATGTGACTCCAGCTCTAATTTCTCTAAATTGATATGAAAGATGGGAAGGTGTTGCCTTTTGGTCCCGACGTAGTGGTTGTTGTAATGATTGGCTGGGAGGGGCAAGGCTCGCAGTGAGATATAAGGCTGCCGTTTTGCAAGCATTTCTGTGAATAATTGGACGATTCAAGGGATCTGGGAGCACGCTCCAGGTGCTGACACGCTAGAGATCCTTGCCACAGCCATGTGCAGTGGGTCTGCAATGGGCTCTTCAAAGCTACAGTAGGAATTTAGCGCAGCCCCATCCTAACCCCGACGAACAACAGCTGTGACAGGATTGTCTTCTGTGACGTCACTGTGCCTAGGCCGAAGATCCCGTCGGGAGAGCCGCTCAAGCTTACAGGCACCCTGTCATCAGTAAGGTTACTAAGGAAATAAGTATATGTGTAAGCCATACATATGCATAAATAGTCTTTGAAACGAAAGTGCTGTTAACAGTTTATTAAAGGCGGTTTATTTACCATGAAAACGTATTTATGGTCCAGATAAGGCACCTAGTAGTAGCTGTTTGTACACTTGCAGGTCATATTGAGAGGTACTCAAGCAGATTTAAAACACTGCGGTCTGTTTAAATCGTACAAATCGAGCAAGAGTATAAGCGAAAATGCCTATAGCTCGAATATTAGCAAACAATGCACTAACAAGCATACTAAGTGTGTGCTAAGAACACGATTCGATATTGATTGGGATATTATATGGAGCTATCCTAGATGTTAGAAATCTTATAACCCACTTGCCCTGTTAGATTTGTTGTCTGATTTACTCCACGCCAGAAACCGCATTGATTCTCAAGTTTAAATTTGTTCTAGTCTACAATGACCTAGCTGAAGCTTGCCTCATGATGAATATATTTTTCAACGGTTGAAATGGTGGGCTCCTATGTCAATGTGATCGAGGAGGCTAAATTACTCTTCAAACAACACCGATCTCTCATATTTCACCACTATTGCTCTGTCTATTGTTCTCGATACACTCAAACCTAAGCCCACTTACTATCCGAATATTAGAAACAAGATGCATCACGTCTCGACTTTCGCAATGCCATGATGCTCATTGGAATAGAAAAGGGCGATGTAGTTAATAAGCCGTTGATCAGACACCATTGACAGCGACCTATTCCGAGGCCACAATTTTATTTTATTTTATATATGCAGTTCGTTCCCGGCTTCTCTAGGTGTTCTAGATTCCGGCACGACTACAGCGGCCTCATTCGCACTAACGCAAGTTTCGACCAACTACATCCTGGAGGAGGCATACCTACAATTGATATAATGATAACGACATATTGTCTCCATGGCATAGATCCGATCTATGAGATATATCATTTTTTGGTTGAACCTTCGAAGGTATTCGAGAGTCGTCAGGTGGGTGTCTAACAACTCTGATACCTATTAGCCAGACTACAGTTACGCACGATCCGTTTTACAAACTGCCACATAAAGCATTGCAGTTAATCGTTCTACAGCTTTCTTCGGCCGATGTTTAAGCCTTAAATTAACGTATGGCGTAATCGGAAATGTTTCGCTGCCTCACCGATTCTGGCACTTTCGGTTCTGTAGTGGGTGGACACCTGACTACCTTTTCGAATTCAAACAATACTCAGTGCAAATTGGGAATTAGGGGGGAGGCATTCCCTGTCTGTTCTGTTGCGGCTGCTTTCAGTATCAAGATGTAATTGAATTCACCTCTGCCAAGTCGCATTGTGACCGGAAGTACCCATGAACTTTTGCAACTTACCTACAAAAGACTAACCTGGCACTCGAAAAGTTAAGATTCGGAGTGAGACTGACTTTGCTTCTAACTGGGTAGGATAGTGTCAGCGTATTCTTCGGAGAGGACTAGTTCTTCCCCCAGCTATACTATACGATAGGAACCCCATTATGTGTACCAAAGGGCGGTTTGGTGTAAGTCATGTAAAGCTATGGATGTCTACTCCTAAATACTGGTAATTTCCCAAGGCTCGTTAAATGGTCTGTCTCTGTATATTATCGTCTGTGCTGAATCTGCTATACTAAAGCATCACCCTCACTCTCTTACGTTATAGCTTCAAGCTTGGAGCATATCTCCTTAGCCAAATCTTTGCCTCAAGGTGGCTTCCGTTGTGATCAGTATAGTCTATATCTGAGTTTGAGGCGTCAAAGATGAGCCTCCTACAATATTCTTGGAAAGATAAGCGTTCTGCCAGATTTGATGAAGTTAAAAAAAAAAAAAGTCTGATATTTTGCGAACTATGATTATTGGGAGCGATTATAGAAAAGCCTAGGAATCAGGTTCTCATATGCGAAATCCGTTGTTGTCGTCAAATTCCTCGAGTCAAGAGCAGCTACTGACATTTGTTGTCAAACTAGGTAGAGATATATAAACCATAAATTAGAGGTTCACCGTAATGTAAACGCTTTAGCGAACAGCCGTTTGGTACGTAAAAGCCACTAGATGCATGAAAGAGCTTATCTTGGGTATGTAGTGCATAGTTGGGACTAAAAGTCGGGTCGGGCTTAGAGAAGTCCTAGGTAAGGCTGTATGAGGTTAGCGTCCCCCAGACTAATGCGGAACTCACCCTGAAAGCCGGGGCCACTAGCAATAAGTAGTGACGACTTTATTGCGTTGTAATTGTGGCTTTGACCCGCATTGCGCCGGCAAGCGTCTAGTCTAGCATAAGCCCATGTTTTTCTTGGATCTTGGCTGCATGTGTGAAGTCATAGGGCGGGACCTGTCTGAAGTTCATGTACGGACGGACTACTTGAACTTCCCGCGTTCGTCAGATTTTCTTTCTTCCCTGCCTAGGTAGACTGATATAATTGTATGATGTACACTTTTTCCATTTCAATTCCATTGTGAGCGTTTGCATTCCCCCTTTGACTTCCCTTCGCCCTCTACACATTCGATCGCAACCGCCGCCGCCGCCACCACCACCACCATGGCCTTTGTCTCGTACTGGGTAAGTTATCTGATCTACCAATGTTCTCAGACGGAAATGCAGCTCAACTAACCATCAGAACCTTATAGATCTTCCCCATAATATCGGGCCTCGTCTGGCTCGGGACGCTCCTGGGTCTGCTCCTCCATTGGTTTATAGACACGCAGGAGGTCCACTACTCGTCGATGCAACCCAACCAGCACATCGCGTACATCTCAGACGTGGGCGCCTCCGAGCTTAAGCCGCTATTCGTGGTGGGATGCGTCCTCACCGTGGTCTTTCTCGACGCCTCCTTTATATCCGACCGGCTACTACGACACAAGGGCCTTCTAGTCCCCAATACCTCGGTCGGCGAGAAAGTCCTTAGTGGTCTTTGTATCTTTTTCGCGTTCATTGGCACCATCGGCCTGACCTTCCTGGCCGGCTTCGACACCGCCCACTACCCACGCCTCCACGACGTCTTCTTGTTACTCTTCATCGCAGGGTACCTGCTATCAGCGATCTTTATCTGCTGGGAGTTCCAGCGTCTCGGCAAGAGTGAGCAAACAGCCCCCAATCCCAATCCCATCCAAAATCTGCTAACCGTGCCTCGCTCCCCACTAGAATACCGCCAGCACCGCATCCTACGGCTCTCCTTCTGGGTGAAGCTGACCTTCGTGATCGTGGAGCTGGGCCTGGCCATCGGCTTCGTGGTGACGAACTTCCGCGGCGATTACGACCACGCCGCGATCCTGGAGTGGGTCATCGCCCTGATCTTCACCTTCTACGTCGTCTCCTTCGTCATCGACCTGTGGCCGGCCGTCGCCACGCGCCACGGCGGCCGCTACGACCTGGAGCCCATGACCACGCGGCAGATGGAGGAGGCCATCCGCAACGGCACCTACACCGACGCCAGCGCGCTGAGCCAACCGCGGAATACGCACGACAGTCAGCGCACCCTCACCGATGGCCACCACCCGCAGGTGATACCAGCCGCGGCCGCAGCGGCGCCGCTCGGCCATAAGACGCGTGGAACTCATGCCGTTTTCTAAAATACTAGTCGGTACGGGTTGATGAGCCAAGATCGAAGAGGGGAGGGCTGTGTTGTAATGTCACGAAACATTGTATATCATTTGTCGAAGAAGGCCTGCATTACGAAGAGCAAGCATAGTATCATGAGAATGGCGTTTGGTGTTGTGTTGGATACATGCTTAGAATCCAGTTGTAAAGGAACTCGAGTAGAGCTATCAGATATTTGTATTTTATACGCATTTGTAGAACTGCCTTTAGAGCGATTCGATATCTAACGTTTTTAAATATTCCATGATCTCTACTGTGTGTGGGTATGCCCCTTAAATAATGTTCACAAGTGAACGCTTTGTACCCTTGTCACTATGCATCTCTATAAAAGACTACCTGCCCAGTAATTTTCGTCTCAACTACCTTCTCCTCGGACCATCTGTATATATAGGTTACGAGCGACTTCTTACCGACTTCGTAAAAGCTGTATGCTGTAAATATTGTTTCCGGGGTATATATGTAATTTACATGTATAGAGCACTATAAGAAACACCTATTTAAACCATGTTATACTTTTAGGATTTCATGGTGTAGACATTTCGAATAGGGCTGGCCAGCCCAAATAAAAACTTCCATTTTCATTCATATACGCAGTACAACTCCAGGCATACCGAGAAAAGCTAGGAAAAGGGTATAATTGTTACATTTAATAGAAAACCAAGGTGAATATGCATCTCACCGATATCTATTCCGGACCCCCTGCTCTCCCAATACTATAGATGCCGTCGTGCTCAATCTAGACGGTCTTACCCAGCCCACGCGTGCCACTTTTCTGCTGTGAATACCCCAAACCAGCCTAGATAAGCGAGAGCGTATGTAATCACTGGCCAATGCGTCAGGTGCTCCTCATATGATCTCATGGAATCGAGAGTCCCTTGTTGGACTACGGCTCTTAGCCGGTGAGAAGTCTCTAATAGGTCTTGGAGGTGTGAGTTCTGTCCTCGGTTGATCTCTATTTTCATCCCGAAAGTACTCATCACCACTCTCGCTGCTTAAGGGTGAGACAACCTCAGGGTCCTCGCTTCGCTGCGATTGGCGAGTATTTGAGCTTCTGCCGGCCATTGCAACGGCTCGTACGCTCGTGCTGCGGCTGTCAACACTGACGGAACTGTCATTGCCGTGTGTTCCTGTCAAAGAAGCGCCGCCAATAAATGATCTCCGACTCGGCTTCTCTTTGCTTTGCTCGTCATCCGGAGACTTCGTCCCTCGTGAAAACCGTGATTTAAACCAGCTTTTGACCTTACTTGGAGACTTGTCCCCAGGTGACTTCGGAACTTCCTCAGACGTCTTATCAGTCGTCGACCTTGTGGGAGCCTCTTGGGTGCTTGGACGTGGAATGCTGACGGGCTGCCCACTGCTGTTCATTGTCACCAAGTTGTCGCGAATTTCTGGCTCTTCCCCAGCTTCTTCATCACGCTCTGCCGGCCTGGTTTTTTCAGCTCGAGCAAGTCTTTTCTGTTCAGCTTTCGCAGCCTTTTCCTCTTCCCTCTTTACCTTAGCCTCTTGTTTCTCTTCTGCTTTCTTCTCTTTCTCTTCCTGTTTCCCTTGCTCTGCCTCCATGGTTAGCTCTGGACAGGACTTAGTCATTGCATGACTTACGCTTAAGCTTTTTCTGCATATCATGGATTTCCTTCTGTCGAGCTTTCTCTATTTCTTGTTCTTCCTTCTTTCTTTCCATTTCCAGTCGTAGCTCCGCCTGTCGTGCATGTTCTTGTTCTGCCTTCTCGTTAATCTCGTCTAGGACCGGCTGGACTCTACGCGCAGCAATTGCATTAATCTCATCCTGGTCCATGTATTTTCCAGCGCCGATGTCAACCTTTCCATGTGGCAGGCTTTCTCGCTGATGAGTTCGAGACTGCGCTACGGCGTGAGCTTTGAGCTCCCATTGAGTCAGTGTCGAAGGAGGTACCATTCCCGTCTCGCTAGCTATCTTCTCATCCATGCCCTTTAGTCGTTGGTGCACGTTGCGTTGGGCTGCTGCGAGCAAGAACTCCTGGTCATGTTGTCGTTTCTGCTCATCTACCTCCGAGAGCTTGTTTGAAAATAGAGACATCTGGTTTCTGATTTGCTGCGATCTCCTATGATCTTCGATAACAGCCCCATCACTTGAAGCTCTTCTTCTAAGTTTTGTTTTGACAGAGAAACGTCGCGACAAGGGCTTCGTCCCATAATAATCCTGAAGGTCTCTGTTTTTGGCGTTCTCTTCTTGCATCTTGGCAAGACGAGCTTGTGCCTGCTTGTAAGCTGCATCTTGCAGGGTGGTGAGCTGGGCGGGTTGCGGGTCATTACTGATGCTGCTAGATACTTCTAAATCGGCCCGCGGCGCAGTTTTATCCTCATGGTTCTTCTTCGCCTCAATCATCTTTTGTTGTTGACTATACATCTTCTTGGCCATGGCGACAGCAGATGCGTGGAGCACATCAGCCCGTTTCTGTTCATCGACTTCCGGTTTGACGGGTGGTCGTGACGTGAACATCAGCCTGTTCATCGTTGTATATGGGACAGCGCCTGCTTCTTCAATAGGAATAGGTGACCGTACCGGACGGTGAGCTCGGGTTGCAGCACTTAAAGCATTGGCAGCTGCGTTGGCTTCGTCTGGGTATGATTCCCGAGGAATGGGCGCAGACTCTGCCCGCTTACGTCGTGCCACTGCGCCTTTAGCAGCGACCAATGACTTGTTATGCTCTAGCGTATCCGAGCGGATGTTGCGTGGCGCGGTGCGATTCGCCTTGAAAGCGAGGTTTGCAGCAGAGAGGCCATCGTCTGTCGACGAGGGTTGCCATGCGCTGTTGCTTCTGGCAGACTGCGAGGCTAAAAGGGCGGCTTTCGCGCCGTTGCTACTAGCTACGGGTTCCCAGGCCGGCGCAGACTTGTAGTCTTTGGCCATGATAGCAGCTGTAGAGGCAGAGGCCGACTTGCCCGGTCTCCAAGGCTCAGGTGATTTTTTATTTGCCCAACCTAGTGATGCAGCTGCGCTGGCGGCGGAGCCTTTAGCATCAAGACCTATAGAAGGAAAGCTCGGGAGGTCCTGCGGTTTGGCGTAGATAAGCCGTCCGGAGTGGACTGAATAGAATGTAAGACACTGCGATGAGCGGCCGCCGCGGGCAAGAAAGAGGAATTAAGAGAGGCTATGTCACACGAAGCTTACCTATTGGCTGGTTGGGAGTGTCGTCATGCAACAGTTTCCGTTCTTGTGCTGCTCGCCCCCCATTGGCCGGGAGTGTTTCCATCTATACAGTACTAGCGATAATGACACAGCAGGTGTTCCTTGTTCGCTTGGGACTAAACACCTGGGGATCGGGTGGGTCGGCAGAGCTGCCAAGTCCCGGGGATTTGGGACTGTGGATGGCGTAAAACAATGCGTAGTAATAATAAAAGAACCTAAGATATAATAATATGTATACGTTGTGGCTTATTACATCAATGATGGTCTCGACCGGGCTACCGCGGGTGGTTCATATAATCAACCAAGGTCAATCCTAGGGAAATGCAGGGTTGAGAGGATTAAGCGTAGGTGAGTGATGTGTATTAAATAGGTAGAGTGACAGTTTTAGAGGTTGAGTAAGGTTAGGTTTGTAGGCTAGGGAGGAGAAAGACAGAATTGGAAGGAGCAAAGTTGCTGCGCCCGGAAAGATTGATAGTTATGAATGCCGTCGTCGACGATTGTAGGATTCAAAATTTGGAGCTAAAGAGAGCAAGGTGTAGATGATGTAGTCTGCCTTTGAGATACAGATCGGTAGCCAATCCAATACCTAGTTGTTAGTCTCTGATGGCTAGGTAATGTAGATGCATTCTTCATCATTGTCCCTTTCCGGACCCCTCGAGGTAGATTGACGTCACTGTACTACGCCAGCGCCGGGACTGTCCGAATACCTGCTTGGCCATCGGCTGGCAGGTCGCTAGTGAAGCCCGGCTCTAGGCGGGTTACATAGTAAATCTACTATATGAATTAACGGCTGATACATACCTACAGTGGGTACTTTTCTAGGCATCCTCTGCCCCGCCAGCCTGCATCAACAACACTCCTTCCAGGCTAGACCCTTGGCCCACTTACTGTATAAGTAACATCAAATGACGGCCTAGCTAGAACTAGACATAAGCACCACAATTAAAGCGGCTATTCGCAAATCATTGCTGGTTTGCAGTAGCTGGATCAGCTTTGTGTGATGTCGACAACGTTGCTATATTGCAAATAGAGAAATACCGTTATAGTACTTTTCATGCAAGGGGTTAAGTTACCGATTACTATAGCTCTAAGGAGGCAGCTGACATACGAGGCCTATTGAAAGTTAGATCGCGTCTGCAAATAAGGACTCTACAAGGCATTGAAGCATTCTGTTGCGCAGCGACAGAGTAGATATTCTGCGAGCGACCCTCTTGGAAACCTCTGAGAAATACCAGGAAGCGATGCCCACTAGTCTATTCTGTCCCTCTCCTGTAGGATGCTATAGAGGTAACCCCATTCGAACAAAATGGTTGATCTGCTAGAGCTTTTCGACGAGATACTTCTCGAAGCGCGTCTCACCTCACCTATCACCAGTCCGAGGCTGTCGCATACCGCGGACCTTTCCGGTGCTGGCCACACGAGTTGAGGAAACGAAACGACGGTGCACTGCAATATTCCAGATCTCATAGAACTCGGTAAAACGTGCCGCCAATTGTGCCGAGCTGTTACCGGGATGCCATATGCTCACTTCTCCCTGTTGGCTTCCGATCCACTCAAAGCAGGAAAAACTCATTGAGGCGGTTGAGAAACGCCTCGATCTTGCCGCTCACGTGGGGTATGCCGACGTTGATGACGACGAATTTATTGACAATCTCCCTCTCTCTTAGCTACAAAATGTACACACACTCGGCATTCGCCACCTCACAGAACAGGAAGGCTGTAATAGCGAGGAGGGGGCTCGTGTCAGCCAATCTCCAGTGTAGGTCTGCGTTCAATAGACTGCGGAGCCACTGGGGAGCCTCTCGCGGAGACTTAGAGTTGACCCAAGGCTCTACAAGAGCTATGGTACGAGGTTGGACAAGATACGTAGGGGATCACAACTCCTTCTTGAACGCCAACTTCACTTGTGCTGCTATCGAACGTGCGATGGCCAGCCAGGCAGGGTTACTGGAAAAGATTGTTTTGACGATGCCCTGCAATCGCGGAGGTATTACAGATCATGGACCGCTCAACGTGAGGAAGATGGAGAAACTAAAGAGCATATGCATCAGCCAGCCTTTCTTTACGCCTTTAGAAACAGAGGAGGCAAGAATGTGGGAGCATCTGCTAAGAGCCTCGAGCAGCTGGAAGTATTCTTCGACGATTATGGACACATCGCTTTCTTATCTAATGATTCACCGACACTGGGCTGGTTGTTGAGTACGCTGTACAACATGGCGCCCACAGAGCAGGGAAAACCTGGAGGAGGGGAGTTCACCCCATACCTAGAGAGCTTTAGAGGTCATCTCGCCTAGATGCCACCCGAATAGCGAAGAGGAAGAGGGGGAAGTTGACGACGATGGGAAGAGGGTAGTGATGAAGATGGGCTTGTTGGGATCGGCACATCAATTCCTGGGCTTGATAAAAATAGAGGAATCGGAGCTCTTGACTCTACCTGGCAGCCGCCAGACTCTACCATAAGGCCTTTCACCAAAGGGAGAGTAAGCTTTAGCATCGACCTTGTGCAAAAAGACGTTACGAGTATGTGATAAAAGGTAGTCATGGGTTTTCATGACGTGTAGGAGGATGAACATGTTGATACAGGTAGATGAGATAATGGGGTTTTCATTTAGTAGAGCATTATCATTTAACCTTTCCACATAAAAAAGCTAGGCTAGCTGAGGTTGGAATGCCGCTTAACAGCCAGTATCGTGAAAGGGTAAGCCAACGACAAGCCTATTCGTTTGAAGCTTCTATGATGACTAACTCCACACTTGCTCACGCCAACTTTCCAACCCCTGTTTAACACTGGTACGTCAGCCCTCAATATGCAACTCTACTTATGCATTTTATCCTTCAACGTATGAGCACACGAGTCAAGCTCAAGTCGTGTTATCAGTCTACAGACTAGGACATTACTGTATTGCCGCTACCTTATATCCAAGGCTTGGAACCTAAGGCTTAAACCACACCTGCAGCTATGTCGATTGAATTTGAGAGCATTATTAACTTCCGCGATGTTGGGAAGACGGTGAACGACTATCTTGGGCGCAAGCAAGTGTCTTCTGCTATTACCCCTGTGATTTACGAGAACTTATACCGTTCTAGAACACCATACTAACTAAGAAAATAGGGTCGTTCGAGAAGGCGTGCTATATCGCTCAGCACGACCTGGTACGTGAGCAATAAATGTCACGAGCTTCCATTTTTTTTTTTCCGCTTGCGCAGTTTCTCATTAGAAATCGTGTAAAGTGCGCTGCTGATTCCGCCGCGTACAGATGACGCGACGCTGAGCGACCGGAAGAGGCTCACGAACGAGTTAGGCATCAAGACTGTGCTGGATCTGCGGTCTAAGTGAGTCGAATCTCCACCACAACTCGTCCATATGTACTATGGCAAAGAAGAAGAGGGCACTTGTCCATCACTGTGCCTCTCTCTCCACAGCATACAGGGAGACTAGTCTGACCACGAGACCCTCAGAACCGAACATCTCGGCCAGGCCCAGAAGCGACAAGCCGACCTAAAGATCCCAGCGCTCCTGCAATCCAACGCCGCGCTCGCAGAGCCCGTGCAGATCCCGGGCCTGCGATACCGTGAGGTGCTGGTGACTGGATCGCGGCTTGAGCGGGCTTTGCTACGGCAGCTCTCATGGTGGAGTTTTATGTACGCTCCCTTACCTGCTTTACACCTCTCTCTCTCTCTCTGGCTATTCTTTTTCTCCTCCCGCCAAATTTCTTGCCGCTGGGTAAAATCGAAAACTGACGGTTTCGACCTCATCGGAGTTGAGCAGCAAGCTCATCATCTTATATATTTTCGGCTACCGCGTGCAAGCGATCCAGATCATGGGCCGGGAGGTAATGCAGCCGTTAGGACTTGTGGGACTGAGTCTTGTCACGCTGGATGAGTCCAAGCCTGAGATCGCCGAGGTGGGTAGTTATACGAACTCTGAATTCTAAACTCTGACTCTGACTCTCACCTTACTACCCTTTCCCTCTCCCACCCTCATATTCTTTCCCGTCCCGCAACCCCTCCCTCCGCTCAACTCATCATCTAACAACCTGACGCTAGGCCCTTCAAACCTTCATATCCCCCCAGACACCAACCCCGACCTTAGTGCACTGCACGCAAGGTAAAGACCGAACGGGGATGATCATCGCGCTCGCGCTCTTGGTCCTCGGTGTGCCCCCGGACGCTATTTCCCACGACTACCTGCTCTCGCAGGACGGGCTCGAGCCCGAAAGGGCGACCCGCGTTGCTGAGATGGCTCACATCGGGCTCACACCTGAATGGGGAGACTGTCCCCCGAACTTGATCTCCCGGGTCCGCGGACATCTGAACAGCCGGTACGGCGGCGTCGAGGGGTATCTAGATAATATTGGGTTTGGACAGAAAGATAGGGCAAGGTTGGTTGAGGCCCTGGGTGCGTGAGCAAATGATTTCAATGGTACACTGGTAGGGGAAAGAACCTTCTTATATGGGGAGGTAGACAAGATTAGCCAGTTGCAACAGGCATAGATGGATAGAGCGTTAACACAGCAGGTAATGCTGCTTCGAGATTCAGCTTCAAATATCTTAAGCTTTAGCTGAGCAGTACCCCTTTACAATACTAGCACTCACGTATAGTAGATCCTAAGAATGTGTGGAATAATCTATTTCTTTCTAAAGCGACCCTGTAACCAGCAACGATACATCTTGATCTTCTTCGCTCTATTGACAAGCATTCGTCTATCAACGCCGAGCTCTTCGATATCAAAGAGCTGGGACTCATGTGAGTCCGAGTTTAAAGTGGTTTCATTATTTTCACCCGTAGCCTCACTGATAGTTTCCTTTGCATCAGATACTCCTCTCCATATCCGAGCAAGCTCGTCCTTCTCGAAGAAGTAGACACGTGTGCCGTCACCCCTAATATAGAAGTTTTCCTCCAGGTAGCGGCCTTTCTTGAACCGAACCTGTGCTAGGTCGCCTCTGCCGTAGTCACGGAAGCAAACCTCCCCGCCCGGCTTCAGCACACGGTGAATATTCCGCACTGCCCGCTCCCATTGCAACGGTGACAAAGCCGAGAATATGAAGACCATCAGCACGACGTCTACGGTGTTTTCTTCCACGCCTGGCGGTAGTTCTTCACTCGCAACGTCCCACACGTCGGCCTGCATCAACTCGGTATTGTACTCTGCGTGGGTACGCATGACTTCTACGGCCTTCTTCGAGAAGTCACAAGCATGGATTTTTAACTTTGGGTTCTTATTATTTGCCAAGATAGGGAAGGCAGTATTGCCAGCGCCAGCGCCGACTTCTAGTAAGATCTTAGAGCCGGCGTCTTCAGCAGTAACCTCGTGAAGTACGGGGAATTCTTGCTGCAGCCACTTCCGGTTCTTGAAAAAGTTGGCTGTGTTATTCTTGTAAAAGAGATTCCACCATTTTGCTGGATCAGAATTGAATCTGTCTAGAGCGAAGCATGTTAGCCAAGATCCGGGGTAACGAGCGATACAAATGTTGGAATATGTAATTGGTAGTGAGTCAGATGGGAGCGAAAGACAATCGATGTTAGTTGTCATCAGATATAGTCAGATGAACTATGCATTATTGGGTATCATCAGAACACCAAGAGTAGAAGAAAATCCGATAACTGTTATATAAAGAAATACGTACTCTTGTCAAAGTCGGAGACTGGCGACGCTCGCTGCATGGCAAACTGCTGCTCAGAGTACTCCTTGTACACGTCGTCAGTCTCCACATGATCCCAGGCATTGAACTCAAAGACGTCGTCGCCCTCCTCTAGGTACCGCGAGCCGAACATGAAGGGATCACTCCGCTTCATGTTGTACTGCGGATCATGACTTCGGTGCGGCGGTGCCTGAGTAGTCTCTGTTGTCCCTGCCTCTGGCATAGTCTCTTGCACAGTTAAGGCAGAGGTCTGCTTAGCCAGGTCGAGATCCGGCGAGGGCACCGCATCGACCGTGGCAGCAGTGTTGGTGGCCATCTTGTAGAAGAGGAGATGTAGGATCTCGTCTTCTTAATATGGCATTCACTGTGTGATTCGCCGTAGTGAATTGGGCGTTGACATCTTCAGAGTTGTATTGGACAACTCAGAAAGAGTGTGCAGAGGAGTAAAAGAAGGTTAAGAATATTAAATTCTGAAGTAACCAAAAATTTTAGTGAATGACTAATCGGTTGTGGCTGATAAGCACCTATGACCTTCGCTACCACATGCAAGCTCTAAACCTACTATAAGCAGGGTGGGGCCCTGAACATCTTATCGGACGTCACTATCGTGGACATTTTCATAACTCAATGCTGGCGCTGAGAGTACAAAGGTAGGCGGTCTTACCCTTACCTACCTGTATTTTATATATTTATAGATAATTCTTTCTTAAGCTTCATAGAATGGAAATCTTATAGAACGGCGGGCTTCTCACACATTTTTTAATCTTTTATCTGCCACCCACCCTCAGCACGCAGTCATGCCACCACGCCCGCCAACAATTCGCCAGCTCCTCCCACCCCCGAGCGCTCTCACGCGATCTCCAACGCACTACTGCCAAAAACGAACCTTTCTCTCCTCCCTCCTCTCGTCCGCTACCACCCCCTCGGCCCCACAGACCCTCACCGCGTCCCGACGGCTCCCCTATGACCACAAGTCGCTGTACACCATAATAGCCGACATCGACTCGTACAGCGCCTTCTTGCCGTACTGCAGCTCCTCGCGCGTGACGTCCTGGACGCCGACGCCGGACCCCGAGTTCGGGCGTCGCTGGCCCACCAAGGCTGACCTGACGGCCGGCTGGGGCGGCCTCGAGCAGACGTATACCAGCCGCGTGTTCTGCGTGCCCGGCTCCGTCGTCGAGGCTCTGAGCGGCGAGGGCGCGCGCAGCGGGATCGCGAAGGAAGTCTTGGCCCGGTACGGGTTGGAGGATGAGCCGCTTTCCGACTTGGCGCCTGGGTCTGGTTCTACTTCGACGGCGATAGGGCGGGGTGCTAGTGCGAGCGGGAGTGGTGGGCAGGAGGGGGAGAAGGAGGAGGGCGTGTTCAAGACGTTGGTCACGCGGTGGACAGTGACGCCCGTCGAGGAGAACACACGAAAGGGGAATGGCGAAGGCGCTGTTGCGAAGACGGGCGCTCAGAGGGAGTGGAGCGACGTGCACCTGAGCATACGCTTCCAGTTCGCGAACCCGCTGTACGGCGCCGTCAGCTCGGCAATCGCTGATAAGATTGCACCAATCATGATCGAGGCGTTTGTCGAGCGAGCAAAGAAAGTTTTGGGGTGAATAGCGAGCAGGAGATAAACCACGACGGGGGCCGGCGGGATTATCGATTCCAAGGACTACTTAGACCACTGGGTCACGTGGACACTACATTATGAAGACGTATCAAGGCTGTCCGAGGAATTTATACAATATATTCTCACCTAACAACTTGGGAGCATGCTAACCGCAAAGGTAGAGGGATTATACGACCAACTCTACCAAATATCTAGTTTTCACTGAGATGTCTGCCAAGGGGGGAGTGGGAAACTGCGCAGATATTTGTATACTATAAAAGCTATACACCATTATATGTATTAGGGCATCGCATGCCATAGATATGTACGATAGCGAAGGCAAGCATGAGTAGATAGGCCATCTGTATCTATATTTAATATTTCCAAATAACAGTAAAGCCAACGATGCTACAATTCCAAGATTTCAAGGACACCCAACTGTATAAATATTTCGCTCTAGACCATCCGTATAGCGCTGGCACTGTCCACCTTTCTCCTGCTCGCCGCTATCACTGTAAAAGTCTAACTTATCGGCCCCCTTTAATAGCCGGTCGTTGACTCATTCCTTCCTTGTCTCATCTTAATAGTTCGCCGGAACTTGGCGTAGAAGTTCCATAGCGATGCAGCAGAGCGTCGATAGGCATTAGTAAGCGGAGTAGTGCTGAAGGCCTAGGCCAGCCTTGTCGTTCAAACGTCTCATGAAGAAAAAGCCGCGCCAAATGTCGCTATAAGTCACAATGAAATCATCTCGAGCCAGGGGTATAATGCAGAATCAGCTGAGACAAGGAAAGCCATCCGAAGAAAAGATCCCATGGCCTCTAGATGAAGAGAAAGCAGTATAAATGCTGCGAACGATGCTTGCGACAAGGAAAGGACTTGGCTATTACGGTCCGTTCCAACCGCTTTCCAAGCATTGTACAAGTGTGGTTTCCGTATACGTGAGAATTATCCAGTCCGCTTCCTGTTGGTGGCAAATTAGCTTGCGGTTGATAGATTGGCGAAGTGTATCATGGGTTTTACGTACTTTCTGCTGGACTTAGCGGGCTTGCTACTTCCTACCATCCACGAAAGCACGCCTTTTTGGCCTTTAGTCGCCCTTTTTGGCGGCTTGACGTTAACAACATCAACGCCAACAGGCATTCGGGGGCGATCCATCGGAGGTCGCATACCGGCGTGATGATTGGGAGGGATTGGAGGCCCGCCGGCTCCTCGTTGGGCGCCGGGCGGTCTCATACCACCCATGCCAGCCATGCCCATACCGCCCATACCGCCCATGCCACCCATCGGCCCCCGTCCATGGCCCGCAGGACCTGCAGGAGGACCGCCGGGCCGTCCCATAGGTCCTTGATGGCCGGGCCGGTCCATCGGCCACATATGCATGGTCACTGCCCAGTCAGGCTCTATCACTTTGTCCCAGACCTGAGGGAGGATGATTTCGCCGTTGGGTCCAATTAGATCGTAATGACCGGCCTGTACATGAGGGCCAATTACATCGACATGCAAGAATGCTTGCTTAATAAGGTCTTCCATACCCTAAAGTCCAAGTAAGTTAGCATATATCTTGAAAAGAGTTCTACGCTGTGACGTACCGTCCATGTTTGACAAATATGGAAAGGAAAGCTGAACTTTCTCCCAACAGCATCTTTGAAGCGTATAGGGGCCTTATCCTTGCCCATGCTTTTTCGATTTGCCTCTTCCGCTTTTATTTTAGCTTCCTCGAGAGCTCGTTTCTTGAACGCTTCATCTTCCTTTTTTTTTGCCTCCTCTGCGGCTTTAGCGTCCTCTGCAGCCTTCTTTTCGTCTTCGATCTTCTTGCGAGCCTCAATCTCTGCCTTGATCTTGGCTTCTTCCTCTAAGTTTTTCCTCCACGCAGCCTCTTCTGCTGCTTTCTTCGCAGCAGCTTCCTTAGCCTCAGCTTCAGCCCTAATGGCAGCTTCTAGCTTAAGTTTGGCAGCAAGCTCCGCGGCCGCGGCCGCCTCTGCTTCTTTCTTTTGCCTCTCCTCCGCAGCTCTTCGCTCGGCTTCTAATTTGTCACGTGCTTCCCTTTCAGCCCGGGCAACGGCTTCGGCTTCTCTTTTGGCTCGCTCAGCTTCCGCTTTTCGCTCTGCCTCAATAGCCTCACGTGCCGCCTTTTCAGCCTCTTTTCGTGCCTCCTCAATGTCTTTCTTAACCCTCTCTAGTTCGAGCTTCCTTGCTTCAGCGGCAATTGCCTCATCTCTTTTCATCTGTTCCATTTTCCGCTGGAAAGCTTCTTCTGCCTCTACCCTAATGCGTTGCTCGAGAGCCTTCTGCCTAGCTTCCTCCTCCTTCTTCTGCTGCTCTGCTTTGATTTCAGCTAGTTGCTTCTTCATAGCTTCCTTTTCAGGATCCTCCTTTGGAGGTTCAGGATTGGGAGTTTTAGGTGGGGCGAGCTCAGTGGGTGGTGGCGGCGGAGGCTGCCACTGATACTGTTGCACATGGGCCGGCATATGATAGCCTGGGCCGAAATAATTCTGACCCCCGTACGGCATCATATCGTTCTGCCTTCCCCAATGCTCGCTATTAAAATAATTGCCCCCATTTGGCGGCGCGGGAGCGGGAGCAAAGGGGTGATTCCCGTTAAATCCGGGAGGGCCGAAAGGAACTACGCGGTGCTCATATGGGGCGTAACCACCAACGTGACTTTGGGGGTAGCCTCCAGGCTGAGGGGCGCGCGGAGGATAATACCCGGCCGGTGGTGCGTACGGGCCACCACGGCCGGGATAGTAATGGTCGTAATCAGGATCCAGGTTATCTGCAGGTGGGCGTGAGCCCCGACGGTCGTGTTGAGATGGTGGCCGATGAGTAAGTATATGCTGTCGAAAGGGTTCACGGGGGTGACGGCTTTCAGAGCGGCGAGGCCTTGCTGGGCTGGAAGCGGAGTCTTCAGGGTCTATTTCGTCGTCGTCGTCGGCCAAATCGTCACTCTCCCAAGAATCTTCTTCCTCCTCGTCATATGATGTGCTTTCTCTACTTGGCGGTAAGTCGTCGTCGTAAGAGCTCTCGTCACCGGAGCGGGGTGGATGTGCGCGGATGCGAATGCGTGTATGACTGGAGTATTGAACGTATTAATTCCGAGTTCTGAAGACAGTGAAGGGGCCGAGGGCAGTCGTAGCTTACGACATTGGTGGTAAGAAATCGGTCAGATACCCTTCGCTCGCGACGGACCTCCTAGGGAAGCCAGAGCGAAGAGACTCGTGAAAGGGAGTACGTGTCCAATATGAGTATTGTCCCACTATCTGGCCGGTTGGAGGAGTGGGTGTAATCCTTGCAACTCGATTTCAGGCGTAGGTGCTATCTTTAGTCGATGAGAAGCAGGGAGACCAAAAGTCCGGTGGATGGCTGATGTGTGCTGGGACTTCTTTTGCGGGTGTGCGGGTGCAGGGTCGGCGTCAGTGAGAAGATTTGACAGTGGGGGTTACAAGGGAGTAGGTAGCAGCAGCGTTAGTGGTTGTGTTGTTATCGGGTGAGGTCGTGTGGGAATTTGCCAGCAGATTCAGCTGAAACGTTGATAGGGAGTTGAGAAGCAGTAGCTCTTTTGTATTTTCTAAGGGGCTTGGATGATCCTGGTTCAGCCAAGCGGAAGCAGTTGGGCGCAAAAAGGTTTTGGATTGGGTTGCTGCGAGTCTCGCGGTGTGGAATTGGAATTGCGGGCGGACGTTGGTAAACAGAGCGGGGGTTCAAGTATGTGATGTGTATGCAACTAACCGATCCCCGCCTTGGAACTTGAGCCGGATCTTAGATCTTAGATCTAGTTGGTCCCGACTCCCGGTGGTTCACAGATTCGCGATAGAAGAATCGCAATGAAAATACGAAACAATCTATACCAAACCCCTTCTCGCGGGGGCTGTCAAAGCCTCAGGGAGAGGAGGTCGTGAGGGAAGCGGTCGCGGATACCAATGTGAAGCACACACGTCTCCTCTTCCTTTCCTTGTACGTCGAGAAGACGATGGGGGGCGGCGGTGGTAGAAGCAGAGGGAACCAACCGGTAGATATACACGAGGAGCACTAAACAAGCCCCCTAGCCACTGTCAGCGAGGGGTTGCTATATGCAACTAAAAAACATCCAAAAAGCATCTAGTAGTAAAGTGCGGTGGATCCTGTAAGACGGCGAAGAGGGAGAAAACCGTGACCTAAGGTGAGCGAATCAGTGGACAGCAATGGACAGGGAACGGTATACTACTATGGAAACAACATCCACTTCTAGGCGTCTAGTCTATGCTGCAACACACGCCGAACCACCTTTTCAGGTAAACATGCGTGACCCGACCAACCTCAATACTAGGTTAGGTTCCTCTTTATGCATTCAATAAGAGGGGCCCACATGCACTCGAGCAAGGTCTTAGCAGTTCCGGATGCAGAAATCAGATGGTGTTCAGGCAATCATTGATGTTGAATCTTGACAAACTCAACAGTTATCCGAAGATTGACCCAAGAAAGAAAGTGGCTGCTCCAACCCACAACCAAAGCAACCAAGCATGGACGAGTGGAAATAATGGGTTTAACAACACAGACAGGCGCTTGCTTATCCCATGGGGTAGTGCGTACGAATGAGCTGATCTTGTGGTAACAACGTTGCTATAAGTTGAATACCTAGTGTCCTGACTGCCTGGAAAGGGAGGTATATCGAGATGAGCGGAATATTGCAGTCCTCATAGCGAACAGGGAGAAGAGAAGGACCGGCAACTGAGTCAAGGCAGACCAAAGCAGAGGATATTCTATGCCAAATCTAAGGCAAGGCAAGTGAATGTGGATAGAAATGGAGATGGAACGGACTTTTACCTACCTACATTAAGTAAAATTGAAGGCACTTAGTAGAATTTCTGCCAGCTGTTCGTAGGTAGTAGGCAGGCAGACAAACTCAGAGGTGGCGCGTCAAAAAAATAAAAAATAAAAAAAAACCTTTCAACATTGTTGCTCAGTATGGCTGTGCTCCGACGGGGAGGAAAGGACGGATGGGGGCCACATAGCAGGCTGTCTATGAGGCTACACCGCTGCTGAAATCGTTGCCGTGCAGATGCATCTATCCAGGTCCTGCAGGTTGTCCGTCACCCTAGAGGACTCGTCATGCATGCCTGAGCAGGAAAGAGGGGAGGCCCAATCACTCGATGAATTTGGCTCTGACGAGAAGGACCAGCACTGGGAGAGGCGTCACCGTAGTACACTCAGATCAAACTCATCAACGAATCCCTATCCTACCTTTCTCCCAAGTGGTCTGATATAAGCCCTTTTCCTCTGGGCACCTCATCCCGTCGTTCCTGGAGACCCATTCTTCAGAGTTTTGCATCGGGCTCCTCCTCATCAGATGTTCCAGGCCAGAGATTTTATCTTGGTCTTAAATGTTTCGTGTGGCGAGAGGACTCCTGGGAAGCCCCGACCAGCAGAGTGCCAGCTTGTTTTCGTTTCTATTGGAATCCTCTTATCATTCTACCTATTTTCGGGCAAATTAGTAGAAACACCAACACAGCTAGCTATTGGTAACCGCACAAGAGTAACGCCAATGTGCCGTGTGCATGAGTGATAGTTGAGTTAAGCAGGTCGATCTCGGATGCTTAGCTCCTCAAGATGGCCAGAGATTGTTGTTAGAAATGCCTGTATGTACGCAGTACGACATTGCCAAAGGCACCAACTCTGGGAATTTAAGTCGAATGGATGAATAGGCGCCACCTAGATGCCTGAGACCTGGCAAGATGACACAGGGTTTCCAAGTCAAAAACTCCCACAGACTCGGCCATTCTTGCCTACAAATACTTTTCGCGCTGGCTTTTCTTCATCCTTGCTCAGTCTGACATAGTGATAACATAAGTTCATTACTGGCTATCAAGAGGAACTTTGAGACGTAACACTTCATCGTCCCTTTGACCCCACGAGACGACCGTATTCGGAAGCGGCATGTTGCCAGCAAAGTCAGAACGTCCTACTGTGCCAACTCAATTAGGTGTCGCTAGACCAGGACCGGTATTTGTCGAGCATCAATGTGGCCCGGTTGTAACACCAGCAAAGGATTGTTGCAATGCTAATTGCGGCTGGGCCCGCCCACTCCAATGTGGACCAAGATCTTGTTCAGGTACATGTTGTTAATCAATACTGTTCGAAACAACTCCACTACTTAAGACCTTGAAGTGATTGGTTGGTATGGAGAGCCAGGACATACTGCGTAACGTCTGCAAAAAGTGCTGCCACAATGGATAAGTTCTGAGTCGTGCGAGTCGAGTAGATGACAGCGAAAGACCATTAGTGGAGCCACGTTCCCGTAGGAATATTGGCTGGTTAAGTCTACTCTGTTAGGTGTTGTCTGAGACACCTTTCTGCCCAACGTCCCACTTACAGTGGCTTCATTAGATTCGTGTATGCAGCGCCAACTTTGGTCCTTGTGCTCCACTACGCATGCTGTTATGCATTTTGCAGCCCTATACATAGACTCCACGGACAGTTGCAGATAGTCAGCGTTGCGCGTACGGCGATACGTCAAGAATCAGTCTGAACATTGTGCCCACGTAACACTATCGCTATCATTCCTACTAGTAAATAATGCCAACAATATCACCGAACTGTGGCCGTGGAACTAGATTTAAGAAGCTCTCGTACAGCTGCTATTTCCGCTTCGTCGTAGCCCTGCCAATCCTTTTCTCCAGCTGAATTGCGGCGAACAATTTCTGTGAGTTTCTCGGTCGCTACTTCGTCCAATTTTTGCAAAGCACTGGATGATGGCACAGACCATTCATCTGTTTCTGTCTGTTTTGGGGCTTTCAGGGAGGGCTCATTCAAAAGCTGCTGAGCAGTCTTGTTTCAAGTTAATCTGCCTGATTGTAATTTGCAGTACACGGGGGACCTACCACTTTTAACCCATAATAGCCTCTCAAATAGTTGTCACACAGCTCAACGCTGCGACAGAATCGCTTTACAGCCTCTGAGAGTCTTCTAGACGCCTCGGATGTTTTTGCCGCCATAAGGAGCATTTCGCCTAGCCGGGCATGAATCTAGACGCATATTATTAGCATGATAACATGGCTCAGAACGTGCCAAGACACAGATCAACCCACATTCCAGGCATTGGGCTGCAGCACGAGTACTTCTTCTAGTGCAAATATGGCCTGCGAGTACAAGCCTTGAGATAGATACAAATCGGCTAGCTCAGCCCACGCCTCTGCATCTGTAGGAGACATGTCAAGCAACGAGCTCAATGCGTTCACAGCTTCAGGAGTTCGGCCCATAGATCGTAGCAATGCAGCGCGGCGCTTTGCTATAGGCTAAACCCTACATTAGCATCCGAACTATGGAGATAACGCAGAGAGGCAGAAATACCAAATTTGTGGGATTGTCCTGTAGAATCTGCTCGTATTCCTGGAGGACTATCTCTAGGGTGGCATTATCTGTAGCAGTGGCTTCCTTGAGCAGTCCCTTCAAAGCCATGATGCGTTCATTGTCATCGCCAAATCTGTTGACGAGCCTACCTAAACACTGGTGAGCAGATTCGTCGTCACCTGTGCGAAGACATGAGAGTAGCAAGTTCTCATAGATAGTCCACAAGTCATGTGTCTCAGACGTTGACAGTACAGACTGAAGGACAGATGTTGATATGGCGCCTGGAGAGTTCTCGAGGATGCTCGGAGCTTGCTGAGAATGCTGTAAGGCTATGGCGGAAGGGAGATGGCTCGGGGGATGGAGGAGCGAGGAAGACATGATGAGTGTGGCCGATGGCTGTTTCAATATGAAAAGTATCAATTTGGCCGAGACCAATAGGCTTGAGCTACCGAACGGGGTGTGAATGGTAGTAAATAGCATCCATTAAATATGAGGTAGTCATGGAGCTCGTGGCCACAGATTGAAATGAACGATTAGGTGGTACATAGGTACACGCTAAGGTTAAGGTCAGAGGATCCAGGCGGCCAGAACTATCACTTCCATGTTGGGCAATGTCGGTGTCGGCAGAACGGCGCACGTTCTGCCGTAGGTAAGGAACACCTCAGGTACCTATAGCGGGTTAGTTGCCGTTCACAAGCCGCTCGGTAACTTACGACACAGTAAAGGGCGCACTAAAGGCTTAGCAGGGAGTAGATAGGGCACCACCGGGGCACCACTGACCTCTCTCCCATCCGACCCACCTTACCTACCCTTTACGTGGGGTACAACCAGCCGTGTGTACCTCGTAATCACTTGTCCCGCAACACACCTACGTATCGTTATTTCGTCGAGATCAGAGCTAGGTATATCTTCAAATCTGCGACGCGTGACCCTTTTGTAAACACCCCACTCGCTCTGTCGCGATGATGCTATCCCCAGAGATACCTCTACCTAGTGCTCCGGACTTGTAGATGCAACCACGTTGCCCTAGACTAGGTTCGGCAAAAGCTGACATCGCCGAGGTGCGGCTTGGCTCATCATGTGTGTGTTTTCTTGTTGCAATGAAGCCTTTCAGTAGCAGCTCGCTAATGATCCTGACAGGTTTGAAAAGTCCCTATACGACCTCATCAGAGGCTTGAGGAGCCACAAGGGCAATGAGAAGGAGTACATTCAAAATTGTCTGAAAGAATGTCGTTCCGAGATTCGCAGCCAGGACTTGGGTTAGCAACTACCTCTCAAATCAGAACCGACTCAAGCTGATGCAATCCCACCATCAACCGTAGACCTAAAGGCCACTGCCTTATTGAAGCTGATATACTTGGAAATGTTTGGCCATGACATGTCCTGGGCATCCTTCAACGTCCTCGAGGTTATGGCTTCCCCAAAATATCACCAGAAGCGTGTTGGCTATCTTGGCGCAATCCAAAGCTTTCGCCCAGATACCGAGGTCCTGATGCTGGCCACAAACCTCCTCAAGAAGGCATGTCTTCGCTTGTCAGACGCTCGATCCAGCATCACTAACTGCTCGCTTAGGATTTGACGGCAGCGTCAACTACCACCATCGCCCTTCCTATCGTGACTCTTCCACACGTCATTACGCCGTCCCTTGCACTCTCTGTTCTACCTGATCTCCTCCCTCGTCTGAGCCATACCCACCCTGCCATTCGGAAGAAAACGATCGTCACGCTTTACAGACTAGCCTTAGTGTATCCCGAAACTCTCCGGGCCGCATGGCCAAAAATCAAAGAGAGGTTAATGGATAAGGCTGAAGACTCCAGTGTCACTGCTGCGATTGTAAATGTTGTATGCGAGCTGGGGTGGCGTCGGCCGCAGGATTTCTTGCCCCTAGCACCTAGACTCTTCGAACTGCTTGTGGACAGTGGTAACAACTGGATGGCGATAAAGTTGATCAAATTGGTATAACATACTCCTTTATTCTCCTTCGATTTGTCCGAGCTTCAGACTAACATACTAAAGTTTGCTACTCTCACACCTCTCGAACCAAGACTGGTCCGAAAACTTCTACCCCCATTAACCGAGATCATTCAGACAACTCCTGCAATGTCTTTGTTATACGAATGTATCAACGGAATCATACAGGGTGGTATTTTGGGAAGTGGTGACGATACCACTGGCAAGGAAGAGATTGCCTCTCTTTGCGTTAATAAACTGCGGAGCATGATTATGATCGACGGTGACCCTAACTGTATGTTCCCCTATGACCTTAGAAACATGCATTGTTGATATTGACCATCTATAGTGAAGTATGTGGCCCTTCTTGCTTTCAACAAAATTGTCGATACCCACCCTTGGCTTGTCGCACAACAGGAAGATGTCATTTTAGAATGTATCGACAGCACGGACATATCTATCCGCATAAAGGCTTTAGATTTAGTCCAAGGCATGGTCAGTAACGACAACCTAGTCTCAATTGTCAGCCGCCTTATGAGGCAACTCAAATTGTCATCACCAATGGACCGTAAAAATGAGACGAATTTGCCAAGCTCAAGCCCTGGGGATTCAGACGATGACGATTCAGAAAGATCCATCAACGCAACACAAAGAGCAGCCGATCATATGCCACCGCTCCCAGATGATTATAAGGTTGATGTGATTAATAGGATCTTAAACATGTGTTCTCAAAACAATTACAGTAACTTAAACGACTTTGAATGGTATATTGACATCCTAACTCAACTTGTACGAATCGCTCCTGCACCGAAGACCACGAATGACTCGGACACTCTCACAGCATATGGGAAGTCTAGTTCCGGCGATATATCTGAGAAAGTTGGCAACGAACTGCGAAATGTCGCAGTCAAAGTTCAAGCTGTCCGCGCAGTCTGTTTACATGCGGCTGAAACTATCTCGGCTCAGCTCAATAGAGATACTCCTACCGGCCATCCTCTCACTTCAGGGGCGTTGGGACCGGTTGCTTGGATTATTGGGGAATACACTTCAGAATTAACAGCCCCAGAAGATACCCTAGGGCTTTTACTTCAGCTGATGCCCAAAATCACATCGCCAGAGCCACTTGCGGCTAGCCTTCAGGCGACGATGAAGGTCTTCTCGTTCACAGCTGGAGATCAGCTTACACGGTGGAATGCCCAGCGCAAGTCCAAGATACTACTGTTGATGGCTCGCATAGTCCATACCTTCGAAGCATTAACTCTTCATCCAAATCTAGAAGTCCAAGAGCGAGCAGTAGAATTTACAGAGTTGCTAAAATTAACGGCGGAAGCTGCATCTGGTCAGGAGGCATCGACTGAATTCGTTCATCAAGACACTCCACTCCTCCTCACACAAGCTATACCATCTCTGTTCGTTGGCTGGGATCTGAAATCGGTTGCTATTAGCGCACAGAGAAATGTGCCGCTCCCTGAGGGTTTAGATCTCGACGAGCCCATTAACCCAAATCTCAATTTCCTGCTCGCGTCTGCCGAGACCATATCGACCCCAGCTGATGACGCTAATGAGTTTGATACTTACTATTATCAACGGCCGCCGGCGATCAGTATCGCGTCTGAGCCAGCAATCAATCGCTTGGCTGACGAACGCGATGATACAGTTAGTTCTTATCAACAACCAGCCGAAGAGTCATATCTCGATACAGATATCATGGCTAGACGGAAGGCCGAAAGGTTGGAGAAGAACCGGGATGACCCGTTCTACATCCAAGAGACTGGCTCCATATACAGATCCTCGACACCCATACACAATATATTACAAAACTCGAACGGCCCGGATCTGGACGTTGATTCGATCCCTATCATGGAACTCGACCTTGATAAACTTAGTGTCGGAGTAAGCCATGCTCCCATATCCAAACCTACGCGGTCGAAACCACGCCAACGGATCGTCATCGCCGCCGATGAAAACCTCGGCAGCAGCGGTCAGAGCACGCCAAAGAACGACTCCGAGAACGACACAGGAACCGTCAATTCGAAAGCGGCGCGCGCCAGGCGACTCAAACTATCCGTTCTAGGTGTCGACTCAACAAACATCGAGAGTCTCAACCTCGAAGGCGGTACCGACAGTGGCGTCTATGACCCCGAGGCCCAGCAGCGTGAGGATGCTGAAATGGCCCAAGCCATGAAAGAGGTTGAGCGTCTGCGCCTCGAGATGCAGCGTGCCAATGAGCGTATCCAGGTGGCACAGGGTGTTGATGCCGCTGGCACTATCGTCAAGAAGAAGGCTAAGGCTAAGAAAAAGGTAACTGGAGAGGGAGGAGTCGAAGAGGGTGCCAAGGTTATCAAGAAAAAGAAAAAGAAGGACAAAGTCGCGGCTATTAGTGAAGGACCTGCTGATGTCGAAGCAGAAATTGGAACAGGAGCAGGAGCTGGAGCTGGAGCTGAGCAGCGCGGCAGCGGCGTCAAACCCAAGAAGAAAAAGGCTAAGCCGCCTGCCCAGACTGTATAAGTGAGTAGGTGCCGAGGCAGAAAAGCCTAAAACGTACTCATAAATATCTGCTATCACAGCAGAGTATCTTGACCCAAAGACAGTTATGCTTGCTCGGTTTATTTAAGACAAGACACCGCTTTCGACGAGATAGCTCAAGATTGCTGTCCGCATATGTTACCTCTCCTGATCGCGTGTCAATCTTAGCTCGTTTTCGTTCCTTGTCATAATAATTACTAGATAAGTAAGGCCCAGGCAGGCAGGTAGGTATCTTAGGAGTCAAAGATTGCATCCCAACTTTAGAAAGAGTTAAGTTGAATAGAGAAAGAAAAAGAGCCGTTCTCCATTGTCTCATAAAAGCGTACTATGTATACAGTACAGTCTCGTGTTTGTACATACATACAATGAACATGTATTGCTTCTCGCTCAACTCTCACCTCGTTACGCTCTCTGTGGACGCAACCGAACCTTTCAACAGTGCATGGAGAGTACAACTTTCTACTCCTTCTCTTGAACTCGCTCCAGCCATTAGGAATTTAACTCCATATGTAAGCAGGTAACAGGTAAATGAACTATCATTAGGGCACTTAACCCATCTCCCGTCTCGCATTAATGATAATAGTTAACGCGAAGAAATGAAACCCGGGTATTCGAGCATTCGTACGCCAGATAAACCCTAACTCTCAGCCTTGTTTCCCCCCTTTCCGACTCGTTAAAGGGGAGAAAGATGCACATGTAACGTTACTAGTCATTCATAGGCGCATCGACAAGTGTTACGCCTCGCTCATGGGCAGGCGTCTCACTGGTCCCAGAATCAGCGGCGCTAGACTTGGGCGTTGACGGTGTGCTTCCTTGTGTGACACGTCGTCCACCCACAAACCTCGCACCGCTACGTCCCAGACTATCACGCTTAGATAGAATGCTTTCGCCGTCGTGCTTCGGGGAGTCGCCATTTGCGCCACCGTTGACCTCTACGGGTGGAAGACCAGCTCCGTCAGGCACCTCTAGACTTTGCCTCTTAAGAGTGTTCAGACTCCCGAGACTACTGCGATGCCGTTCATTTGCCGCCGTAGGGCTGGCGATCGGGAAGCGGGTGTCGGGTCCACCAGTACTGCGGTCGCGTCGGTGACGGGAATTCGGTGCTGGGCTTGTGGCGTGGCCACGGGGTCCTCCAGCCTTTTCCAATAGAGCGCGCTGCCGTTCCTCCATATGAGCCCTTCTATTGCTTTCATCTGTACTTATGGCACGTGGGCGGTTGTTGCTTACCGAACCCGAGTGCGATAAGCTCGACATGCGCTTCAACTCGCTGAAGATGGCATCCTTGTGAGCGAACAAATCACGGATTAGTCGGGAGGCGTGCTTCTCCTCCATCGTCAATGATGTCTCTGTCCGCGGCCTTAAGATGCATGGCGCGAGTGACATCGCCAAGTTTTGGACATACTCCTCGTCTGCCGAGGTCAGGTCTATCAGCCTCGTAAAATGGTTCATACAGGCGTCAAGCGTAGCGATGTTCGTAAGGCGTAGTTGGGAAAGGGTTTGCTGCAAAACAGCGACGCGCCCCTCCTCTGTAGTATCTGTTGCTGGTGTAGTATAAATGGTCCGAATAATCTCATAGACGTGGGAGGAAACAAGAGAATCTGCATATGTTAGCCGAAGCTTAAATAGCATTGAGCTCACACAAACATACCCGGCAATTCTAGCAAGTAAAGTTTCAGCAAATGAGCGATAGTAGGCACATCAAACTCGGTCAAGACCTCTGGAGTGAAAGGCTTGCCATTATTGAGCTTGGCTCGTAGCTTGTGGACCTGAGGGAGTTGAACATCTGCAAGCCATATTCCCCGTCTGGCTTCGTCACCTTCCAAGTCAGGGTAGTGATGGTCGAGATATGTTAATAGAGTCGTGACAATGATAGGCACACGCTTCTTATCAGCTCTTGCGCGAGCTTCTAGATCCACACCGAATGTCTGCTCGTCTACCTTATTGTAGTAGTTTTCATACGTTACAACTTTCGGGGCGAATCGCCCTGTTCGGTAGTTCTCTAGGAGATAGCGCAAGTCGCCCCCGGGCTGAACAGTTTCTTGATAGAGAATCATATGATCAACAGTCGACTGGAGGCTGGGAATAACGTTGCCGATGGTTCCTGAGAAATCAAGAATAACGGTCTTGATAGCCTTGAGCCTATCCAGTTCGCAGCGCTCAAGAAATTTAAGGTGCGCGAAGATGGCTTCCTCCAAGTCACAACGCAACTCGTCCAGTTTCTTGACCCCAGCTTTGTACTTATCGTCCGCCTCTCTGGCTTCACGGCGCATACGTTCCGGCGGCGTCTCGTTCGGGTGCTGGTTATTGAGTACATTCCAGCCGGAAAGATACTCGCTCACCGCACCGACAACAGGAGAATCGGAGCCGCTTTCGGGAGAAGTAGGCATAGAAAAGGTTCGCGAGACAGGCGCTTTCTTCTCCGGCAAACCGGCCAGTTGGAAGGCTTTTGGGCGCCATTGGTAAAAGAGCTTGGAGCTATTTGCGAAGTTGTTTCCGACATTGCCAACCAAGCGAAGGAAGCCACTTGCGACAAGGTCCTGACCAATCCGTTCGGAATAGCTGACGCTCGTGGATCCCATGTGCCTTTGCAGGTATTCGACAATATCGGAGCCGCTGGAAGTATTTAAGTAAGTCCCTAGAATGGGAACCTTGGTCTCACCCATCTTGATGGTATTCATCATATGTGACAATATCTTTTTAACCTGCTCGGTCTGATACGTTTCGTCTCCGATCTCGTAGATTTCATCTTCCTCCTCTTCCTTTTGTGGCGACACCTTGATTTCGGGAATTTTTTGATTAGCTTTCGGGCTCGTCTCTGGATCTTGGAAAGCTAGCTTGTTCTCTTCTTCAATGTCCTCTACTAAGCGGCATTTGTTGAAGTAGTTGCTTCGTAATTTCTTGACGACTTCGGCCTGGCGATCGTGGGCCTTGATACGGCTCTGAAGCTCGTCTTGTGAGTCCTGTAGGCGAGATTCGTGTGCTTCACACCAGCGCGCGAAGGGGTTGACGACCAGGTCTCTGATGCTTTGGGCGATTTTTCGGTGATTCCGCGAAGCGTCTTCCATCTCGGTCCGCACACCATCGTACGCCTGAGTAGAGAACCCATGCATTAGCTTCCATACTATTTCATGAATTCAAGACAGACTGAAAATCATACTTTCCGCACACTTGCGCCATCGTCACGAGAGAAGCCGCCCGTAACTTTATCGGCTGCCGGTGCAATATCTCCAAGGCGTTGACCGTAAATCTCCTCGGCCTCAGCTCGCATGCGAGCTATCGTTAAGAATTGTCGGTTCTCCTGGACACCTTGTTGGAGTTTGCTAAATAGGACGCCCAGTCCTTTCGCGTCAGGTTAGCAACTAGGAAAAGATGAGAAGTTTCAAAGAGCCACATCACGCTCACCTGCGGCATAGTCCGGCGTCCAGAAGGAGTCTGCAAAGCCTGGCATGGCAACGGCGCGAGATCAAGTAGGTGTGGCTCGTTGGCGGCTCGCGCTCTGGTTGTCGAGCTTTGTATATGCTGGGCACAGGAAGTCCGGTCGGCTTATGGATGCCTTAGGACGTAGCTTGGTGGGAGTGCCGTGGTGTTGGGAGAAGAGCCAAGATTATGTCGCTATATGACTGCGCGTACAGAAGATTGATGGAGAATAGAACGAAGCAAAGAGCAACGCCACCAGCGGCTTTCGTATATACTGTAGGAAATGGGGTTATGGGAGGTGTCTCAAACGGCGGGTGTTGAGCTTGCCTGTCGTGTTCGTCTGCTGCGTTACCTAAGCAATGCACAGCCCAAGGGGAAAAAAAGATCAGAAGAATGTTGACTTATTGCCTGACAAAGGAATGGGGTCGTGGTGTGAAGGCCTGTAGCTACGAATGAAAAGAGCTGTCTGTTGACTGCTAGTCCACAATAATACGAAGAGAAAGTAAGAGACAAACACGCATCAGTCTCCAGGTTTTCGGCTGTGGTGCCAGGATTCCCAGTTTGACAGGCCGACAGTAAAGTACATTGAAGCTGACGACTTATTGGACGAATGACGCTATGGGGGGGCCACGTAAAAGAGCACCAGCCGCCAGGGGGTGAACACTTTAGGGCGTTTTCTGCGGCTGAGTGACCCGCCTGCTGTCCGTTTTACGAACGACGCTATACTACCGGTATAGCCTACGGGTCGGTAAAGGTACAGTGCCTCTGTATCTCTGAGGTAGGTTTTACTACGGTGAACCATAATGGGAACTTCGCCTGAGCCATGCCGCTTTTGCACAAGTCAAATAAACATACTGTATTTGCATAACTTTTACTATACACCTTTACTATAAATACACCGCAACAAATAGAAACTGGCCGTTTTTATTACAAACCGAATTGCCCTCAGTTTAAGCTTGCTTAAACGTATGAGGGCTCTAGTATTATAATAGAATGTTTTCCTTAAGAGTCCCAAAGAATTAGTCTTGGGCTTGGATTAGTGACTGTCGAGATAATGAGTTATTAGATTATGATTTGTACTACTGCTTATATCCCAGGTTCCTCTCCATCGCTGTCTCCCTCTCCGAAAGGCGTAAGCCCACCACCACGGGCCATATTCTTTAGAGCTGTGCCTATATAAGGGGGGTAACTCTCCCCCTGTCTTTCTAGGAAGGATAAGAATCAATACTCTTGAACTAGATAAGGAAAGAAGAGATGAATAAGTCTGTATAGTCTTAGTACATTGAAGACTTCAGACATCTACAGCTTGATGTGGATAGTATTTGTGGCGGCGCAAGGCGAAGGCGTCCGCGAGCCTGGTTGCTGTTGCATCAAGCAAGTGTAGGAACCTGAGGATGCATTATAACAATCAGGCATTGAGGATATTAGAGTCGGCTACTAGGCAGTGAGAAATATTACTATTTGTCCACTAGGGGAACCTAAGGAGAGCTCGTTGCAAGATGTTATCCAGGCCGCCCATCAGAACCCAGCTCGCTGTAATAGCCACAGCTCCGAGTAACCTGCGGCTCGTTGGTACGTCGTGTACCCTTTCCGCTCTCGGTCCAAAGATTTCGTGCTTCTACACAATGTAAGAAATGAGACAAGAAGCCGCGTGTCGTAAGAACCCGATCTTGAGAGATGAAAACATCGTGTAGGAGGTGATGACGAATTTGGCAGCCTTTGCAGCTGACACCACGCTCCAGTTTAGCATCCTCCAGTTTAGCATCCTCCAGTTTAGCATCCTCCAGTTTAGCATCCTCCAGTTTAGCATCCTCCAGTTTAGCATCCTCCAAGCTATAGTATGGGATATGCCGTAGCTGTCATAAAGCGTTGGTTTCTTTGCTCCTCACGGCTTCCCAAGTTGCGAACCGTACTTTCTCCAATAGCTTTAGTAGCGAGCAGCATCTGTGTGGCTTTTCCCTCAAATATTAGATATGTTGACATTCTTACTGTTGGTCTTTTTAGCATATTATAAATGCCAGGCACGGTCCGCAACTTTATCCCCGATAGACGATTGAATTGGCTTAAGGATACATGTGCGAATTTAGCGAAAGCAGATAGAGCGAGGACACGATAGTGGAACGAAGATAGGAGGCATTCAAAACAGCATCTCTCAGCAGTGAAAAGGAACAAGTGCCCGCCAAATGCGCCACAGGTCGAGCATTTACCAGTGGTAAGGGACCGGTAAAGATTACTTATGGTGAAGTAAGGAGCGAGCTGGGCGCGTAACTGGCCTCGCAAGCCCTCTAATCCATGCTGGAGACTAGTTTATATTCCCATAGGCTAGCTGATATAATGCGAGATTGCCGGTTCACTTGACGGAAGGGAAAAAAAAAAAAAAAAAAACGAAGATCGAGCTCGTGGAGGACTAATGTCATAAGTTCCGGTGGTAGACAATTCAGGATCCTCAAATTGGCGGTCGGCAACGTCTTAAAGGCCGACTAAAGAGACGCCTCAACTCTCTGGATTTCATGTCGGTGCGAACGGATCACGACAAGATCAAAGTCTCGTCGATGATACGAACACACTTGTATAATTGTATTGGCATGCATCTCAACGTCCGCAGTAATGTCTGAGCTGCTCATTTTCCCCATCGATGGTTTATGCCATCCATGTACTGGGGTTCGATTTAGCGATCCTGTTTGTTGACTACCTGCTTGATTGTCTCGTCCGTGGTGATGCCCAGTTGGTAGGTAGCTAGTAGACGACCTGACGCGGCTCGGATATTAATCCGCGGCACCCTACTTCAGGATGTTTTCAAGATATAGTACTACTAGTACCTTATGGGGTGTCCGCTCATAGCCTCTTGGTCAGAGGAGAAGATGTTGGTGTAAGTCGGTAATTGCTAGATCGAGGAGAGATATGGCGCGCTGGATGCACCTTGAATTGTCGGCCATGTGTTTGGTTAACTAAGCGGATTCCGAAAGATATGTTGAATGTCGGGGCTGTAGGCATAGAACGTCAATACCTGGCACGAGTGCACATTTAGAACAACAATATACAACATCGTGACTCGTCATTCTAAGTTGTCAATGTCGTTGATGCCGTAATTGTTAACATTATCTTACTTACCTTTAGAACAATGTCTTATTGGCTAGGCCATTCTGAAGACGGTTACAAGGTGGGTTTTCCATACATAGATTTTGTATCCCGGATCAGGTCGGTATAGGAATCTTACCTAAGTGATAAGGATGTATGGGTACGAAAGAAGATCAGTATATTGAAAGAACAGAGGGCCTACGGCAGCCTGTGGGCGGAATCTACATACTGTAGAAATCGTTGCCATCAGGTCGTCTAGCAGGATAGGACGGCTCTGGTGAGCTGATATGGATTCAGAATCTAACCGTTTTACGGACCGTTTCCCTCTGCATAAATAATACATACGTACTCCTTAAAATATAGCTTCACCGTTACTTGACTTTCCACAAGCTGAGTGGAGCCTGAGCAAAAGCGGCCACTGTGCTAAGCCTACGTAGGTAGTGTATCGGGTTTTTGGCATTTTATTCGAATCTCTGTACCACCAAACGACCACTAAGTGCCTGCCGTCTCGAGCACATGCCCTTGGCCTGCCTGGATAGGGCTGTTTCAACCCTTAAGCTGCATCACGGCATTTGGTGACCCGGTAGTGTCGCTCACGGGCTATAAGTCTACACTATATATCTCTAGCTCCCCCCCTACATACTGCACCAACTTAAGTGTTCTACGTTTTGTGTTTATGTAGGTAAGCCAGGTCACACTACGTGTAAATAGATAGTTGAGGTTATAGCCCAAGGTACTGTCTTCCAAAGATACGAGGAGGCCTCACCAATGGGGCACCAAACCCCCTGACGCCATATCCACTCTTGGCCCTGTCTATGGAGTACAGTATATGATTCTATGCTGCTTGTTGGAAGTGGGCTGATACTGTATGTAATGAAGTCTAAAGATAGCGTTCCTGTGCGATGATGAGAAGAGTTCACCTACGTGTACACCATAGTGCGCGCTAATAATACTAGCAATCCATGCCCGTCCTAGATTGTTTGTGCTAAATAAATAGGCCGCAGATGAGAATGCTAGATTTCTAAGAACTCCCGTCGCTTTCCCATAGCCCATCGATGTAGTCCATAGCCTTCTCAACTTTCCATGAGACTGAAGGCTGGTGTTTGCCGATCCAAGTACTGGGTATCCGGGCGACGCCGAAATGACATTTAAGCGTAAACCCGATAGCGACAGTTATGATGCACCGGCTTTAGACTCCGGGGGTAACGGCCAGGCTCGGTGCTTACATATCATAATTGTTGATCATCTTTGCCGGCCACCTGCATCTGCTTAAGTTAATAAACACTTGACCTTCATATTACCGCCGTGCGAACCACAACCTACCATTGGGTTTTCCCTATAAATTACAGTATATTAGGCTCTCCAGTTACCGAGAGTCCGGGTTGTTAGATTGCATAAGTTCTAGCTCCAGTAGAGCACAGGCATTTGTATCTACAATTGACAATTAGCTGGATATTAGTTAATCAGACTACCTTTTGAGGTAGACTACCGCTCCGTCATCATGTCTGAGAAAGCAGTTTTTGACGATGAAGCGACAGCACGGCACCGATCTCGGACGTCCTTTGCAAAGGCTGCAGTACTGTCGTTCTTCATTCTGACTTTCTTTGGGTCGCTATTCCACCCAAGATCGCGATGCTATCACCCACTCGCTCCGGGGTACTCCCGCTTACGCCCAATGTCTGTTGAGGATAGGGTGCACAACATCCTCTCCGACACCCCATTGATAGGTTTGTAGTTTCTCAATCTGTACGATATAAATCAAGGCTCACGAAGAGTCGCTGACCATCCGGCTAGACGGTCACAATGACCTCGCCATATTCCTCCGATATATGTTCAACAACCACATCTATAACAAGAACTTCACCAAACCATTCGAGGAAGGGGGGATGCCCTCTCATACTGATCTTCCTAGGCTAAGAGCTGGACAGAATGGCGGTGCATTCTGGAGTGTTTTCACGCCTTGCCCAGCGAACGGCTCAGACTACTCGGATGAGAACTACGCCGCTAGTAAGTTCCGTATAGCCTCAATTTACCAAATCCCCAACTCATATCCACAGGCGTGCAACTCACCCTACAACAAATCGACGTCATGACGCGGTTGCAAGCCGCGTATCCCGACTCCTTCTCGGGGATAGTAGACAGCGAGTCCGCAAAGGCGGCCTTCAAAAGGGGCAAGCTGATCTCGCCACTCGGGGTCGAGGGCCTGCACCAGATCGGCAACTCCGTGGCCAACCTGCGGCGTTTCTACGCCATGGGCGTCCGCTACGCGACGCTGACGCACAACTGCGGGAACATCTTCGCGGACGCCGCGCTCTGGGAGCATCCCTTTCAGAAGGCGCCACCGTACTGGGGCGGCGTCTCCCCCAAGGGCCGGCAGCTGATCAACGAGATGAACCGCATGGGTATGATTGTCGATCTGTCGCACGTGAGCGTCGATACAATGCTAGATGTGCTCGGCGGCCGCGAGGAGGAGGAGGGCGGCTGGGCGGGCAGCAAGGCCCCCGTCATGTACAGCCATAGCTCGGCCTACGCGCTGTGCCCGCATCCGCGCAATGTTCCCGACCACGTGCTCAAGCTCGTGAAGAAGCGGAACTCAGTCGTCATGGGTATGTCTCTCTCGTGTCCCCCTTTTCGCTGTCTTTCTTCTCGTAACAACGTGTCACCATACTCTACTTAAAAGGTGCATCATATATGTTAACATTTGACGGGGATGATAGTCAACTTCTCGCCGGACTTCGTCAGCTGCGTAGATAACAACAACACAAACGGAGTCCCAGACTTCTACCCAGCCAACAACACGCTGTCGCACGTCGTCGATCACGTCACGTACATCGGCGACCTGATCGGGTATGACCACGTGGGGCTCGGCAGCGACTTCAACGGCATTCGGAACACGCCCGAGGGCCTCGATGACGTCTCAAAGTACCCGGACCTCGTGGCCGAGCTCCTGCGTCGCGGCGTCTCGGACAGCGACGCCGCCAAGGTTGTCGGTGGTAATATCCTGCGGGTCTGGGCCGACGTCGAGAAGGTCGCCGCCGAGATGCAGGCTGCTGGCGAGCCTGTTATGGAGGACGATCTAGAAGATCTCATTAGGTCCGCCGCTGAGTGGAGCGTTGCTATTTAAGGTCTGCGAATAGTTTGAGCGCCTAATTACCAGATAGCGGAACCTAGCTTAACTTATTGCTCAAAGTTGAAGCTTGTATCTCTTAAGTAGAATCTATATAGATGCAAAGCAGAATTTCTGTTCTTCTGCTCGAGTTTCTCTTGGTTAAACTTATACGTCAGACGTTTTCGGTATTGACATGATAGCGCGAGTGCTGGTCAATGTTGCTTCCTCTCTATATTGGTGAGTATCTAGTGCGCTTCGGCTATAAACCATCTTTATAAACGAGTTGCAATGCCGATTAGTTTGTTTGCTGTAGTAGATCGAATATAAAGTAAAATAAAAGCAGGTGGTACAGCAGCAATAGCTAGATAGTGGGATTAGAGACACATCCAATAATCCGAGAGCGAAATCACCACCACGAATATAAAGGACGGGAATTTCGATCGTATTATACAAGGGAGACATTTCCCCCAGGTTGAATGATAATACAGCAATATGACAAGACCTTCTATCGAAACGGTAAATGGAGGATTTCGGATAATAGCGGCTTTTGTCGCAACCCTCTAGTAACGCCAGGCCCAATGCTTTCTTAGGAATCTTTCTTCGTTGTGTCTTCTTCTTCTTCTTCAAATGAGCAGTACTCCGGCCTTGCCTCTGCCGCTGTGTTCTTGCTTTGAAGGCGCTACCCCCCCTCTCCCTCACTTCTTCTACCACAGTTGTCTTCTCTCCTTCTCACTCTCTATTCCTCTTCATTTCCTCTTAATACCGTGACCCAGTGCCTCCGCGCTCCAGCTTATTCAGCTTCTTAGCGGTCTCGATCTGGTTGCGTGTGCGCTGTCCACGGACGGGTAGACCCATGGCATGGCGACGGCCCCGGTACGTGCCCATGTCGCGCAGGCGCTTGATGTTGTCCTGGACGATGCGGCGCGCGTCGTTCTCGATCGTCATGTTTGACAGCTCGGCTGTTAGTGCCGTTACAGTCTTTGCGGAGATGCCCCCCAGACGCGCCATAGGGTGGATCGTATATTTCGCCATGATGCGCGCTGAGGCCATGGGGCCAAGGCCGTAGAAGCTTTCTAGGGCTTTCTGTTGCAGTGGAATACTATGTTAGTTCTTCTTTGCCCATTGTACCTTTTGGGACCTGGTCTCGTCTCTGCCTCATTGGGGCGGCGTGGACCAGTCTATGACAGGGGATATAAAGGCAGATAGAAGAGGAGTAGAAGCAAGCGTACCTTCACCAGCTTCCTCTCGTGGAAGTTCGCTCCTAATATAGAAACCTATGAAAGTGAGCAATTTTGTTTTATAGACTACAATAGCTGTGTGAGACTCACCATTGTGGGCTAAGGTCAAGCACCAGTTTGCCGACGTGCGCCGTTTGTTTTTAATATACTCGGAATCGCAGACTCCAATACGACTTCGGAGAGCTGGTGTTGCTTAAGGTAGTCTTGATGATTTTAAGACGCACGAGCCACACCCTTATCAGGCTGATATGACCAGACCCCCCGTATCCATGGACAGTGCTGTGGACAGTGCTGTGGGGGGCTTTGACACCCCGCATTCACCTGCGACGCACCAGAGTCGCGGCCTCTCAGGGGCCCATCGGAGCTGGCAATCGAGCTTCGGTGTCCTCTTGTCCATCCCGTCTATTTGTACCGTCTCTTTTCCTTTTCCTCTCTTGCTCTGGACCACGAACAGTCGGACCAATCCTTCTGTTCACAACGTTACCAACATCATCCTCCATTGTTCTCAATCGATTGGACCATCCAAAGATTGTTAACCATGTTTAACGTGCGCCGGCTCTTCGTTAGCGCCTTGCTGCTGCTCGGCTTCAGCGCGTTTCTGTTCTCGCAGACCGCTGAGGCCAGCAAAGGCCCCAAGATCACCCACAAGGTCTACTTTGACATCAAGCACGGCGACGAGGCCCTCGGCCGGATCGTCATTGGTCTCTACGGCAAAACTGTCCCCAAGACTACCGAGAACTTCCGTGCCCTCGCTACTGGTGAGAAGGGTTTTGGCTACAAAGGCTCGACCTTCCACCGTGTTATCAGGCAGTTCATGATCCAGGGAGGTGACTTCACCAAGGGTGACGGCACTGGTGGCAAGTCTAGTAAGTGTCTCGACCGAGCAAGCCTATCCGCTTGAGACAATCCGCTGACAGTCAATGATTACAGTCTATGGTGACCGCTTCGAAGATGAAAACTTCAAGCTAAAGCACTCCAAACCCGGTATGCTGTCCATGGCCAACGCCGGCAAGGACACCAACGGCTCCCAATTCTTCATCACCACCGTTGTCACCTCGTAAGCCCCCCTCCCCTTTCGCATACCGCAAATGCAAAAGACAAATCAGTAAACTAACATGGATTCCTATAGGTGGCTCGACGGCAAACACGTCGTCTTCGGCGAAGTGATGGAGGGAATGGACATCGTGACCAAGATTGAGAACGTCAAGACCCAGCCGGGCGACAAGCCCGAGAAGGCGGTGACGATCGAGGACAGCGGCGAGCTGGAGGTGCCGCCTGAAGGTATCCACGTGGAACTATAGACACACAATTATGCACATACCCACATGTACCGTCTTCCCATTCCTTTCGCTGGCTCGTAAAAAGAAGGAAAGAAAAGAACCATCATTAGACTCGTCCACTCCTTCTCCATTCTCGGTGCTGGTCCAATTCGCTGATACGTAGTCCACTCATTGTTCCAGGTTTCCCAGGGTCGTCTGAATGGGCCGCAGGCTACTCCAATGAAGAGGCGAGTCCCTTCGAGGAGGTGGCGGCTCCATCTGCCGGATGGTCCGTTGTACAGAAAGGCCTCCTCTTCGCTGTCGTCCTTGCCGCCATTGCATTTTACGTTCGCTGGACGAAGCAGAGGGATGACCGCGATGAAGTGGGGTACGAGAAGACGATGGCGTAAATAAAGTAAGACATATACAAATGTCTGGTCGGAGTAAATACGCATTGATGTTTTGATTGTAGAATATGGTAGTCTGCTGTATAGGTGGTATACTCCTTCAGGTGTGGTGGTACTGTAGTTAACTTTGTAACTTTTTTTCCCGAGTTTTTTTGAGGCCATCCATTCGTCCACCCAAAATTTTATACATGACCAATAAACCAATCAACCCACTTCTCACACTCACAAATACCAAGTGCAAGTACTGCAAAAAATCAACACAAACGAACATGAAGGTCCTAAGCCTCAATTTCCTAACATGCGCCGTTAAGACCTGCAAGGCTTCGTCCAATTCGTACCCGCTGCATCCCAAGGACGCGGAGCTTGTGCAGGACGATATCGAGCTCAATGAGGACTTCCTCGTCAATCTGCTGCCCCGCATAGACTGGACTGCGCTGTCTACCACTGCCACAGAGGTATGTCTAAGATTCATATTCTTGGTTATTCTTAATAATCAGAGATGATTTACTCATTGGGTTTAATCTGTTTTATGAGGTGGCGTTTCTTTTGCAAATATTTTCTTGTAACATTGTTGTACAATAAGGTAAATCTTCTGCTTGGAGGGGTGATCGGAAGATGAGAGCGTACAACACCACTTCCCTCTCTCAGTCCTTAGATTTTAACCTCTATTTTCATACTTACCTACGGCTCCCTCTCAAACGCAACACATGCTTGCCCGCTGTCTTCTCTACTTACCTTCTTCCCCCCGCCCACGTAACATCCAGACGGGATGGTGACCACCAGCTAAAACCAAAGAACCACAGCTCGGCTTCCCGGCCCTGCCCGAGACAGCCCCGACGCCCGAGGCCCTGCGCGCGGACGCCAAGACCCTGCGCGACCTGCACGGCCTGCTGCTCGAGACGCAGATGGTCGAGGGCAAGCTCGTGTGCGCCAGCTGCGGCCACGAGTACGCCGTGCGCGAGGGGATCGCGAACTTCCTGCTGCCTAGTCACCTCGTCTGAATTCTCTCTCACTCACTCATTCACTACTGCCCTTCCCTCGTTTCCCAGGCATTTGCATAATTAGTGCCTTTTTGGGATTACTAGGTGGATGGTAGTGGTGGTGACGCCAATGGCGATGGATGGAGGGAGGGAGTTAAAGGAGAGAATGTGAGGGCGTGCGGAACCAACAGCGGAGGAGAAGGTGGGCAATGGAAAAGGATATTCACGAGAAATATCGGCTTGCACTTAAGTGAGAATGGAAGATTCGTTTGATGCTCAAACGGTTAAAAAAAAACCCCTCCCTTCTAAACTTATAAGGGGGTCGGGCGTTGAGGAGCTAGGTTAGGACAGTATTATGAGTAGGCAACGAGCAAATGGTGTGAGTAGTGAAATGGATGAAGCGCATAGATAAGAATCAAGCAAAGAGCCATTACCAGAGCAGCATGGATATGGATGGGAACATAAGAGATCGAGGAACACAATACAGCTCGACGTTCTTCACATGCGGAAAGTTGTTCAGAAACACTAAGAAAACAATACTCATACCATCGTCTACTTGGTATCTGTCTATCTACCTGGATTGCTGTTCGCAGCACAGATGTTATAATAACAAATAGCCGACTCCCTAAAAACAGACGGCTTGGGTAGTATAACGGCGACATACCGAGTTCATACGATACAGCCCATAAGGAGTAGACTATAAGACGAGTGAAAGATATCGAAGCAGTTGGGTTGTCTGTAACCCTGCGTAATTGAACTTTTTTGGTTTTGAACCATTCCTTCTCCATTTTATGTATATTCCTTCCGTATAAGATAGACGAATATATAGTATGGTAGTTAAATTGGTTTATTTTACGTACGCGAAGCGGTGTCAAGGTCCCAAAACAATTATCATGTCATCCACTCTTGACAGTGTCTTCCCCTCTCAAAAGCTAAATAGACGCGGATAGAAGAATAATTCATCTTTGGATTTAACAGCATATACACACGCCTACAGTATCCTCTTTCAATGATGAACGCTTCTGCTCTATCCGAATGCCCTTTCGACTGCCTATTAACCCCATAATCCTAACTCCTGGTGACAGAATCGTACACTTGCTTGATGTCTTGCATGCTGGCCGGCCTTCAAGCCCATAAAAGAGAGTGGGTGAAGCGGGTGTAACTATTGATTTATTGCTGCTTCTTCTGAGCGGCGGGCCCCATCTCCTTATCGAAAGCACCATACGAAACCTGGAGACTAGCCACGGCCGAGATGCCTGCGTATAGGATAGATAGCAAAATGATGAGGGCAATCAAGGCCATGAAGATACCTATGTGACAATCCTATCAGCATTGCCATTCGATCATATTCACGAAAACAAGCACAAATTACAGAAAGACATGGACAGCCATGCCAGAGATTCAAACTTACCAGGTGTAAAGAACTGATACTTCTCGAATAGTGGTAGGTTCCTGCGCTCCTTATCCTGCCTCCTGTTGACAGGCTGTAGCTGCCTCTTGAGTTCTGTAGGGCCCGTGCCGCTGTCGGTGAACTCGGCTGTGTATGTCTGCGGCTTCTCCGTCCGCGGCCCGCTGGCGTAGATGACGGTATATGTACCTGTGGTAGCACTGTACTGCTCCAGAACCACACCGAGCTGGGCATCTATGAGAGAATCACCAAGTCAGTAGGAGTAACTGACGCGCATATCTATATTCAACTCGACCGTGTGTTCGATTCAGTGTATCGGAAGGTAGTTTGACTAGGGAAAGAGGGATTCTAACCATTTTCTTTCAGCGTCTTTGCACTCTCCGCAGCAGATGATGGTACGGGTGATAGATTAACCTCGTCTATGGCGGAGCCCGGCAACCCGCATGTCTCGCGAATATAGGCGGCGATGGATTTGAGGTCGAGCTCGCCAGCGACCTCGGCAACGGTATAGCTGCTGACGGCACGGCTAAGGGAGTCGCTGAGCTTCGGCACCACGGCTGTCGAGCTTAGGTGACCTGCGTTTAGGTTTGGCTGCGAAACGAGGACGTAGCGGTCCGTGGGGCAGGATGAGAGGAGCTGCTTCGTGGATTCGAGTACCCTTGAGCTCGATTGTAGCTGGTCTTGGCTTGTGGGGTTTGAGAGCCTACGGTGATAATCGTTTGTTAGCAAAATTTCTTCGTTGTTGCGCTATATGCCTCCAAGCGTGGGCGTTCCCCGATAATCAAGCATCTGGGTTCCGTTACGTACTTGGCTGTTGAGAATAGAATGAAAGGAGAGGAATCGGAAAAGGCGTGCGCCGATGCGCAGAAGCCTGCGATGGCCGCGGTTATGGAGACACGCATGGTATTCGTGGGGTGTCGTCTCCTTATGCGATGCGGCGTGCGGCAGTGAGAATGACGGAGGTCAAGTCATCAATTAAATGAGGTTCACCGGAGCTTGAGCTTGAAGGTAGTGCAATGGTCGGAGCCTACATTTGCTGCGGTGCATACGTCGTTCAGCCTCAGCGGCCAAGACCCCAGCAAGTTCCGCCACGCGAGTGCCCATGCTCGTGGCTGCTGCAGCCACTAAATCTTGGAAATTAGCTGGCTTATAGCGGGGTTCGGGGCGTTATGGTCCTGCAAGACTACAACAGGGCTGAACTTTTTTATCACATCTTATCGGCGCTTATAGATGTATGCTCCTTGCTACTAGGAATCTATCAGTGGTTTACTTCTCATCAGTGCAAATCAGCCAAAGCGTTTATTCCTTGTCTCACAAGATATTGAGTACGCATTAAAAGCAGCATGTTCGCCCGTCCACGTCCGAAAAAGCTCCCAGCGCCGCCGCCCAAGAGACGCAAGACACACCACTCAATCGAGGAAATCAAATTTGATGATGCCGCACGCACCGAGTATCTGACAGGCTTCCATAAGCGCAAGCTGCAGCGAGCCAAGAACGCGCAAGAACAGGCAGCCAGAAGGGCACGAGAAGAGAAGATTGAGTTTAGGAAACAGGTACGAAATTTCATTGGTTTAATCCCAACCTAAGCTTGCATAGGCCATATTACACCCATCCTACTATTATACTAATGTGAATACGTGAGACAGCTACGCGAGGATCGCAAACGAAAAGTTGAAGAGCATGTCCAGCACGTCAACGACGCCCTAAAGCAGGCGCAGCAGGCGGGTTACATAGGCGGCGAGGATGAAGAACTATCTGGAGGCGAAGCCGCCGAGGAATGGGGCGGTTTCAAGGATGTGCCCGCCCAGGAGGATTTGCTGGACCATGAAGAGGAATATATTGACGAGGATCGGTACACGACTGTAACGGTAGAGTCTGTCAACGTGTCTAAGGAGGGCTTGACCAGCTCCCGGCCGGACGAGGAAGAGCCGGGCGACGAGGAGAACCCGGTTGAAAATACCAAAGCACAGTCAGAGAGGAATGGCAAGGACCAACACGCGAATAAGAAGAAAAAACGAAAGTTCAGGTACGAAACTAAGCTGGAGAGGCAGATTACGAATATCAAACAAAAAGTCAAGAATAAAAGGAGGCCTAAGGACTGAGCACTTGTTCACCACTGCGACGTCCCAAACTACCTGTGCTACACATTACAATTTCACACGTTTATGGAACCATTCGACAGAGGGGTGACTCGATCTCACATTATCTGTCTGTCAAAGCTGTCCTTCACTATCGCACTATTACTTCTGCCAAAAACACGCGACAGCGAGAGCCGATTGATCAGCCACACAACTCTAGGTAGGCCGACATAATAGTATTGGTAGAAGAAATCTCCCGTCTCCAGGACGCCGCAACATCGCCACTTTAGTCCTGTTCCACCTTTCCTCCCCATCCGACGTGCTCGCGCTCGATCTTGTGTATCGGGGAGGGGGAATCTAGATGTTGCCAATTTCGACTTGGAGATCTTCCAACTCCTTCTGAAGAGTCTGGTGCTTCTTGGCCATCTCCTCGTACTTAGCCTCCCACTGGTCGCGCTCGTTCTCGAGGGCCTGTACCTTGCGTTCGAAGTGACCGGCTTTTACGTCAGTTTGGCGGAGCCTGTAGATAGGAAAGAGAGGGTGCTGTTAGTTCCCCTCGCTCATGTTGAATCGCATCTTCATTAGGGATGGTGCAACTTACTTCTCATTTGTTTCACGAAGGGTCTTGTCTGCTTGCTCGGCCTCCTCCTCGAGCAGCTGAAGTCTTCGTTGCAGGGTTTCGTTATGCGTACCATGTTGCAGGCTCTCATCAGCCGATTTCTTCAGTTCCTTGACGGAATTATCCAGCTTCTCGTTCTCAGCCTCAAGAAGGCCGTTCTTGTGGGTGAGGGAGGTAATCTCTTGCTCCTTAGCGAGGTTCTCCTGCTCGAGGGCTTTGACTTTGGCATGCAGTTCTTCGACTTTGGCGGCAGACTCGTCAGCTTCCAGGCGGAGCTGGTTCATTCTCTGCAGGCAGAGTTTATATTAGTTGCATGGTCCTGTGTGGGATGAAATATCATCTCATAGAAAACGGATAGCAGATGACCTCGAATGCGTTTGCCCCAAGGCTGTTCATGGAACGGGGCGCACACAAAGCAGTTGTCGTTGTTTTTGGTGATAGTTATGGTGGGGTAAAGAAAGGGGACGCGATGTTGGCTGCTCACCTCCTTGATGCGATCCATGTTTAACAACGGGCGCTGGGCTTATGATTGGATTTTGGCGGGCAAAAAAAAGAAGATGGTCAGGAAGGAAAGGCAGACGCTGAGACAAGGGCGGGTGGTAGATGATTTTGAAAAGAGTAAAGCCGCTTAACGAAAGCAGGTTGAGGGAAGAAGTAATAAAGGAAGGAACATGAAGGTGAGGTTGATTGATCGACTGGATGAATGGAGTGGAATTTCATGTGGTGAAGGGGGGTGTCATTCGTAACTGCCCCGCCTTGACTGCCCTTGCACCAGATATTCACCCCTACTTAGCAGCCTGTTGGGCCATATGGAGGCAGAAGGCTCGGTAGGCAAGTAAAGGGTACCTAAAAGATAGAGGATTAGTTACTGGCATTCTGTAACAGGCACTGTTAGGTTGGTGCTGCTAGGTGCCAAAACACGGTACCAAGTACACTGTCTGTACTGTATGAATAGGTACGTAATTAAGTTGATATTAGAGCAGATCAGGGGTTCACTGTCAGGGGCGACCTCTGCCCTTCTGCAATTGGCTGCGCGAGCTGTCTATGGGGTTGCTTGGTCAACTGCCAAGAACGGACTGGATCAAACTAAACAATCCAATCTCGCATGTCCAAATTATTTATCCAATCCAGTCATTTCACTTAAGGCTGCATAACCACCACTGGAGCATTCACAACACCTGAGTACAACCCATTTTCGGCCAGTTAGTACTTAACGGCTTGAAAAAGGTACCTTCCTCAATCTCCTTTTTGGTTGTAGGAAGGGAATCATACCAAAAACCTAGATATTGGAAGTGAGAATATCCTTTGGGACAACCCAAAATGCTTGCAACACGCGATCAGGAAAACCTGGCGTTTAGCCATCAGCATGGCGCTACCCTTAAGCAACAGCAGGGCCAAGCCAACCGCCAGCTCGGACCTAAAACTCCAGGAGCAAGATACCCGAAATCCCCTATCAAGGTCCCTCTAAACGACGAGAATGGTGCCCATGCGATCGGAGGAGCTAAAAACGTTCTCGGCGGTATGGCACGGGGAAATGAGAACGCCATGACATCCAAGGCAGTCAAAGGCGTTGATAAATCTAGCTTTGTGACTCCCATGGGTAGGTAACCTTCAAGATGTATCCTCTTAGGGGCTTTTCTGATTGTCCAGCAGGGCCGCGTGCGAGAGCTGTCCTCGGAAACAAGACCACAAACGCCAAAGCTAAAGGTCTACAGAGTGTCAATGTTAAAAGTGTTGTCCAAGACATTGAGAAGTCTCAGACCAAGCTCCAGAATACGATCCGTCCCAAGCAGAAGCAACCACAAGCAGAGACACAAAAGCTGCAAGTTCATACAGAGGAAACAGACCCTTTGAGCGAAGATGAGGTTGAGTATTGCCCGCCAAAACCCAAGGATCTCCCATACGAATCAGACGTCTTCCCCGATGGCGTTTTAACATTTGATGCCCTGAAACCCGAAAACATGCTCAAAGGCTACTATAGATACTACTTCAACCCGATTGATGAGAATGGAATCTCTCTACACGAGAAAAAGTTGGCGGAGGAAACCAGAAAGGCTATCGAGGAAGGAGAGAGACAGATCAAAGAAGACTTGGATAATTTTGAGTGGTGCATTGAGGATGAATTGGAACCTGACGTCAACGTGACCAAAAAGGCACCAACTTCAGCCAAGACTTCTGGTGCAGCACTCACGACGAAACAGGCGGTAGCTCGTAAGCCGCTGTCGACTGTCCGGTCTAGAAATGCAGCGAATGCCCTATCACTCGATGACACAACCAAGTCCATGCAGAGAAAGGCATCTAAGATTCCCGAACTTAGTAGGCCCTTACACAAGAAGTCAGCTTCATTCGCCATACCTAGCCTAAGAATGAGCAGACCACCGAGTTCACAGAACCCATCAATCCCTAAAAAGGCGTCCGCTCACATCGATGCTAACTCACGGACAACCATCGGATATAACAAGGGTCGCGTAACCGCATCACTGCTCACTAAGGGAAGTACCGCTACCCAGCCTAACACGGGTTTGCTAGCGTCTGCACCTACGTATAGGGGTGCTATTCCTCGCTCCGATACCACATTATCGAATGACTCGGACAAGACCATCACACCAGCTCGCTATGCGCATAAGCAGGCCTCGGTTGCCGCTGCTGCGGAGGACCGGCAATGGAGTGAACGTGTTCCCTTCCTGGCCATATTCAATCCTGAGGATTGCGATGAGGACGATGATCCGCTGGCCATCAAGAGCCACACCTCGGATATTCTCGATGATGACGAGGAGGAGTTTGAGCTCAAGCTCGTCGATTGAGAACACGAAGCTATTATGTCTTATTACAGGGGAAATTTGGGCGTCCCTGTTTGAGTAGTCCAATAATGCAATTAATGAGGACGGAGCACTGTATTGGCATTTGCGTTTAGGTTCTACCCTTTTATGTGTCCTAGCTGAGCTGAAATGAATTATACTGGAGAGTATCGACGGACACATATTTACTCGCTCACGAGGAGAACCTGTTGTTGTTGGTTTATGAGCGACGTTGAGCTGCTGGGAATAATCCCTTACAGGACAAGGTTGGAATGGAAATATTTGCACAACCTTTGTCTATGGAAACTAAGGGATGCAAACTGGCTCTGCTCAGATAATGTACAGATGCCTGTGTAAAAGTAGTATAATTTCCGTTAGAATACAATGCAGCATCAGCTTATAACTTTGTTCGCCTTATTGATAAACGGCCGTGTACTCCACAAGTAGCCAGTCCCTTGGGCTTCATTTGTTCCCTTCGTACTAGCCAATCCGAAAATATCCATGGCTATAATTCTCATTTATAGCCAAGCCATACAAGTCACGAGGCGGTACCGAGGGACAAGTTACCAATCTATTCACAATATGAGCAGACATCGTATTATTATCTTCATCATCTTCGCTTCTCATATGGTGTTCTGCTCGAGTATTCTCCCAAAGTATAGACAATTATAATTATAAATTCCGGGTCTCAAACAGTCTCTTGCGCATTAGAATGTGACTAAGACCACATGGGATACTGCGCCTATATACACTGACTGCGTGATTGCCCTCTACCGTGGTCTCTCGAGCTGGACACCTTGTGTCCTGTTGCGTGTTCAATACCCCTGGGTATGCGAGGGGTAATGAGTATCATTCGTTGCTGCTGTTTTCGCATCTAGTGAACATCAACGTATCCCTGTGACTAGTCCTTAGTCTAGGACCTACTCCCAATCATGAGTTGCGGAAACCGTGGAAAAACGCCTTCCCGTATGGTATGACCCAGCGCACACGTCGGGCTAATGTTACAGATTTTCTCTTTCCCTTCCTTTCGCCCATTTTTGGAAAACCGTCCGTCAAATGCATTATATATCAAAGCTGACCAAGGGCATTGGATGAAGCATCGAGGAGTGTGAGGATAAAACCCGGAACTGTGCAGTGAAGTACCGCTCCAAACGGAAATTAATAACAAGATGCATGTCATCAGCAGAAGACACCGAGCAGTATGTATTAATTGAGGAACCCTTTGCACGCTGCGGTACCGCAAAGGCAAGGAATGCGGTCCAAGCTCCCGATTTCACGTTCAAATTTATAGTCGTAGGTCAATTCCTCATCTGTGGCAAAGTTAGCATCGTTACTCTCAGGATAGGTATTAAGAATAAGCAGAGGACGACGTACTCTGTGCGATGTCTCGGAGAGCATAGATGACAATTCGTTTACTGCCTTCCACTTTAATGATCTTGGCCGTACAATTGGGCATGCAACTGTGATTAATGAAACGAGCGATGCCACCTTTCTTTGTAGCGTCGATGACTGTGCTGTCGTCAATTCGGAACAGATAGCTGCTGCCTATGCCGCTCTTCAAATATCGATTCTCACGGATTTCAGAGATCTGCTGCCGGACCTGCTCGCCGACGTACTCGATAATCATGTCATCCTTGTTGATATTTTCCATGGCATAAAGGCCCCAGTTATGAATGGCAGAACGAGCAAATTTCACCGGCTTTTTCCGCTTCTTGAGTTGATTAAACCTGAGCACGTCAGAGTCCTGACCCAAGGTCCTTTTCTGATCATTCAGGTCAGCTACAAAGCGCCGGTTGTTGGCACGATTGGCTCTCGAGTTTCCTTTAGCGAGCAACTTCTCGGCTGCAAGCCTGGCTGCCTCTGCGGCCGACGCGACAGCATCTTTGCTATCTTTCTTCGCAGCTCTTTGCTGTCGCTCTTCTCTGGCCTTTTGGACCTTGAGATGGTGAGGAAGATATTTGGATTTCTCAGAGTTGAGAATCTTCTTGACACCTTCAGTGCGAGCGCAGCCTGTTGGGTTGGAAATATAGTAGCCGTCAATTGTAAGTGAGCCATTATGTGGCGTCGCCTTACTAGTGTTAAGTTCTCGTATCCGGTTATGTTTCCATATCCAAAGTCGAGCGTCCCCAACATCGGTTGGGGTGACCTTTTTCCTAAGTTTGCTAATATCTGGTCGATCTTTGGACTCTAACTGGAGATCCGATACTGTCTCGAGCGCTAACTTGAGAGTTCCTGGGAAAACCATTGCAGGGACCACCTTATCTGAAAAGCGATCATCTTTAGGTATTAGTTCCTCGGTTTCCTCGACAGTCATTGGCTTCTTTAGGGAGACATCTGGCTCGGGAGTGCTTTCCTTATGTGCCTGCTGTAATGCTTCCTCAACATATGCATCTTCTTGTTGCTTCTTCATTGCTTCCCGCTCTTCGAAGAGCTGTTTCTTGGTCTTCTTCTTGGCCTTGGTGACAGTGGTCTTCTTCTTCCCTTTAGTATTCTTCTCAGCAGGCGTGAGTAACTCAGCCGACTCTTGGTCTTTAGAATCACCAAGATCGGCATCGGGAAGAATAATATCGTCGGTTGGACTAGGGAATTCACTCTCCAGAGTATCAATAGTGACTCCAAAGAGCTCCTCATCCGATTTCTTCTGCCGTTTGATGGCGGCCTCAACATGAAGATCCAGTTTCCTCTTCTTTGATTTGACGACACCATCAGTAGCCATGAAGCTAGCCTCCGTCATGGAGTCCTCGTCGCCAAAGCCATCCTCAAATGCATCTTCATCTGTGCTCATACGGCTTCGGGGACGTGACTCAGGCTCTTCCGTATCACGCGCAACCGAGTCGCGAACTCCACCGTCGCCCTCACCTTCAGATGCCTCGTCATCGCTGTCTGGTGGCTGTAGACGATGATGTAAGGAGCGGAAGGCGTTGCGCACCACAGAGGGCCTCTTGCGGGCAAACGGGTCTGTAAACCCATAATTGCGTTGGGCAGCGCCCTGGCCTTTGGCTTTCCTAATTCGAGGGAGTGCTGTGACGTTGAGACGAGCGGTCCTACGCTCAATCGGATCGGTACGGGAATTGGGAGTGCTGGCGGGTGATACATCATGGTCTTCAATGCTGATAATAGGCTCCGACGGCCCAACTGGGTCCCCCAGGTTTAATCGACGCCTCTTCGCAGCATGCTTGACGGGGTCCAAGAAAGTGAAAATCGCGGGCACGGCTACTTTAGTCCGAATATGCCGAATTAATTGTTCCATCATCTCGCGACGAACGACTTCAATGGCCTCCGTAACAGGGTCAAAATTTTGCGCGCGCTGTTTCTTCTCTTCTTCTAGAATTCCCTCTTCGAGTTGACGTCGTTCTTCACGAGGACGATATTGGTATTCTTCTCTATGCCGCACATCCCCAACTGTCCGTCTCTCTGGATCGCTGGGTCGCGTATGGCTAGCAGTCAGCGATGAGCTCGTAAGTGTCACATTGTTGAGTTTCATTGCCATATTGTAGGTAAAGAAGGCACTTCCATCGGCGGTTTGGAAGCACCTGCAAGCTTCGTCGCGGCCACGAGCAGTGTTAGGGAAAATGATGTAATATCCGGTACGATCAATAAGGACATCGTCAATCAAATAGGACTTAAGGCGCTTCTTCATGTGCGGGATGGTCGTGCCCATTACCGGGACACTTGAATCTGGAACGAAGATGTAGGGCTCGCCCCTGAGTGTACTGGTAACGAGTGGTGCGCTAGCAAAATAGGGTTTTGGCTTGGTAGAAAGTGCCCAATTCGTGGTGTCGGCAAGTGGTGGTCGCTGTCGATCGGCAGCAGGGCCCTTAGGAGCGGTAGGAGGAGGCCGAGAAAAGCCGTCGGTCTGCAACTTCGAACCAACGAAGCTATCGGTCTGCGGCCTTGTGGGAGGAATACTGTCTGCATGTAATCTTGGACCTGTGGGCACCGGTGGCGTACCTATAGCGCGGGCCAATTCATCTCGGTCCTTCTTGAGAATTGTTTCAAGCATCTGTCTACTCTTCTTGCCGTCCCGGTCAAACTCAACCTTGACGTGATTAGCCTCAATCTTGCGCCCATTCATTGCTCTGACAGCTCTTTTCGCAGCGTCAACGGCAGATATCGCGGGTCGCCGTTGCTGTCTGGAATCACGGAACCGAAAAGTAGCAAAACCGAGATAGCTCCCAGTATCGGGGTGCATCTTGTTGCTACTCTCCGCTATTTCGCCAAAAGAAGCAAAGATAGTTGCGACCTTGGAGAAAGTAATCAACGGATTAAAGCCACTGACTACAATCTGGGTGGGAGGTCCAGGTCCGATTGAAGTAGCAGCATCATACGTGTAAGCCTTGAGATTATACGGTGTCTGGCGCAACCTTGCCTTTGGGAGGTGAAAATCAACGTTGATGTAGTCGAGCCAGCTACCCTTTGACAGGCGTGGGTCTGGAGGGGGAGCGTCATCTTCCTATTCAACGAATTATTAGCCATATATTTTACACGCAAAATCAGATGACGCTCCCCCTCTCGCCACAAGTATAGTATAATATTGGTTTACGTACCGAGCCGAAAGTCTTGTATTTTGGTTTCATGGATTTCCTTTCTACCGACGATAAGCTCTTATCGGTTGACGGATCGTGTATACATCTCATGCCCTGTGTAGTGCGGCTAGGGTCTCGGGCCGGGAGGCGCTTGGCGACACTGGGGGGAGAGGTAGACGGCTTCATAACCGCGGCGAGACTCGTAGACTCAGCTTTGCCGGCGTACGTGAATGCGGAAGCGGCGGGCTCCTTTGAGGGTTGAGCAGTATTGAGATATGTAGGTGAGCCAGCAGCAGTTAGCGGGGTGATGTTGTTGTTATTCGAAGCGTGCGCGGCGACATTCACAGCAGCCGTAGGGTTAGTGGCGCTGAAGACAGAAGAAGTAGTGCTCGCATGGGAACTAGCAGAGCCAACACCATCGAGCATGTCTCCTTGTGGATACTCGATACCTGTATCTTGGTTTGGTGGTCGCGCAGCATCTGAAGCGGACGAGTCGTGCTTAGCCGCATCGCGGTGAGATGGAGTAGCAGTCCTCGAACGGGCATCGGGCGTATCTACTAACTTGCTGGATCGCTCGCGTTCCCGTTCATTGGCCTTGTCTCTGGCAGCACGAGGAGCGTTTGGGAAAAATTCCCGATAGCCAGCGCTAGGAGCCATGATTCGGGAGGAGGACAGGTATGGCTTCCTCTAACCACCAACCCTCATATCTCGCGCCGAAAAGGTATTGGGAACCATTCATATAGCAGCGGGCGATAGAGTTTATTGTTGTTAGTGTTGTTGGGTTTGTTGGCAATTGAGCCTGTTGCGGTTTGGTTGGAGGGAGGGGGCGGGATGGACAGGAGGACAACGCGAAACTCGTGCGTCCACGCGACAGGATCGGGGAGATCTGACGTGTGTGGGACCTTGGGGGAGAACAAAGGGCCAGGTGAACTGATGCCGCAGACGTCGATAAAGGCGCCGGGGGAAGGCGATGATGATTCAGAATGGTCGCGGGCGGATGAAGATGATGCAGCCGGGAATAGGTAGAGCAACGAGGGTCGATGGACGGCAGAAGTATGTGGAAATGGTTGATGGAGAGAGGTTAGAGTGTCTGTCGAAAAGTTGATTTTGGCTGTCGATGGAGTAGCCGAATTCTGATTTCAGGGATGAGCAGGTACCTCGTAGATAGGTTTTACCAGCGTATTCCGAATTGGGAATTATACCTGAGTCGTGGCGCTTTTAAACTGAGCCCAGCCTAAGCCCGGCCTGAGCCACACCCCACTTTTACATAAATAAACTTGACTAAACTTGCATAATTTTCAAAGTGTGACGCCGTAACAAGTAGAAGTAGAAGTAACTACAAACACTCCAACCATACATCGAGGCTTGCCACAACCTATGTAGATCTTGCCATTCGAATTGTGACCGACCCTTTCTTGATTATATAAGGCGAAGTAACTAGGTTAGTCCGATTGGCCGGATATTTCCTCGACAAATATGAATTTACAGCCAAGCAAAAAAGCATTTGGATCGACTTTCGACTTTATAAGGAAGCATCACTTTCGAAAACCATATAATCCTCGGTAACGTCGATGCCGCCATCTCTTAGGGCATAGACTCGGCACTTGGGCTGTCGAGTTTTACGTTAAGCGGTTGCCGGTTCGAACACGGTCGGGATGCAAGCCGCCCCAGCATAGCCATCAACAGCTCGAGCTACAGAAAAGGAGCAAGCCCCAGGAAACCAGTAAAGGTCTCAAACAGGGAAACAGAAGATACAAGATCAACCTTTCTATACTAAGAAGTATACTAATGGATATTACATGTCCCAATATCAAGGACCATATGCTCCAACATATCTATCAATCAAAGCTTCTCCGCCTCGTCCGCGACCAACTCGCGATACATCACAGCGAAGACGCAGACTACGTCCCGCTCTATTTGGCTGGCTCACTCGGGCGCTCTTCAAGGTACGGCTTTCCTTTCACGGGTATACTCTCGTAGCCGAGGGCAAGGAACGGCTAGACATTTCTTCAAGGAAAAAACATGTACCCATCTGTCTCGGTAGGGACAGCACTCCCATCCTGATAATTTCCAATGATGCTTTATTTTCTTTTTTTACATAGCTCGACTATTAGGACTCGAGAGAGCGAGGGTCCTGGAATGATCATAACTTTTCCAGTTCGTATATCGAATAATATTTCCATGTATAAATACCGCAGTCGTAATAGTATGAGTGGACACTCCAATCGGCCGGTTAAGCACGCTGATTCAACTCGCAGGCCCCGCACATAGTATTCCGGCCGACTCCGTCCCACCGCTTCGATGCAGCCCAATCGCCCTCTGTGGCTCTAATTCATCGTGCTAAACGGATTGCAATAACCATTCTCGCCTGTTAATTCTCTACCGCGACCAAGAGACGCCCAAGAGCGCACTGGGCAGCGGCGCTATCCTGCTCGAATCGTTCCTTTAAGACGCGAACCTCGGTATTGATCTTCGCAGGTGTAGCAGACATGGACAGGCCGGTGTTATCGTGAAGAATTTCTACGTATGGACCAAATGTACCATCCCGGTTCTCTCACTGCGTTAACTCGAGTATCGAATCAGGGCTACCCATCCTCTGTATCTCTTATGCAAGGACGTCGCATCGCGGAAGGTTGTGTTTTATACAGAAGCTGTTAATATCCCACCATTTCGCCCTAACATCTATTAAAACTAATCTTATACCTGGAATGTTGATGTAAAAGGGGGATTTAAAGGCAGGGTGGGAGAAAAAAAAAAAGTGGTTTTAGTGGTGGGTTAAGTATACTAGTACGTCGCTAACAGCTATACTGGTGCAGGGTTGTAATTATACGGTGTCTCGCTTTTGAGGCGGTGGAACAATTAAATGTCACCGCAAAATATGCATTCCACACTAAATAACCACTTTTACAGCCTATTTATATTAAAAAACAATAATTCTAGTAAATTTTAGATAAAAGTGCTATTTCTGTTAATAAAAACAAAAAAAAATGAAATAATTTAGTTAAATTAATGATTTTTGATAATCAATTGTTAAAAGTGGTATTTAAAGGTCAAGTTAAGTAATGCTAATAAGGGTAGAAGAACAAAAAACGGCTTTTGCAGGGACATTTAATTTTTCCACCGCCTCGGCTCTGTGCTAGTCCTAAGATCGTACTGGTACGGCGTCTAACTCCATACTAGTCCCAGGCTATACTGGTGCGGGATCGTAATGTTTTAACTGTGTACTGGTCCCAGGCTGTACTGGTCCCGGGCGTATTGGTATAGGGTCTCACTGCGTATTGGTCCCAGGCCGTACTAGTCTAAAGCGTACTGGTACGGCGTCTAGCTTTAAACTGGCCTTAGATTGTACCGGTGTGGGTTTGTACTAGTACAGGGCCCACAGCTGTATTGGTTTAGGTATCGTGCCAGTCCGTATCTAATCTAAATCCGTACTAATCCGAATATTGTACCAGTACAACAATTCCGCACTAAAACAATCTAGGAGCAGTACGCCTTAAGACTAATACAAAGCGAGACCTCGTACTAATACAGTTAAAAACTACCTAAGTATAGTCTGAAAATAAATACTGCTCACTAAACTAGCTATGTCTTTTTAACTTTTAACAACATTAATTCTTATTTTTTTTAATATATAAAAAAAAAAATTTTTTAAAAAAAAAGAAAATTAATATATAAGTACTTAAAAAATCTTATATAAACACTTTTTTAAAAGCTTTAACAGCGATAACTTTATAAAAATAACAAGTATAATATTGCAACCTACATTAATTAATAAGCAATTTAAAAAGCTATTAATTAATGTAAATTATAATAATATAAGCTTTATATTAAGTGTTAATTAAAAAGGTTAGCTAAAGGCAAAGTATTAGCTAGCCTTTTAACTAACCCTTTTTAGCTAACATTTAATATAAAGCTTATATTATTATAATTTACATTAATTAATAGCTTTTTAAATTGCTTATTAATTAATGTAAGTTGTAATATTATAGTTGTTATTTTCGTAAAGTTATCGCTGTTAAAGCTTTTAAAAAAGTACTTATATATATTACGATTAAAATACTTTTACAAAAAACAAGGCTTTAAATAGGGTTACCATGTATTGAAAATACTAAAATAAAGAAAAAAGGGAATTTTATTTACAAAATTGCCAAGTAAAAATGGTTTTGTAGCATGGATGAGTGGGTCCGTTATGTGACTAGGTCTGTGCTGCAAGTAGGTTTAGCAGCCACCAGCCAGCCATCTGTAACTATATAAGATTTTTTAAGTGCTTATGTAACAATTCTTAAAGAAATTTAATATTTAATTATTTAAGCTTTAAATAAATTATATATAGTAATATTTTTATTTTTAAACTATTAATTTATTTTGTAAATAATATTTATTATTATATTAATATAATATAATTTTACGTAAATAAGCTACTTTTTTAAACTTTTATAAATATATTTATAAATAATTTAGTAATAATATATATAATTAATTTAAACTAATTAAATTTTAATTTATTAAACGTTTTTATATTATTTTAACAAATTTACGTATTATAATTAAGTTTGCTATAAATTTTATAACGCTAAGCGCAAAAAAAATTTTTTTTTTTTTTTAATAACGACTATCTTAATGATTTTTTAGATTTTTTTTGCTTAAATACTTTTTTAAATGCTTGTAAATCTTTTGGTTTTTATATAATAAAAAAATTTTTATTTTATAATTAAGTTTATTTTATATAATAATATTAGTTAAGTTTATAATTTATTTTATAAAATATTGTGATTTTTTTTTAATAACGCAAAAGAATATATAACGTTAATTATATTATGCGTTATTTAATTTATAACTTTTATAATAAATGTTAAAAAGTTATTTTTGTATCGTACGAAACACAACGGTATTCTTGCGATGAATACAACTGCCCTCAATCACCCTCATGCCAGATTTCACACAAATACCGCCAACAACGGTACCAGGTTGATCCGACAGTCACAGCCCTCAACACCGTCTGCGACGGAAGGGATCTGAGGCCCGCGACTAAAGGTGGGGCCGTGAGGGCCTCATTATGCCCCGGGGCGACTGGCAGACAAGGTTGATGTTCGGCACGGCCGGCATCACAGAAAAAGGTAAAGGCAGGATCAATAGGGCCGCAATAGACTTAAAAACACCACCCAAAACAAGGCAGCAGCCGGTCTATTCAACCTAGCCTCAATAGGGCCGCCGGTAGTAGGTCCATTTCACATTAGCCGGTGATCACGATAACTGCTGGCGGCGGCGGCGGCGGCCCGTAGTAGCCTGTAATAGTAGCTAATAGACACCTAGATAGACCTTCTCTAGCTGAAAAGACAAGAGCTTCCGCATGTACCGTTCATCATAGTTAGTGACATCAAAGGATACTAGCATTACAAGTCGGTTATTCTAATAATCGGTCAGTAAAAGGGAAGAAGGCGGCTATATTGGCTACTGAGTCTTTGGAATGTGTAAAAAAAAGATCGGGCATACTAGTGTATGTTGCTGGTATGGGCCCGTCAAGCCTGGATTGGCATGCTTTCCCTTGTGCTTTCCTTTGTGCCTTTTCTCATGTTTTCCCTCATGCCTGCTCTGGCCCGCAGAACCAATCTCGCTGCGGATATACCAAACCCATCATATACATGGTGATTAGGATTTGGCGAGGGGCTGACCATCCTTAATCTTTTGCTCGCCGTACTTCTTGAGACGGATAGCCTGGATGGCAATGAAGCCAGTGGTGTCCATGGGAGAGAATCCTTCGAGGGAGTCCATGGAAGCATCCTGCTCGGAGTACAGGTTGGAAGCGTTGCTAGATCGGCCGAGAACGTAGGCGTTGCCCTTGTAAGCGGATAGTCTGACGACACCAGTCACGTTGTGCTGGCAGAAGACAACAGAGTTCTCAATCTAGTAGTTTGTTAGCCCGCCAGCTTTAGATTTGAAGTCGAGATACTTACAAACTCGCGCTCAGGGCTGAAGTACATTCCGTTGTACAAAAGACGAGACCAGGTCGGGCTGACAAACTGATCCCTGAGCTCACGGACGCGGCCGTCCATGACCAAGCCCTCAAGAGACAAGTGGGCCAGACGGGCGACTATACACAGTCAGTACTGTTTGCATGTCTAATTCTTTGGGCACAAGGGGCTGGCATACTGGTCAATCCTGGGGTACTATGACGCGAAAGTCTGCATTAGCTACCAGAATTACGTAAAAAGGGAAGGGGAGTTTCAAGTTCAAGTCATCACATACTCGTAACAGCCACTAATCCAAAGTTAGTAATAATGGTCTAAGAGTCCAAGGGAGGGGTAAGACTCACCGGCTCTTCAATCCGATGAAGCGATTCTCAACAATGTCAACTCGTCCAACGCCGTTTTCATAACCAATCTAAATTGTCATTAGGTAGCTGTTCCACGCCAGTTGCCAATTGTTCGAGATAAAACGTACCTGGTTGAGCAACTTGAAGGACTCAACGGAATCTGTGACCTCCTTGTCACCGACAACAACCTTGGAGATAAGACTGGTGTTTTCATAAGCATGGCTGTGTAAATTAACCTAGAAAACCAACATACCCCTTTTCGAAGTGGACAGAAAACTCGGTAGACTGGTCAGGAGCGTCCTTGGGATCCCTGAGAAGTGTGAGTTTAACAGACAACTAAACAGGCAAGAAGAAATCTTACTTTGTTCGGTCCCAAAGTTCCTTGGGTGGTGTCTGGTCAGGATCCTCAAGAATACCAGCCTCATACGACGTATGCACAATGTTATCATCTTTAGACCATGGTGCCTTAGGGGTCGATGAAACAGGGATGTTATTCTCGGCGGCGAACTTGAGAAGGTCCGCTCGACCCTGAAATCGCCCAATGAACTCGGGGATCCGCCCTAGAACATGCTTATCAGCATATATTTATTGCAATATTTGGAAGCATTGCAAACATACAAGGAGCCAATATCTTAATGGATGGTTTCAGCGCAAGAAAGGCGAGCTCGAATCGAACCTGATCATTTCCTTTGCCAGTCTGGAAATGGTGAGTTAGCACCCAAAATATCATCTTTCGCGAGGGGATTTACTTACTGCGCCGTGGGAGAGGTAGTCACAACAGTACCTATTAAACATATTAGATTGAAAATCAAGAAGGCGAACATTAGTTATATCCAGTCGAAAGATATACATAACCAAATCTGTTGATTTGTATGCCACATTTGCGCTTTTCCTAGCATCCTGTTGAGCCTCCCGCTTGTTCTTTTACCGGAGTAGATAAACTTATTTCCAGTGGAAAAAGCAAGAGGCAGGCTCAACAAAGTAATCCAGGAGCCGGGCACACAAATAGTGCGCAACCAATAGACTCAGTCGCAAATACCCTTTCCCTCTTAAAGACAAAAACGAACAAGATGAACATCACGATACATACTTTTCAGCGACTCTGATCATCGATTTTGCGATTATGGGCCTAGCTAGGGCAGTGCCGAGCAGGTATTGATCCTCAAAGATGGCGTTGCACATGATGGCACGGCTGACAACATCGTCGATAAGCTCCTTCTGAAGGTTCTCAACGACGAACGCTTCAGCACCGAGCTAGAAAACAGTAAGCAAACATTCTTGGATAGTAAAAAATAAAGTAGACCGATAAAAGAGTGGAAAGAGTAGAAAGTGGCAAAAGGAGAGTGTAGTGTTGGAGTCTGACCTTCAGAGCTTTAGCCTCAACGGCGGCGAAGTCCTCGATCTGGCCGACATCTCCGAGGTAACATACAACTTGGTAGCCCTGCTGGAGAAGCCAGACCAATATCTATTAAAAGCGATAATGTCAGCTTCCAAAACGGAGAAATCCAAGGCGCAATTGGAGAGTGAGGCTAACGGTAGAGGTGTCGAGGCCACCAGAGTAGGCGCTAGAGGAAACGGAATGTCAGCAAACATTGTTGACGATGAATTGAGGGATCGAGGAGGCACTGACAGACAGACACGGCCTTTGGACATGATTGCGGGTGTCAATTAATCTGGACGTGTTCTTGCGGTGTGCGTATGCGGTGATGTGGTTGAGTTAAAGATTGGCACCGATTGCGGCGGGGTGGAAAAATCTTTGGCGGGGTGAGAGCAATAACGTATCCATCAGCCATTTAGGCCCCCTAGCCATCTCGGCCACCTAATTTCCGCTGTTCTAGCCATTCCTAGCCATTTAAGGTCATTTAAGCATTCTGGCCATTTAAAGGCTATTAAGGCTAATTTTTAACGCTAATATAGCTATTTAACGTTAAATACATTTATTTTTATAAGTAATTTTTAAACTACTTTAATAAAACTTATTTTACTTTTTAATATTATTTTGCAAGCCTTTTTTTAAGCTTTATTTAATTAGCTTATTGTTATTATTTTTATTAACAAATTATTTTATTAATAGTTAATATTTTAATTATTTTAAAAACTTTTTTATTAGTTTTTTATTAATAAATTTTTTTTTATTTTTTAACAAAATCATAATTTATAGTTTTTAATATTAATTATTAGTTTAATTTAATAAATAAAAACAATATTAAACTATATAAAAATTAAATATACATTATATATTTATTTTTATTAAATAATTAATATATATATATAAATTAAAAGGTATAAAAATAAATAAATAATTATTATTAAGTTATTTAATATAAAAGTGTAATTTATTTAAATAAAAAACCTACTTATAAAACCTTATTTTAACTAAGTAAATAAAAGGCTAAATTTTTTTTATTAATTAGTAGTTTATTATATATAATAGTAAATAGCATTTAAAGGCTATTTTTGCTGTCTTTTTAAATAGCTTTAAATAGGTCTGCTATTATAGCTTAAAAGTTAACAGTTAATTTTAAGACCAAATTTACCGTATATTTTTTACAAAATAACTAAATTAAAGAAAAAAAAGGAAATATTTATTTAATAGCTATAGTATAAAAATATATAGTTAAGCAAAAATTAATAAAATATATAAATACCTTAAGTATTTTATTTACTAAGTAATTATCTTACTATTTACTACGATAATAAACAATGAACTAATAGCTGCAAATAAGACACTAGCCGTTATATTTGCTAAATAACTTATTTAAGGTTTAACTAGATTTATTAATTCTTTTAATTAATATATTTTTATTTTTATTTTTATTTTTTTTAAGTTTTAGCTTATTTTAATAAAGCTAATTATATATTTTGTTAATAATGTTAAAAAATAAAAACTTTTAAATGTTTTTTATATTAATAAGCGTATTTCTTTTTTTTTTCTTTTTTAACGCTGCTTTTTATTTAAATAATAAGCTTATTGTAACGGCTAGTGTCTTTATTTGCAGCTGTTAAACAGATTAACCAGCCGTTAAGCTATTGTTTATTGTTTTAGTAAATAGTAGGACAATTACTTAGTGAATGAAATACCCAAGGTATTTATATACCTTACTAATCCCTGCCTATATATTTCCATACTGCAGCTATTAAATAAATACTTTCCTTTCTTCTTTATCTTAGTTATTTAGTAAGGAATATACAGTAAATTTGGTCTTAAAACTAACTACTGACTTTTAGGCCGTAATATATATAAGTTTAAAAAAGTGGCTTATTTATTTAAATAGCTTATTTATATAAATAGCTTATTTATATAAAAATACATTATATTAATTTAAGTTATTAATATATATATATATATAATATGTTATTTTAAAACGTAAATTTTTATTTACATTTTTAATTAAAAACTTTTTAATATAAACGTAATGCATCTTTTACTTAAATAGGCCACTTAAGTAAATAGGCCACTTTTTAAACCTTTGTACGTACATTTGTAAATAATTTAATAATAACATATCTAATTAATTCGAACTAATTAAATTTTTATTCTTTAAACCTATTTATATTATTCCGACAAGTTTGCGTATTATAGCTACGTTTGCTGCAAGTTTTGTAACACCCGATATAAGTTTTTTTCTTTTTTGTATAACGAACGAACCGACGAACAAACTAATAAACGAGCCGACAAACGAACCGATAATAAAATAAACGCGATTATAAAACAAATAATTGTTTATTATATAAAAAGCAAAAAATTTATAGGCTTTAAAAGACGTAATTATATAAGTTTATAAGTTTGTCGGCTTGTTTGTCGGTTTGCTTATTATATAAAAAGAAATAAAATTTGCGTTAAAACTCGTGTATTAAAACTTGCGTTAAAATTTACGTCGGGTATTATAAAACTTGCAATAAACGTAGCTATAATGCGTAAATTTATTGGAATAGTATAAATAAGTATAGCGAATAAAATTTTAATTAGTTCGAATTAATCGTATATATTGTTGTAGGTTTATCGGCTCGGTTATCGGTTTATTTATCGGTTCGTTCGTCGTATAAAAAGGAAAAAAACTCGTGTCGGGTGCTACAAAATTTGCAGCAAACGTAGCTATAATGCGCAAACTTGTCAGAATAGTATAAACAGGTTTAGCGAATAGGAATTTAATTAGTTCGAATTAATCGGATATGTTATTGTTGAATTATTTGCGAATATATGTACGAAGGTCTGGAAAGTGGCCCATTTACTTAGGTGGCCTATCCAAGTAGGAAATGCGTTAGTTTATTAAATATATATTATAGTATTTTTATATAAATTATTTTATTATAGCGTTATATATTTATTTAAAATGCTAATTTAGTTTTATATTATAAAAATAATATAATTATATTTCGTGTTTTAATTTTTTTTTAAAAAAAATAAAGTAAAATTAAGCTTATATAATATTAAATAATAATAATAAATTGCTAATATTAAATTTGATTTTTTTTTTTAATTTTTATTAAGTTGTAATGCTAATTTTAACGTAACAAATTTACTTATTTATTTTTGTAATTACCGGTAAATTACATATTATTTAATACAGTGTGACAAAGGGGTCCGCAGGACCCACATTTCACATGTAGATTAGATACGTTAATTAAATAAAGGAAGACTAGAATATCCTATACATCCCGCAGGGATGTGTAGATATTCCCAGTCTTCCCTATCGCAATACAAAATATACTTCACTACCTTAAAGTCTTCTTTACTATTATTACTTATATAAAAAAAAAGTAAACTTATATAATCAGCAAACTACTAGCAAACCGTTTTAAATTTAGCTATATTAAACTTTTTTTTTTTTTTTTAGTTTAAATATTGTTAACTTTTAACTTTTTAATATAGCTTGTTATTTTAAGCTAAAGTGGCTTAAAAAGTGCTTTTATAGCAACGCTTATTTATTTATAACTATTAAAACCTTTAATTTTAATATATTAAATAATTAAATTGTATTTTTAATTATTAAATTAATTAATAAAGGCTTTTTTATTTATACAGTAAATAATTATTTTGGCGTTATTTTTAATATTTTTATAACATTTTTTTTATTTATATTACATACTTTATTTTTTAATAATATTATTAAATAACTTAACTAATTTAATAATAAAATTTAAACTATTAATATAAAGTTTTATAATTAATATTATTATAACGTTATTAATTAAAGCTTTAAGATTTTTTAAACATTAATTTTAAATGTTAAGCTATAAATTTACTATATTAATTACGATTAAATAATTCGGTATTGTTTTTAACTTTTAAAAACCGTAAAACAAAAGTTTTAAAACTATTAATTGTTAAAAGCTATTTTTAAACTTATATTTAAAAAACGACTTTATAATAAAAGCTTTTTTAACTAGCGTATAGTTTATTTTAAATAGTTAAAGTAGTAATAAAGCTTTAGTTGTTGTTATTATTAAATTATTGTTTTAGTTAAACAGCCTGGGAAATTAAGTGGCCGAGATGGCTAGGGGGCTTAGATGGCCGATGGATACGTTATATATAAATGCACATAGGGCTGCTTGTAGCTACGTGACTGATTCTTAGCTAAGCCGACCCTGAGTCTGCCTGAGCAAAAGTAGCAAGGGAGCTAAGCCCAATTAGTTGCTGGCTGGGATACTGGTAAAACCTAGAACCAAGTATCTGTGGGGCTAGTTTTTTTAAGGTTGGCCTATACTGCACAAGCCACCTACATATCCACGATTAACAAATTGTGGCTGGATCTGGGCTGTGAGCTTCAATTGTACTGGTATCTCAGCGCTTAACCACCTGCATTTATTCTATGAATACCAACCGACTGCTCGGCCAATGACAACTTTGTAATGTTCAGTTCCGGACCTATGCCGGCTGGGCACGGCAGCTAAAAGGCATGTCGACAGGAATCCCCTTTCTTTATCCGGCAGAGGCCAACTGAGGCCAACTCGGACCAATGAACTCGACTAAGCCGAATCCACACCAACCATACCTATATGCTCAGTGACTTACACAGAGTCTTGGGCTGATCTCACTTCTACGCGTAGGAGATCCTCATACTCTCTCATCTTCTTAACTCACGTCGTGACCCATCATACAGGTCTCGTATTTCACCATCAGGAAATTAACTAAAACCGGAACCGGGAGGGGGGTTTTTTTTTTTTGGTCTTCCTCCATATTCCGGAGCTCGATGCCGTTGAAGGGATTCCATCTATCCCGGCACACTCACGCAACTATGGCTATTTCCACACAATCTCCGAGTGAGCAGGCCGATCGGGGTTATATTGTTACTAACTGGATTGTGAGAATCTTCCCACTTCAAGTGAAATGAATTTGAAGTAAAGTGTATCTCCGGAGCTGGGTGTATGTGTCTCCCCTTGCTTTAAATAGCCTTGCCCAGCCAGTTTCTGCTTCGTAATAGAGCAAGCAAATGCCTCAATAAATTCACCTTTATCACAGTAGCACAGCCATATTCAATGTCAAGCTCAAAAGAAGCGCAGACCACGGCCAATGTAGAGTCAAACCCTACCGTGACATCCCACTTTGAGAATTCTAGCATCGAAGTGCGTGATGTGTTGCCGCCGAACGGAGGCCTGGTGGCCTGGCTGCAAGTTGCTGCTGCATTCGTGCTCTATGGGAATACACTGTAAGCCTGTCTTATCGTGACATCATCACTAGAATATTGACTGATTAACTTTCTTCAGTGGTCTCATCAACGCCTTTGGTGTCTACCAGACGTACTATGAAAAGGAGCTTCTAAGTATGAACACGTCCTCAGACATCTCATGGATTGGCTCGAGTCAGTCATTTTTCCTGATGGCAATCGGAGTCTTTATTGGACCGTTATATGATGCCGGTCATTGCCGCGTGCTGCTAATCGTTGGCACCCTACTTGTCTCACTCGGCTTCATGTTGACGAGCATCGGATCGACATACTGGCACATATTCCTAGCGCAGGGAGTGCTGACCGGGCTCGGTACGAGTTGTCTGTCAATCCCGTCCATTGCGCTCGTGCCTCCGTACTTCGCGCCATCCCGTCGTCCTTGGGCTATGGGCGCAGCGACGCTCGGGAGCGGTCTCGCCGGTACTATTTACCCAATCTTGTTCCAGGCATTACAGCCGCGTATTGGATTCCCTTGGGCGGTGCGCATGCAGGGTTTTATTACCTTCACGCTATGTTCCTTTGCCGTCGTTGTGGCGCGACCGCGATACTCAACGAATGCTAAGAAACGTACATTCCAGACCTTGTTCAAGGGTGCTAAGCTTAAGGACGCATGCTATATTGTTTACGTGACAGCAATCTTCTTCAACAACCTTGGGCTCTTCGAGCCGTTGTTCTACTTGCAGAGTTTTGCAGAGCTGCACGGAGCGGCCGGGCAACCCGTCACCCAGTATCTTCTAGCCATTTTGAACGCGGCGTCCATCTTCGGGCGACTTGTACCGTCAGTATTGTCCAAAGGCCTCGGCGTCGTCCCTGCCTTCGCCGTCACCGTGTTCTTGTCGTCTGCAAGTGTTTTTTACTGGACAAGCGCGTCTACGCTTGCGGGCAACGTCGCATTCGCCGTGCTGTACGGCTTCTTCTCTGGTGGCGTCTTGTCCTTCGCGCCTGTCGTATTGACGTCGCTCACTGAAGACCTGTCCTACCTTGGCACTCGGCTCGGAGTACTATCGATCCTTAAGGGTGTCGGATCGGTCGCTGGGGCCCCAATTGGCGGTGCCATCATTCAGACCAGCGGTGGTTATCTCGGCATGCAGCTCTTTGCTGGCTTTTTGATCTTGCTTTCGGCTGTGTTCTCGGCAGTGCTTCTCGTAATGGTGTCTATAAAGAATAGGCAAAGTAAGTAAATAGGTACCGCTGACCAAACATTTTGCTCGTACCGAGTAAAGTGACTACACTCAGCCTAGTGATACTCTTACCATATATCCAGTACCTCTCTCTTATAAGCCTACAATATTAAGGCTAAGTCTTGAAGACGCGTGATCAAGATTGGACGGTGCAACGTCTTTACCGCCCAAACGCCGCATTTATGGCGTGTGAATAATTTACGGACATTCACCCTAAGCCCTGCGTAGTGGCAGTCATTGTAATGGAGTCAGGTTCATCGCATCGTCTTCTTGTGATCATGCCTACCAAGCCCATGCAAGATTCTATTTTACGTATCCCTGTCCGTAATGGCGTAAACTATCTGCGAGATATCAAATATAGTCTCGTGTCTCCATATCACAATACAAGTCGTAACGCAAGAGCAAGCATCGAACTGTGCCTATTGCTATCCATAGTTCTTAAACACGTGGACACAGTAACTGTGTCTTTATACGAGTCCGTTTTCTCTACCGTGCCGTGAACGCCGATGATATACCATCTTCCCCTGACCCGAGAACGCCGAATACCCTATGACCTATGCTAATCCTCAGATTATTGCGGAGCTCCCGGCAGACGCTCAATGACATATTTTCCTCTTGCCACGTTCATAACTAAATCTCCCAGTCAGCAAGCGCAGAGCTTCACAAATAGATATGGTGGTATTAGGGTGCAGCCTCAAAAAAAAAAAACTTCACAGCTCGTTCAATAGGATGGCAGAGGCGATTACGTACTGGGCACTCCCGGTATCTTCCTCACGCGTCTAACAAGATCCTTGTCATTGGTTGCGACGATATAGATACGGTTTTTCATAACTCGGTCGACTATACAATCACTGTAAACCTAGAGTTAATAATTTCTCTAATTACTTGAATTTGAAGGTGGCAGCATAGTCTTTGGAAGCATGCAGAGCTTTGGGAATAAGAACTAGTTTAAAAAGATAATTCCTATGCCAGTAACGCTCAAAATGGAAAAAGAGAACTCTAGACTTACTCGGCATAGGTGCCCTTATGATCGCATTTTATGCGCTCCCACCTTTCGTCCCTCGCAATGCGGAGCGCCATTCTATATCTGCAAAGACGATTAGATCATCTATACATGCCATGAGATATATGATGAGCCTACTTCGGTCCAAGTTTCTCGAGCTCAGCCATGACACAACTCGTAATCTGTATGATCAGCACACTGATTGGTCCTGGCGAAAGCATACTCAGTCCATTTACTTACTTGTGGAATACACTTAGCGTAAAGTGCATCTAGAATTACAGTCAGCAATAGATCTTGGGCTCAATTATTGAGTGGCTATGGAACAAGTGCTTCGAAGGCCAATCTCGACTTACCCATCATACTCTCCAAGAGGGGGAGCTTTCTTTGGATAGTGTGACTTAAGAAGTTCGTGTCCCTGGAGCAGCTGGAGTCAATAATACCCAGTTTGGATGAAATCTGAGGGGTATCTTTCCGCTCTCAAGGATAGCAAAAGTGGGAGAAGATGACTCCAAATGTACTTACACTAGGACGCTATAAGGCGGCTTTAAAGCCTCGCTGTAAAAAAGATTTTGGTCAGCGCTGATTCGTACAGTCTTTCTGCTCGCCCTCAATGGCACCCGCTTGGTGCGCGACCGCACCCTAGCCTGCGGCCTTGTAGGCAGCTTGTGGCTAGAGACTTACTTGTGCTGGAAAAAAAGGGATGAAGGCATTTGTGGGATCTCCCGGATGATTTCATTAGAAGGGCCGCCCGTTTTGGCCTTCTGTGGGTTCGAGGCATCAGCCTTGCCGGCGTTTTTTTTCAGACGCGAATCTCGCTGGCCGATGACTATAATTCACCCAACATGAGCCCATATAATCGACTGTGATGCGGGCGCGCAAACTTACTGCGCTTGACCTGATGCTCAGTTAGCCGCGAACATGAAGTAATAGATAATAGCTTGCTCTCACCGTGGCGAATTTGCGCGTCTTCTTAGCGACACCCATTGAGATTTCTTTCTCACAAGATCTAGTTGCTCGAATGACCGCGCTCACGCTTTCCAAGGACACCTTTTTCAAATATAATCTGCCAACAAGTTGTTAAGACGTAAAGCGACAAAAGGCACGTGAAATTTCTATAGTGTGGTGGTACCGTTGCAGATGTCGTTTCCCGTTGGAAAAAATTGGCCGCATTCGAACATGGACCCACAACTCAAAAGTGGTAGTTTGTGTTCAAACCGGCTAGCCGCAGAGCAAATAATATTCGGCAGACTAGACTAACCTAGGCTAATCCGTAATCTGCACCCAAGAAACGATTGACAGGTTCCAGTGTCTGGTCAATGCGCCTAAATTGAATTCACACTGGATTGGCTCAGGTGGCGAGGTACCTGGAAAGTATACAGACCCTAACTCAGACACCTGGCACTCGAGCACTCAAGCTGGTAAAAGCATCTCTCAACCCGTCGACTGTACGCTGGCGACAACCCACATAGAGGCCGTACTATGAAAGTCAGGTCTAAATGCAGAAGATAATGGCCACTAAGCCAAGAGTTGATCGCAATTAGAAGCAATCTAAGATATGCAGTGGCCAATGAGTCTGCTGTACACTGTGAGACAGCATTCCTACTCTTAATAAGTCAGCAAGTACTTGCATGGTGCATGGTGTGCCACCTGTCAAACTCTGGAAGTGTCAAGACCGCAGTCTCCACTACAGTACCTAACTCGCCTACCTCCTACTGTAGGTACGGGTAAATCATCGCAATCCATCGTGTACAGTACCTGCAACTTACAGTGTAGGTGTGGATTCACCTCTTCCCGTTCCAGGACTAGGCCAACGCAGTCACTGTCCTGACTGTCAACACGAGCCTTCCCGCGCCTGGCTGGGGTCACGTTCAGCTCTGGTCTCTTCGTCTTGTCTTAGCAAACTTCGACTCCTCCTTTTCTGTCCATCGTCCATCACTCGTCCCGTCGACGCTATCTACTGTTCTCCCCGTATACGCTGGAGAGCGAATCCCCCATGCCACTGGCCATGCAACTCTAATTCTTACATGCTAATTGATTCTTCGTGATCTTTTTTCCTCGTTTTCTTCCATCTGCGCCAGTCACTCGTTCGCGTTACATACCATCCGTAGTTCGCACACCTTCCCATCGTTATTCGCAGCCGCACAACCCCGACGAGCCACTACTCTCGCCATCCATTTGTCGTCCTGTTCAACTGGCAACGCTACTGCCCATCCACGCTTCTCTTCTTTGCGGACGCGTTTATTCGTAGAACCAAGACTACCTGCTGAACACAGTTTTGAATCATCTCGCAACATATGACCCCCGCCAGTCTTTAGTATAGCAACGCATTTTCGAGAGTAGCCTATCCTCGAGCCATTGCCCATCATGCGCTCCCAGCCGATTCTACTCGTCTTGGCTACCGTGCTTGCGTCGTCTGTTATTGCGCAAAAGAATGGCGATAGTTCTATATCATCCACTAATGATAGGACGACGTCGCCCTCGAAAGACACACCAACCTCGAGCGCAGATAACGCTTCACCAACAGCGTCACTCCCCAACATAGATCAGACATCTTCGACTCTTCCTACTACCAGTGCCACCCCTAGCACACAGTCAAGCACACAGTCAAGCACACAGTCAAGCACACAGAGTGTCCCGCCGATCACGAGTGACAGTGGGGATACTCCTCCACTACCGACTATACCGGGCTCTTACAGTTATCCTCCGCCGGCTGTTCCTCCTACGAAAAACGCTCCGTACATGCAGCATTCAAGTCTACCACAGGGTACTGTCTTCATCGCTGTCGGTTCTATCCTTGGAGCCTTTGGTGCGGCTATCTTAGTTTGGCGGGCTGTGGTGGCTTGTTTGCTGCATCGTTCGGTTAAGCGTGCTGCTTTGGCTCAGCATATTGCCAACGACAAGGTGTCGTATCCGGCTCCTTCCGCTCCTTTTTACAAGTATAGTGACCAAGCGTCTACTATCTCACTTGGTAACGTGGCGGGTGGCCGCGGAGTCCGAAGGACACAGCGTGGCCCTATTCCCTCTTCAACACCGAGCCAGTCGAATCTGTTCTTCTCCCCTACTGCCCCTGCCGGAGCTGGTAACGCCGCCAATCGCGAATCGCGGTTCTTACCATCAGGATTTTACGCCGCCAGCGCTGCTGCTCCGCAACAAGGCCATGGACACTCGATCAGCCTAACAAATTTAAGGCCAGATTCGCATGGTCATGCTCGGGCTATGGAGCCCAGTCCCCCTGAATCTCCTAACCTAGCTCCACCTCACGATGTTGGACGCAGAAATCCCAGTTCAAGCACCCTCAATCTCAACAGACCGCCCAGCGGCCGAGCTCCCAGTGCCTTCCTCGATGATTTACTTGATGACCAGCCTGAACAATTCCCCCCGGCCGGTCACCGTAACACATGGAATCAACCTCCCAATCGTTTGTAGTATCAAGGTTACTTGTGGATCCGCAATATAGTATAGGTTAGGATTTCCGCGAACCAGATTAGTTGCTTATTAGCTCGGTATCATCTGATGGACCGCGGGAAAGCCCTAGCCCAGCCTGATATCATGGTTGGTGGAGTATACCAGGTAGTGACAGCATGGGGGCGCTAATCATTAGAGATGGGCAATATCATTATTTTTACGGGTTACGGGGATTGTTGTAAAACTCTGTAATGGCATGGTGTTGGAGTTGGTGTCAGGGAGGCGTTGACAGGCTTTTGGAGGCGATCTACTCTGATTCGGCATCTATGTCTTTACTGGAATACATTGCCCTCTTGCATTGGGGTTATATCAAAATACAGGTTTTCATCATTTGTTACAGATTCTCAACTATTGCTTGCACGAAATGAGGTCGTAAATACATAATACTAACCCCCTAAAGTTAAGGATTGTGTCATTCGGGATGTAGGATAAGTAATAGTATACTAGAAAAGGGGTTTCATCAAGTTATAAGTAAATCAGTCAAAGGAACGGAATGATCAGTCTTGTGTCTTATGCCTCAGGCGTCTCGTTGGAATGTACTGACCGTTAGTAGTCATGGGACAGGAAGATATGCTAGACGTTTGCCTACCAAATTTTTTCTTTATTCCAATTCTATTCTCCGAGGAAGGTATCTAACTATAATCATATTAAACAACAATATTTTCAACGACCTTGGAATTTCACAATGCAGCATCCTATAATTTAATATTCTACAACCCACAGACACAGGCAGGGAGGTGGGTATATGTCTATATACCAAATAGAAGTGAACATACCTATATCCTCTAAGAAAACATTAGAGAACAGCTATTTCTCAAGTAGCACGTATCCAGCATTCGTTATATGTCATCTAATTTCGCATAGACGAGGTAAACAACCGAACTGGGAGTTTTCTATGCCGTACACAACCCCCCTCCTTTTCTTCTCTATACAAACCTCTCGTGTCTTCTGCTTCTCCCGTCATTACCGTCATCTTTTCTACTCAGGAGCAACACACGCGGGACGAGCGGAATAGGAACAGGGCTGGGAGAATCACACCATCACGCCTTATTCTGACGTATTCTCACGCTCTTCCTCTGTCCCTCCCTTTCCCTTGCTGCTGTTCCCTGGCCCAGAAAGCTGGTACCTAGCCATTCCCCTTCCCAACTGCTTACAAATGGGAGTTGGGGGATGGTAGAGCGTGTGTATATAGATTAATAGTAGGAAAGAAAATGAGCTGAATGCCCGACCAGCTTGGGATACGCACGAGTTTGTACGACAACTAAGTTCAGCCTTGTTTCCTTTTTTTCTTTTCTTCTCCGACATCTGAAGCTTTCTTCACCTGCTGTTCGCACGCACGCACGCACGCACACGAGCACGGGGATTCTGATGGTCAATAGGTTGAATCGATATTACGAAAAGCCCAACTGGATATAAGTATGTTTACATATATGATTAAATATGCTGTGTACCGCAACACGCTATGCTACCAACAGCACCACAGAGCTGTTCCAGGTTGATCGTCTCATCATGACGTGAACAATGCTACCGATAGCATGCCATACAAAAAACGATTTCTATGCAACTTGAGTGCCATAACTTTTTCAAAATATCCAAAGGTCACCCTGACCATCACTTTTAACTTCAAGGCAATATCGAATCTCTTCTACCTTGGCTCGGCAGCCTCGATATTATCCGCCTTCTCATCCGCGCCACCTTCCAACGCGAGCGGTGCGGCGGGTGCAGCGGAGCCAGATATGGCCGCAGCGGCCGCGCCGATGTCCTCGCGCCGGATGCCGCTGCGCTCACACATGCCTCGGAAGATACCGCCGTCGATATCCCAGAGCTCGAGCGGGGTGCCGAGCTCCGCGATGGTGCCGGCGTCCATGACGCAGATGCGGTCGTACCCGATGATCGTGCGCAGACGGTGCGCGATGCACAGCAGCGTCTTGCCCCGGAAGCTCGCGGCCATCGTGGCCTGGATCTTGTCGTCGGTCTCCATGTCGACGGAGCTCGTGGCCTCGTCGCACACGATGACGCGCGAGCCGCGGACGAGCGCGCGCGCCAGCGCCATCAGCTGGCGCTGCCCCAGGCTGAAGTTCAGGCCGTCCTCCTCCACGATGCTTTCCAGGTGGATGCGGCCGGGCTCCTTGTCGTCGGGGCCGGCGTCCGCGGCCACGAGGTCGGCCTGGCGCAGCGCCGACCACAGCTCGAGGTCCGTGTGCTCGGAGAACGGGTCGAGGTTGCTGCGCACGGTGCCGCGGAAGAGCGTGGGGTCCTGCGGGATGATGGCGAGCCGCGACCGCAGGTCGTGGAGCCCCATCGTCGAGATGTCGATCCCGTCGATCGTGATGTGGCCGCCCGAGATCTCGACCAGTCGGAACAGCGTCGACACGATGGAGCTCTTGCCGGCGCCCGTGCGGCCGACGATGCCGATGCGCTCGCCGCCCGCGACGTGCATGGACAGCCCCTTGAGGACGAGGGGCAGGTTCGCGCGGTACCGCATCTCGACGTTGTCGAAAACGATCTCGCCCTTTTCGGGCCACGAGGGCCGGACGTCAATGGTGTGCTCCGGCGCCTCCTCCTCAAGCTGCGTGCCGTAGTACAGCAGGCGTTCCACCGCGTTCATCCCATTCTCTACCTCGGCTAGCTGCCGCACGGTAAACTGCAGCATCTGCACGATGCTCAGGATGTAGGACAGAACCAGGCCGCCGATTGAGGGCGGCACGCTGAACCGAGATGTCACAACTAGTATACCTGTCGTGAACACCAGCAAGTTCCCGATGAGATCCAAGCGAATAGACAGCCACCGTTGGTTTGAGAATGTGAGGTAATAGGCCGAGTTCATCTCGTCGATGGCATTTCGGAGATCGCCCACGAAACGCTTCTGTAGTCCGTACGCGCGAATGGACGCCACGCCAGAAAGTCCTTCGCTGAATTTGGCGAAAACGACAGACCGGAGTACGGATTCGAAGCGCTTGACTTCTCGGGCCGACGCACGGTAGTACGACGCCGCCAGCACGAAGAAGATGCTCAGCGGAACGAGGGCAATGGCGAAATAATGGAAGAAAGCGATGATTAGTGCAAACACGGAGATAATAGTCGACAGGGTTAGGAAGTACTGCCTCATGGCATCAGTCAGATTGTTGTCCATCACATCGACATCCCTCGAGAACCGATTCGTAATACGGCCCAGCGGCGTCGTATCGAAGAAAGATATGGGAGCTCGTAACGTTCTCCTCACTGCCTGCCGGAGAAGGGTTTTGCTCGCTCGAGTCCCAAAGACTGTGAGCATGATGGCGAATAGAAACAGGAAGATTGCTTGAGAGGTTCCGAGAGCAGCGTAGACACCGATATAAACAGCCTCCGAAAATCCAAACTTGTCCGCTGTCCAGTACGAGAGCCATAGACTGGTCGCGATATTACCGCCTTGGGCAATTATTAGAGCCACGAAAACCCAAACGAAATTGAAGATGCTGCCGGACGCCCGCACGTAATTCGCATAAACTGACCACGGAACACTCGCAACGGCGCGATCCTCAGCCTGCATGAGTCCCGGACCCTTTCTCTTCTTCTTTTTGCCCTTGTCGGCAGTTTTCTCTTCAGTGGCCGCCTCTGGCTCCTCCTTCTTTTCCTCTAGGGTGGTTGTCTCCATTATGTGCTTGAAACCAGGCTCATTCTCCATTAGGTTATCGAAAGTGTCAACCGCACGAATTTTGCCGCCATCCATCCAAACAATACGATCGCAGCGATTCAATACCCAAAGTTGATGGGTGGCAAGAATTCGGCACTTATCTTTCAGTAGGCCGAGGATAGCGTTGTCCATGATATGTCGGCCAACGTGGGCGTCGACGGCGCTCAGAGGATCATCCATAAGGACAATATCAGCGTCAAAATAGATAGCACGGGCAATATTCAAGCGTTGCTTTTGACCGCCGGATAGTGTTATACCTCTCTCGCCAATCTCAGTCGCGTCACCATTCGGTAGCATATCCAAATCGGGCTGTAGGGCACATCTAATTTTCGAATTAGCTTGATAAGAATGAGTCTGGCATGGAATGGAGCTTACGCGTCGATGATCTGCTTGTACCACCCGCGATCCATCTCTTTGCCGAAGACAATGTTGTTACGAACCGTGGCATTTTGGATCCAGGCGTACTGTGGGCAGAACGCTCTTGAGGCGCCCAGGACGACCTCACCTGATGTCCTCCGCATGTCCCCAGCGAGCGCGGCAAGGAGGGAGGTCTTACCGCTACCCACCGAGCCTATGACGGCAATGAGTTCCTTACGACCAATCGCAAGGTTGAGATCTTCTAATTTGAAAGGTTCACGCTCCTCTGTCAATGTACTAGCTGTGTCGGAGTTTGTTTCTGACGTTTCTGCGCTCTTCTCTGACTTTGCCGGTTGCTTGGCGCCGCTTTTAGGTGCACCTTTCTTTCCAGCTGCCGCGGTCTTTTCCGTGTCTTGTGTGGGCGTACGCTCCCAGGTAAAACTCGCGTTGATCATCTCGACGGCATTCTCGTTCTCTGGTTTGAACACAGCAGTGTCCTCCTGTTCTTCGGAGACCAGAAACTCTTGAATCCGCTTAAGTGATGACCAAGCGTCGATAACTTGGCCAAGAACCAGAGGTAGCAGATTGAGTGGTAATCGGAGACCGTTGAAGAGTGCAAGCGAAGAAAAGACCTGAGCAGGTGCGAGACCATGGTCTGTAAGCGAGTAAGTGATGAAGGAGAGGAAAGATGCATATATGGGAAGCGACAAGCTGATGGAGTTGATGGCGTTACGAATTGCCAAGAGAACCTGGATGCCGCGGATCTCACGATCTCGAACCTCCTTCAGGCGCTCCAAGAAAGCACCCTCCCAGCCAAAGTACTTGACAAACCGAACCGATTGTAAGATTTCTTGGGTGAGGGCAACGCGTTGGTCGGTTATCTTGTTAATGAGTCCTCGGCGCCGGAACAGGCTCCGTATAGCCCGGGTCAAAGCCGGAATACCAATGACGAGAACAGCGAAGCCTGCCAGTGCGCTGTAGGACAGGTTGATAAGTAGAACGACGAGCGTGATGATGCATTGGATCGGAGCAGTCCACATAATATGGAACAGGGCAGAAGCTTGGTCGAGTCGATACGTGTCGACACTCATCAGATTAACGACTCGGCCATTGGTCCAACCCGCGCCATCACCAGAAATACCCAACTTATCAGCTTTCATTTCCATCTTAGTCTTTTTCTTTGGCTTGGTCTGCTTTTTCTTATTGCCCTTTGTGTCCTCTCCTTCTCCCTCTCCCTCTCCCTCACCTTCTCGAGCTGTGCCGTTCGCAATCGCCTTGCCGCCGGCCTTGGCCCGACCTGAGATTACCATGGACTTTTCAAAAATCAAACTGATCAATACGGCTCGAACCTGACCACCGATCATCATGCCGCGGTAGATAAAGTGGTTTGTTCCTAAACTCTGAAAGACTTGCATAAACGTTATACCTATAATCAGGCCAATGCCCCTACCTATGGGGGGCGGGGGAAGTCCCTTTTGCGAGTTATTCCAAGCATCCTGTGCAAAAGCGATAAGGTAACGCAGGACAAAGGGGGACAAGACTTGAAAGATGGAGGCGGTGAGCTGGCATATACCACCAACCCAGAACTCCCAGAAGAAGGTCTCGTGGATGGCCCATAAGAGTGGATATTTATCACCATTTTTTACCCGCCGCTCAAAGGACTCTATGCACTTCGTAGTCATTTTATCGGCTGACCGTTTGGGGTTCACCTTCCAGAGATCAGCCTGTTCCAGTGGCCGTTTGTAGCCAACCTGAAGTTGATTAGCATAAGTCTTCTTGTACGGACGCGTCACAGTGAGTATAATTCATCTAGGCCCTCCTGTGCTTTCCAATTACTTACGTTCATGAGCGGAGCCATCCATTGAAATGTCAGCCTGCTGAAGAAGCCGGCGCTTGCTTCTCTTGATTCCTGTTTTTCTTTAGGTACCGGGGGGACGGAACCCCATAGTAAGGGATTTGGCGTCTTATACCATGGCTTCGTAGACGCAGCTGGCACAGAGGTGCGAGTGGTAGTGCGAGTTATAGCGCTTGTATCGGTGGCATAGCTCTGAGTACGCTTTAACTCGTCTCTATTGATACGCTCCTCTAGTGACTCCTCACGACGGCGAATCTCCTCTTCGGGATCATCTTGGTCAACGTAAGGCGTAGAGGGTTCTGAGTTTAGCGGGGCGTCGGTCTCGACGAGAGGGTCTGCTGGCTTTGTCTCCTTTTCAACCGATTCGTTTGCCATAGTATATAGCGGTAGGCCGTCTTGCAGCACCGCCTATTGGCCGCGCAGGCGATGTAGAGTAGTAGCGCGCTAACGATCCCGTCGTGGTTTATCAAAATCTTGTGCGACAATACCGTGATGCTGGTAATAACGGTTTCTAGCTCGGAGTTAAAAAAACTTATAGGTGAATTAATCGGTTGCGTCAGAGTATGTAATTAACTAGCGGTGAATACATAAGTTGCAAACAAATAGCAACCAAGAAGATTATTGGTTAACAATGCAAATATTTAACAACTCGACAGACAGTAATGGTCAATTATTGGATATCTTCTCATGTAAAGTAGTAGGACAAGACAAGAACCGCATTGACGAGTCCTAGGTATGGAGAGGGAAGCGGGAACGGACTTCGTTGGACGGTTCGGCGGACGTTGGCGATACTTTCATTATGTATGATACCTTGATTCATCCAGCGGCCCCTCTTCCCTTCCGCTTTACCGATTCCACCTTGTAGGTACTTTGCTCTTGGCATTTGTTCTTAGTCACTTGTGCCCTTACTACACGCGGCTTTTAGATGCACTACCCGGCTCCGATCCCAGATGTGCCATTAGAAGAAACTGCTATGTCCCATGTCTTGCAGTAGCCAGAGCTACAGGGCTGGCTAGGCAGCCAACGGCACATCCACAGGCAGGGAAGAAAAAGGAAAAGAAAGAAAGGGAGGGTGATTTACTGGAGGCGCCCGTAGCGTCGACGAATGCGAAGCGCACTGGGCACTGTTACTATCTCGGAAGAGGCAAGAGGCAAGAGGTGGGAGACAAGGGTATCTCAAGTGGAATCATTAATCAGAAGGGCGAATACGTAACAGAAGTATACCATATACAAAGTAAGTATACGATTATCTGAATCTGCACATGCAAGTTGGATAGGTACCGGCATAATGATACGGAACATGCCAAGTTAGAACTAACAAGAACCGGAAAGCTTGAACTTCGCCTTTTCTCCATTTCTTTCTTTCGTGCATGTACCTAACTAGACTACAAAGTGTACTAATGTACTAAATGTAGTATCCCCATTATTCGGAATTCCCCTAGACTACATGTGAAGTACTGTAGGGCGAAACCCAGATGCCAAGTGCGTAACCTTGGCTGCCTGGTGAATAGTCTCGTTGTGATTACCAAGCAGAAGCTTGCAAACTTCGGCCAAGCTTCATATGGTAATAAAACTTTTGTGTGTTACTGGTGGGGTTTCCTAGGTCTATGTGGTTATCGTTACATGCTAGACTAGACGGTGCGGACTGAAATGAGCTATTGGTAAGGGTACAGAAAGCTTTGATTAACAAGCTGGGGCTAGGAGTTTTGGCGACCGGAGTTTGCGAACTGCAATGCCGATGTACACGGGCTAAATCCCGATGCTCTCGAAGTAGGGAAGTATAGGTAGAGACTTGCGAGTCCCACTAACCCGCTTCTGGGTCCCTGTGTTTACAAAGCATTCATGTATAAGCTGCAGCACTAACTCTTTACGTGTGTGTGCATGTATGCATGTGCACTCGGAGTATATGACGGACTTTCACACCGTTGGTTCATGATTACCATCACGGTAGATTTGTGATCTCCTGTCATGGTCTATGCGTCATACCGCATTCTTCACCGTCATCGGGCGGGCAGGACCAATGACCCGTTCCCTGTCAGCCGGATGTTGTGCGCTGGCATCTCTATTGTCCGGACTCGGATACCGCTGCTTACGATATCGTAGTCCTCTGCGGTTTGCTTTGTAAAATCGCCAGCAGAATATATCGCATACGGCATGCGCTCATTGTAGACTCGAATAAAAGACAAAGGATTTAGCAAATACAAACCCGGTTACAGAATCCAATATCTCTGTTTCTCGAGGGCTGTGGTACTGTTATGCCCTAGCCCCAATACTTATTTATCAGATATTGACGGGATGTGTTTTCTTCAAAGTCAACCTGGCAAAAATCCCGTACACATAGTATTCTTTGTTGGACTTTCATTCTGCTGCAGGTGTGTATTCAGATCTGTTTCACTTTTTGATTGGCAGAGCTATGTATTTGTAGGAGTATGTGCATGTAACATTCCCTCATCTTGCCTAAGCGGCTAGGCCTCTCAGTTTCGCATCTGGGAGCCTTACGGGGCTACAAGGGTGACACGAGCCATGAGACTCCCTATTCATACCATAATGCCCGCTACGGTTCCGAACACGAGCTCCGAAGGCATAGCTGGGGGCTCGGAATTATCGTGTGTGCTTTCATTAGTGACAAATTTTGCTGAACGGTGATGAACTGCTTGAATAGCTAGCAGATTGATAACTAGGATGCCATAAGTTTACCGAGTCGTCCAGTAGGCTTTTAGCAGCTTACCTGCAGTATAAATGGACGACATTTTCCATAAGTCCCTTGGAAATGCATGCCGCTAATTTCCATATGCTCTTCCAGTCTTCCTGCAGGTAGAGGAAAGATTACATTTCAACAAATCACCGCATCATTCAACAGGCAAGTAGCCAAAAGGCGATCAGGCAGCGAAATGTAGGTCTAGCCTCATCCAAGCCACTGCAAAATGGACAGGACTAGCAAACGTGCAAAGTTAGGCTTATTACTATGCACCGCTACCTTCTCTAATTCAAGCTGAGGCTTTTGATACCGTATAGCCATATCGGTACCGAGGCGACTAGGAAAGGACCAACTGGACCGGGGGGCATACGCAGCCACCAACAAAGTAATATCTGTCGCTAAAATCAACCGAATCATACCCTGCATGTCTGTCTGCCCCGCCTGTATGGGCTAGCGAATCCCTTTCCTGATCCCGACTTTCGTTCAACGTGACTTAACACACATAAGAGGTGTGATGAACTTATCTACACTATCTGACGCCCTATTAAATAGTGGAATGTTGGGGGGCGGGTTTTGGCTAGCCGGCAAAGGGAGGCAAGATCTAGTTATTTCAGCAACCCCGTTACGAAGTAGACCAGCCGTTTCTAGAACCTGAACCGAACTTTTGCTCTACCTGGCACATGGGTTGATAAACTTTTCGTTTTATTTAAATTCCGAAAAGGAGAAATATATCTGCGCAATAGCGCTATATGCCCCCTGGGTAGTTATTCGGTACAATAAGTGTAAAGGCAGCCATACACGAAGTTTTTTCCCAGCAAACGTATCGCGCCGGTCAGCTCAGATCACTTTTTATTCTACCGATGGACTTTTAAGCAGTATAGGGAAATTATAATGTAACAAATGGACTAGGTAACCGTTCGTTGCGTAGCCGCATGCATGCCCAGCTACCTGATTTTCCAGATCCGTCATTGGATAACAGTTTCAGGCTCTTCGTTTCCCAAAATCCGGGCTACGTAATCTTACAACTGCACTGCAATTGTAGCGTCCTCGCTATTCTGAAGAACCAACAACCCATAATTTCCATCATGCATAGTGTCTATAACCAAATCAAAAGGGATAAATCCATACAGCTATGATGAACCCATTCAAACAACATACCGGGGTGCAGCAGCACATAAGCATACGGACGGAACCAGCTTATGTACCTAAACTCATAAAGGGTTTCCATAAAGGCATCAACGCTCTTCTGACTTAGCTCAGCCAAGTCGAGTTCGAGTTGAACAAGGTCCTACATCGTCGAGAAGGTTGGCAGAGTGACAAACAAGCAGCGCGACTGAATATATCGCATTTCCTACTCTCAAGTCTCGGAGAAGCCGTAGAAGAATTTGTACCCGCCAATCCTTGGTTTTTGTACAAAAGCTCCTCCCTGATATGCTCGTCTACATCCGTTCCTCCCTCGCTGGAGGGAAGTAGGAAGCATGTGATAGTTTCGTGCGTTGTATTGAATTTTGAACTCAGGAGGGCGCAGGTAAGGTACATACGTGCGTGCGTCGATGTATTTTTAACGCTTGCGAGAAAACAACGATGAGCCAAACTAGTGTATACCTAACAGCAGGACGGAATCACTGTCTTTCTGCGTAGGTATGAACTCTCGGGTGTATACCTTAGTACAGTGCCCTCCACGGCTATCATTGCCACCATAAACATCTTGCCCAAATCTTCGCTTTTGTGATACTCTTACATGAAAGTGAACCTTTTCCATCTAAAGGTGAATAGGCTGTCCACGGGCGCCTTCTTTAGCCATACCTTGCTAGTTCTCATAAACGCCGCGCAGAAAGAAAAACGACAGAAATGGATTGTAAACTGTTTACAATCAGTAGGAAGGGAGAGAAAGTCGTAATAATGTATATATGTAAGGTCAAATCAAGAACTCTCAGTGTCCTCGTCGCCGTCAAGACCTAGTAATGTCTTATCCACATCATCAAGTTCCTCGTCGTCATCTTTCCCCTCGGCCTCAGGCTCCTCTGCGCCACTGTCGATGCCGAGGAGCTCCTTGTCGACGTCGTCTAGGTCGTCGGCGTCTTCCATGATTACGTCCCCGTTAGCGTTGCTAATGCTGCCGTTGACACTGGCCTTTCCATTTGGCCTGAACTTTCTAATCTGTGCTTTATCTGGGCTGTCCACGCCATCGAGCTCGATTGGCGCATCCGGTAAAGCCTCGTCTGAGATCCGAACGACGGCACGTCGCTTGTTCGGCGAGATAACCCCTAATTCGGGTCGACCCTCCCACCGCCTGAGCCGTCGGTTGGCTCTTCTGATCGCTGCAGCAAACGATGCAGGCTCTTCACCAAAGTCATCTTCCTCATGTGCGAGTTGGCAAAGACCACCAAAACCTCGATCTCGAAATTCGGATTTGCTGCTTGTGTATCTCAAATCCTCCTCGTCGCTGTCTGCGAATGGGTCTGTCATGGCGTCTAGGCGGCGTTTCGTACGAATTATTCCTCCCTCCTGCCGCCGCATCTTTCGGGATGCGTGATGCTGCCGTCGTAGACCGCGGTCCAGAATATATTCCACACGCTGACTTCGGTTACGCTCCACGGCCAGTTGATGTGCCGTAGGAGGTCGCGGCTTTCGTGGGACAATGCCTTCACCACCAGCATGGGATCCAGGACCAGCAGGTGAGGAGGCCTCAAAAATCTGATACTTCAGAGAAGCGCCGCCGCGACGCCCGGTATTGTTGGCACCGAGGCGGGATAGAGCTCGGGGGGGTGGAGTAGATCGGGTACTATCCAGGTCTGACTCGTGCTTAGAAGGTCGGATGCGTGGTAGTATTGCGGCTGAAGGGCTCTCCTCGATAAGAAGCTTAGCCCTCGACCCTCGCTTAGACTGGTGGTCAACTATGTACGCTTGATCTGCAGCGATGATCTTGGCTCTATGACTTTGCTTCTCGCGCCCAAACTCGACTTCTTCTGGGGAATCGATATTCTCCTGTGCTTCTTGTTCTTCTGACATCTCTTCCATCCGAGGAACCCCTTGGTTTGCTAATCCTAATTCGTAGTCAACACCAGCTCCAAATGGGTTCTCTTCGCAACCCTCTTCAGTAAAGTCGGATTCGAGATACTGCCACATCAACCACAGGAACGCCCTCGCACGCGACGGGCTGGTGTAGTTCGTCTTCATAATGAGGTCATGAAATTCACCACCGGCAGGAAAGTGTAGTTCAGCGACCTGGGTTGCTTGGGAGCATATAAGAAAGATAAGGTTAACAGGGTTCGATCGCGGTGACTTGAGGTTCTTGAATTCGGCCAGGTCATGAGGTTCAGGCCGGTCTTCAGCAGCGCCTTTCAGGATGGACTTCAACCTTGGAGCATCTTGCAGTTGCTTGTACGCGGAGGCATCTTGGTGGGCTTGTAATGATGGGATGGCATGATAGGTTCTTAGCTGAGCTCGCATTTCGGGGAAGACTAGGAGGTATAGGTTAGCACAACTCTTTCGCAGGGAATGGGTGAGAAAGAGCAACTGTACAGTTCAATGTAGTATTCATACGGCCGACATTGACAAGCAAGCAGACCATGGCCATGCCCTTCGCAGCCTCGCGATCACTAAGCAGCTTATCTCGAAGGACTTTGCTGGTCTTGCTGCTCCTCGCCATGGTGTCAATGTACAGATCGGCGAAGCTCTGCTTTTCCGAGGAGCCAGGTTCGTAGCTATTGGTGAAGACCTTTGTGTCGTCATCGAAGACGGCGCGAAGAAAATCGTACTGGATGTCTCGTCTCCACAAAGGCTCGCCATCCTCTTTCTTGAGATGCCTGATCTTTCCGATGACTGGAAAAGACCCACCCGCGGCACCAGCAGCGGCGGCAGTAGATGCCCTGGATTTCCGCTTTGTTCCGTGCGAGGAATCGGGACCGATCATGCTGGAGTCGAGGTTGGCTTCTGGTGTACCATCTCTTGGGGTACCAGCAGTACTAGACGGCTGCGACCAGCGGACCGGAGGGTCGGGGGACCCTTGGCTCGATGCCATCGTGAAGTCGGGCGATGAAGATGAGCAAGAAAAGAGGGGAAAAAAGATGCGTCGCTGATAGATAGTTGGGGAAATGTTAGGGGCTTAGAAAAAGCGTGGGCGGGTTGACGGTTGCGCAACACAAGAACTGGGCAAAGCAAACTCCAAATCCGGGTATCGCGCGTTATAATCTGCTATGCGATGCAGGTACGAAGTACTGCTACTGTAAATGGAAAAAAGAATGGGGATGGCTATTGTTCCATCGTGCAGAGAGCGGCCACGGGAATGAGGCTTCCTCTGTTTGCGGGTTGAATGGGCAAACTCAGTTTTGGCGTGGGCGAGTCATCAGGTTGGTGCCCTGTTGCGCGTTAACTTTTTAAACCTGTTCTCATCTTGTACCTACTTACCCACGTTCTAGGGATAGGTAGATAGCCTTGCTGAGGGTATTCGTGCATGAGCCAGCTCCAAAGCTTCCATGCACCCACGATTAGCCACCTTTGCTAGGTCCACAGCCACATACGCCTCACCACAGCAAAGAAAGGTTAGCCAGCTGAGCAGGTGACCTTTAAGGGTAGGCTTTTAATAGCTGAGCTACAGTATTCATGGTGAGCGGCATGCCGCATACCACCAAACCCAACGCCTTTTAAACATACTTATTTTTCTGGACGTGAGTCTAAGGTCTACTACTCAAACTCGCTTGGCAAAAATTGATCACTGTAAATTTTCCCATTGGTTGTACGATAGCAGTGGCACGCCACAATCAAATCACAACAGTTTCGTACTTAGATACCGAATTGAACATAAACATCAAATAATCACGAACCCGCATTCCATGGAGATTGCTATTTTACTGACAGTTACAAATATAAGTTTTAACATCTTATTACGGAGAACAATAATCCTAGTTGGAGAAGAAAAAACTTTTTTATTTAGGAACACTCAGTGCGTCGCAAATGGATCTTATGCTGGTCCACCACGGCGCGAAGAACCTGCAGCTAGGTTCTTAGCCGATATCTGCAAAAGGGCTATCTAGTAGGCAGATGGAATCTCATCTGGTCCATATGCTAATATCGTTGGAGCAGGCCCCAGACATGCTCTGTGCATCTCAAAGAGGTCTGGAAACTGTACCTGATCACCGAGACGCCGTTTTTGTTTTCTCGCGAACTACCGATATTACCATTCTATGTCCATAGCCCGCCCCGGAGAGATTCCTACCGTCGGAGCAAGCTCTCGTGCGAGAGCAGTACCGATTCGAAAACCAGAAGCCGTCTATGAAAGATACCGGCAACATATCCGCAGCCATAGGGAACATGTAATAAACCGTTCTATGAGGATGCAAACAGAATTCTCATCTCCGTTCAGACGGTAAAAGCAAGAACATCGAAACGGAGATCGTCGTCATCATCGTGAAAAGCATCGGTCGAACTTTTTTTAGGACCAACGAGGTTCTAATAGATGAAGAAATGTCTTCAGAGACTCTTAGGTCAAGGCCCATCCTTGGCCTTGAAACGTCTCATGCAGCTGCTCGGATGCAATCCCCGCAGTCGTCTATGGGTATCAAGTCGTGAGGGGACACGAATGCGCAGCCGTAACAAAGACAAATGCCGTCTATCGTATGATAGAGTTCTATGCCATAGAACTCAAACCTGCGGATCCTGAGTGGCCGTAAATGGCATGTGCCGTAGAAGAAATGAGGTCGGAAACAGTTGTCGACCAGATGGTCAGCAACGTGATAGTCGCCGGTGCGCCGAGACCTTGTGTAAAAGCAGTAGAAAATGTGAAGCAGTAAACGAAGTCCAAAGAAATCTGTATGTACTGCACACTCAGTGCACCCGTCCCACTCATTAGTGATCTTGCGAGTTCTTCGCAGAGCATCTAAGTGAGCACCTGCCGGGAATTGCAATGATTGTGAAGTTTACCACCAGGAAGCCTGGCCACCAGGACCACCAGGGTTGCCGTAGCTACCACCACCATAGCCAGGGCCACCACCATAGCCGCCACCACCGCCGCCGCCGCTGTATCCAGGATTTGGGGGACCACCGTAGCCACCGCCGTTGTAACCACTTGAAGCCGGGGGAGGGCCACCAAAGCCGCCACCACCGAATCCAGAACCGCCGCCGCCACCACCACCGCCACCGTACTTTCGGAAGTCACGGTTGGCGCCCTGGCCACGGCCACGGCCTCCACCAGATCGACCACCTCGGCCACCACCGAAAGAGCTTTCTCGGGCAATGGTCTCAAGGAATGCCGGTACCTCCTGGTTGGCTTCCTTAAGTAGATCAATTAATTCACGAACCACACCACGGTTACCGCGGTTGAAAAAAGCAGTCGAGTGTCCAGTATTGCCAGCACGGCCAGTACGACCAATTCGGTGAACATAATCATCAATATCTGTAGGTAGATCGTAGTTGACGACATGAGTGACGTTCGGAATATCCAGACCACGCGCCGCCACAGCTGTAGCAACAAGGATTGGGCATCGTCCATTACGGAACATTTCTAGAGCACGCTCGCGCTCGCGCTGGGTACGATCACCATGAATTGAGGTAGCGGGAAAATTCTGGTTGATCAAGAAGTCGGACAACGAATCAGCCATACGCTTCGTCTCAACGAAGATAAGGGTTAGACCGCCGCCATGAGTATGCAGGATATCCAGGAGGACGGAGCGCTTGTCAACGTCCTCTACATACTCAACCTTTTGAGTAATGTTTTCGGAGGTAGAACCGACACGGCCAACGGACAGAAAAACGTAGTCTTTCAGGAAGTCGCGGGCCAGCATCTGGATATCACGTGGGAATGTAGCTGAAAACATGAGGGTTTGACGGTTCTGGACAGTAGGCATATCTTCGCCTTCTACAATACGACGAATCTGAGGTTCGAAACCCATGTCCAGCATACGGTCAGCTTCATCAAGAACCAAATACTTGATGTTCTGGAGAGAGATGCGACCTCGCTCAATAAGGTCCACAAGACGTCCAGGCGTGGCAACCAAAAGATCACAGCCCCTTTCAATTTGGCGGAGTTGAGAGCCGATATCAGCACCACCGTACACAACGCAAGGCCGAACCCAAGAACGGTACGCGAATTTGCGAGACTCATCGTAGATCTGCGAAACAAGCTCACGAGTTGGAGCAAGGATCAGAGATGTGGGATAGGCCTTTCGCTGACGGCCGTAACCGCCGCCAGGGGCACTGACAGGAACAACAGACGGGCCAGTCAGAAAAGCCTGAGAGAGGATAGGGAACAAGAAACCACCCGTCTTTCCCGAACCGGTCTGAGCACAGGCCATAAGATCTCGACCACCCATGACGATGGGAATCGAATACTTTTGAACGGGGGTGGGGACTTTGTAACGGGCGAGCTCAATGTTGCGAATCAGGTGCTCATCCAGAGGAGGGTTGCTGAATGAAAGAACCGGCTCGGGGACATCATGACCAGAAGCCTCAACAGGAATATCATCATATTTCTCGAAGTTGATACCGGTATGTTGCTTAGATGGATCGTCGGGGGTGCCAAACAGGTCGCGCTCTGCACGAGGATTCGGAGGCCCCGGAATATGCTTGCCGTCTCGCCACTGGCCGTCGCCAGAGCCTCTAGCATGGCCGCCGCCTCCAGCAGCGGGACTGCCGTATGCATTGCGATCGAAGTTACGGTTGTTGTTCCAACCGCCAGGACCTTGTCGCTGCTGCTGCTGCTGCGGAGGCTGTGGCTGCTGGGGAGGAAAGTCGGGAGTAGGTGCCCATCCTCCAGGACCGGGACGGGCATCGAAGCTATTGTTACTATAGGAGGTATTAGTGGTGGGATGAAAGAAAGCAATAGCAGAATTATGACTATGAGGCAAAAGTTTGCCGACAATGCAGAAAAATGCGACAAAGGATAAAAAAGAACTTACCCAGCCCATGCACTGTTATTGAGTCCATTCATAGCAGCAGGTGAAGGTCCAGGAGGAGGGGGCATGGGGGCATTACCACCAGCGGTCATCTTCCCTCGCATGTGAGGAGGGATGTAGGATCGACCGCCGGCAGGAGGGGCCTGCTGGTCGTTCAGGCTCAAGCCGTTCATGTTAAGCTGTTCTGCCATATTGACAACGAGGGAAATGGCAGGTGTGACAGAGGTGAACGCTTTTGTTTGCGGGAGACTGGTTGTCGTTCGTTGACAAGAGATTGTTGGTTTGAGCGGAAAATTTTTCGTCACGGTGCCCGGCCGATGATGTCTCTCAAGAAAAGAACGGAGTTGTTCTCCTGCTAAGAGAAATATGAGATGGCAGAGAACGAAAAACAAATCAGAAAAGATAAATTATGTGCAATTCGTCCTTGAATACACAAGAGACCCGATGCGTGATGATGAAGAAGGATGGGAGGATAGGTGGGTGTGTGGGAGAGTGTGTGAGAGAAAAGTGAGTGGAAAGAATGTTGCCGGTCTTTCGCCCAAGGGCAAAAAATTATTAGGTATCTGTGACCTGCAGGCTCGGGCTGTGGTAGTATTGGTGGATGCTGGAGGTATCCGTAATAAGGTACCTCTGGAGTCAGCTGCAGATAGGTACTTGTAGCCTCAACCCACTAGGTATGTCACCCTTGGGATTTTGCAGAGGAAAGGGATCAAAATCAAACGATTCAAAGAAATTTGAAGACCTAAAACAAGTATTCTGATAGGCACTTTGTTTACTCTTCTCATGAAGCGTAAATTCCCCAGGAATGGAAAGGGAAGTTGATATTGCAGTTTATGAAAGAAGAGAATGGCAAGAGATTGTAGGGTGCGGACAGTGAGCACCAAGCAACTGGGATGGAAAGGGGCGACAAGTTAGTACCTGGTGGGCCTGCAGTGCGCTTAATGATACTGGGTACAAGTGGTGGCGAAAAAAAGGGAAAATCTTAGCACTCTGTTAGCGGTGCACTTGCTGCAGTACACCTAGTAGGAGCAGCGACTTCGGGGAGAAAATCTATCATGGTAATAATATTCGTTTAGCAGCCGAAATGCAACATAGGCAAGTTGGCCGAGTGGTTATGGCGGAGCACTCAAGTTTAAAACTTACACTATCAAATAGTGGTGTATTGCTCTGGGGCAACCCGCACGCGTTCGAATCGCGTACTTGTCAATTCCTTTTTTTCAAACTTTTCGTTGGTAAACTCTTTTTTATCATCCTAATTCTAAAAACATCTAAATTCGAAGCTGGTTCTGTTAACTTAAGGCATTCTTAGCTGCAAAAGGCACAAAAGAACAAGGTGGGGAAGTGAGCAGGAGGCGGCATTAATATAATGATACCTATGGTAGGGGATCTACTCCGTACCTCTGTAACATAATTCTAGATAGATACTTGGCTCTATTGATGTCAAGGCCTAGAACTCGTCTAGACCCTGGTTGTTAGCGAACTGGGAATAGATCCAGTGACAAAAAGTATTATGATGCTAGACTACAGGTGAAACAGTCATTTCTAGGATAAAGTACGACAGCAGCTGTGATCTCACAACGAATCTGGTCATGAAAAATAGTGTACATTCGTGACTCTAGCTCTGACTCTCGGCCATAAACGAGTCATGACTCTCGATTAATGAGGTTTCATAGGATGTCATTTGGTTTGATAGTGAAGGCACACCGACTCATTCTCCGTTTACGGCGACTTCTGATCTTTCCCTCTTTTACTATTGCAGCCTGACACTCAAGGCCCCTAGCCCACGTTCATACTGCTGGGAATAGGTTGCTGCAGTCACTGGTCGATGCGCAGTGAGGTAATTGTTACATATCGGGCACGTGTAGCCTACGCCTCTTCGGCCTAAATTGGACCTATCACTCAGAAAATATACGTAAGATACGGATTAATATGTTTAACACTTGGGATAACCCCACCACACCCATCAACATATCTCTGTATGATTAGATATCGTGTATAGAATACTGATGACGGCCTATGGCCCTATAGCAAATTTCGCCGGGATCCTGATAAGACATTCTTTCCTACTATTATACCAAACTCAGGCATATGTGTTACAGACATCTTGTGTCGAGGTTGTTCAAACATACCCGTGACGTGTGCATCATATAAGCAGACCAAGAGTACCTCCTCCTTGGTATGTTAAATAAGGCTGGCTTGCCTGCAGCTCAAGGCTATGCAGGGCAAGAATACCAGAAATGTAACTCTACGTGTACTCCTGGAGGGATTTCTAACACACCAATGGGAACATTTCCTGCAACGTTCAGGAGCGAGGATCATGCAGCAGCAGAGTCTTACAGTCCGTGGTTGAGCACCTCTGAAATCCCCCAAATCCGACAGAAGTCCTATCGGGAGGTGTCGTCAACTGTCCCTGCAAATGCACAAATACACTAGCTGCGCCCGCACACCGCCGATCAAGCGTGCCTCATGCAAATCCGTTACTGCACATCTCGAGCCTCTGTCTGGCGGACGCGCGTTTTCAAAAATGTGCTATTGCTCCGACTCTAGAGATTTTCAATTTATTTTATCTTAGTCAAGTAGGACTGCGACCAAATCATACCGTATTCGACGTCGAAACATGACTGTTTGTAGCAAGTATTGCCGAATAATACCTCCCAAGAGCCCAAAGACCTGTTGCAGTATATCATCATTACCGAACGCATTAGTTCGTCCAGTAGCCCTGATCACTGTGGTGAGACGCCGATTCTAGTTTTGTACGTGGTGTGATTCAGGCCGCAGATATGTCACTATTGATAGGCTTCCAGTATCACGAAGGTGGGGTGGCTTTGGCGTTAGCTACTAAGGTAGACAGACTTCTGTGTTTGGTCACTTTGGTACCTCGTCACTAAATACTTGCCTCTTGTCACTCTCTGTTTATGCCCTGATCTAGCATGTGCTAGGTTTTTATTGGCGAGATAGATGAGCTTATTGCTTCTTGGCCTTTCGTGGTATTGGGCCTAGGTCTAAAACCATAGGGTCATTCCTATCTCGCCTTGTCTCTAGATAATTGCTCAGGGCTTGTTGGGGTCCATATCGCAAAGTCTGATCTCATTTGGCACTCACGAATAAATATCCTGCAAGGAGTCATTCCAAATGCTTGATCACTTACTAGCAGTGATCCTAGGCTTTTTCCAGCTCGTAATCTTAGTATACACAAGTATTTAGTCCGGCCATCTCATTAGGCGCTCTTGACTATCTTGTCGTCGTTGAACTCGATATCGCGGACTCCATCCTTGGTCACTGCCTTGACTAACATGCCCTTAAAGTCAATAGGTAACCGTCTCTTCAGCTCGTCCGTGCACATTTCGAGGACTTTGATCCCCTGTACTAAAGTCATATCCGGGTGATGGTGCTTATCCAGGATCGAGAGGCAATAATATTGCGCATAGCCGTGAGCAGCGTAAGGGACAGGCGCCAGCGCCGCTAGGTAGTCTAGCCAGAACAGGCTGGGCTTGTGGGTAATAGGGTCGACTCCTCCGAGGAGCAGGTTCACATTGTAGGGCTTTCGTGACCGCAGGCTCGTCGCAAGTTCACCGCGCACATAGTGCGCAAGTGCCGTGGGAGACAGGTCGGTCTCATTTCGCATCGAGTAGAGCTGGGCATTGGCTTGAATGTACTCGGAGAATTGAACTGTACAGTCAGTTAGTAGTTGTCGAGATGTTACTTCCCTCGAAAGGAACATGCCTGTATCGCCAGCTTCTCCAGAAAATGCTACCAAAGTGTGCTTGTTCAGCTGTTTGGTTTTATCGTCGGATGCTTTAAGGATAGTCGCGCCTCGCATGGCAGCTTTTGAGGCTGCGATCAAGGTGAAGTCCTTGCCCGTAATTCCCAAGAGCACCTCCCTAAGATTGAGAGGTTAGTTACTGGCATAATGCCGGGACAGGCTACGGGTTGTGGCTCTTACATGCTGAGAGGACACAACGAGAAAGGGAGCTTTGGATCCTGTTATTGACTTGTCGTGGCAAAGCAAAGTGGTTAAGGCCTGTCCGCTGCTGTTGTGTTTATCACAAGATTTGTATGTCGCCTCGAGGAAGATGCAGCTGCGAAGAAGCGGTGGTGGGCTTTCGTGGGCTTTGGTGAAGCTTCTAAGATGCTGCAATCAGCAAGAAGTTACCGAACGAGATCACATAGACGCGCAAGGAAGCTACCGCCTAGTCAGCCTCATGAGCTCCAGCATGGAACCGAACCAGGCGGGTCGAGCACTGTGAACTGCAGGTGCTGGGGCGTCGGAAGCTACCTTAATAGGTACCTACAGTACTGTAGGTATCTTACAAGCCACAGTCCCACTGCTGTTGGTCAGCCCCACTTCCCGCTACTATGCTTTGCTTGCTGGTATGTATAATCTGTATTGTGCTTATCGCTTATCGACGGACCTTTCCTGAACTTTTTTTTGGCGGCAGCTCGTTTCCTAGAGATATTGTCGAAAGACACCGAAACCGGCTGTCAATCCGAGTTAAGCTCCAACACTCCTCGAGATGTCGTCCTTTTTCACCGTCCCAGGGGCTCAGAAGAAACGAAAGCGAGCGACCACCGACGGCCCCTCGAGGAAAAGAGCATCCGGAGCGCGCCCCGCCAGGTCGCAAGCATCCGGGAAGAGAGTTGAACGGGACGAGGAAATACTCTCAGAAAGCGGTTCTGACGAACATATTGAGGACACCGAAGATGATGGGGCCTCTACCTCAAGCTCTGATGACTCTGAACACGAGGAAACTGCAGCTGAAAAAAGATTGAGATTGGCTTCTCAATATCTATCTCGGGTGCGAGACGAAGTCGACACTACCGGTTTTGATGCCGAGGAAATCGTAAGATAACACCCTATTGTGCAATTGAATAGTCAAACTACGCATCGGCTATGCTAACCCTTTACCGTAAGGACAAAGATATGATTGCTGCTCGTTTGGAGCAAGACGTCTCAGAATCCAAGGGCAAAGTATTTCGACGGATCGCTTCAGACCTGGCAATCGAGTCGACAACACACACCCTATTTACACATAATGCTTACACCACAACGTCGGTCGCTATCTGCGATCCCTTTATTTATTTGGTCTCGAAAGGGAGCGTTCTCGTAAGTGATATATGGTGTCTTTTATTTCCCTTCTTGGCAGGTTCAGGAGCTCTCTACTCTTGTTTGCGCTTATGTACTTCTAGATCACATGAGATCTCGATCGTAAATAGTAATTACTGAAACTTGATTTCTGTAGATACAATACCGGCTACAGCCATTGTCTGAAGACCAGTATCCCCAAACTACTCGAAAAAAGCCAAAGCGTCAGGCACCCCCAAGGAGGAAACCACAAAGGGTTGCTCTAGTGAAAGGTAGCCACACGAGAGCTAAGGACAAGAACTATAAAGGTCATGTTGATGAAATCCTCTGCGTGGCTGCGAGTCATGATGGAAAGTTTGTTGCAACTGGCGGCGCTGATCGAAGATTGATTATTTGGTCGACAAAAGGGCTAAAGCCTCTGCGGGTTTTCACGCATCACAGGGATGCCGTAACAGGGTTAGTTTTTCAGAGAGGAACAAATACGCTCTATTCCGCGTCGAAAGACCGCACGCTGAAGATCTTCGTACGTTTAAAAACCTCGTCTATTTGAGCACGGGCTGTATTGCTGATCTCCAGGAAAAGAATATCGATGCGCTCGCCTACGTGGAAACCTTGTTTGGGCATGGAGATGCGGCCGTGGATATTGACGCACTGGCTCAAGAACGCTGTATCTCGGTAGGAGCTAGAGACCGAACAGTTCGATGTGAGTAGTCTTCGTTATTGTATCCACTCCCTCTGGTATGCCAAGGTTTGCCTATGCTGTCTTGAAATTGGTCGATAATTTACTCTTTGCCACCGACCTTCACTTTCATTTTCTCCAAGGACGGCTACTAAAACCCTCATAGTATGGAAAGTGTCGGATGAATCGCAACTAGTTTTTCGAGCTAGCTCTGGAACAGGGGCAGATAGAAAGAAGCAGCTCGCCTTGGGCAAGGTAAATCGTTTCCATAGTCCCCTCCCTCCTACCTATTTCTTCATTTTGGTGGCCCAGGGGCAGAATATACTCCTTTAGGGGTCTTTACTACTATTAGTTCTTGCAAAATCCGAAACTCTAGAACCCAACCATATATGAAAAATACTGACTCTTGATTTCTTTAGAGTCCTTATTCGCTTGGTGAGACCGGGAGCCTTGATCGGGTCGCCTACATTGATGACAGCCATTGGGTCACCGGCTCTGATAATGGAAGCATCTCGCTGTATGTAATAACCGAGCCATTTCCTTTTCATATTGGACGTCGTTGACTAGAAAAGCCCCTATTTGGGGCTGTTTCTCATTACAAGAGCTTTGCATTCCCTCTTGTTTCCTCTATTTGCCAATTAGAGTAGAATTTACTGACTTTTGCAGATGGACGACCTCAAAAAAGAAGGCGCTCTTCGTTATGCCACTAGCTCATGGGGTAATTTCAGTGTTTCATTTCCCACGTCAATAAGGGGTATGGGAGTAAATTTGCCTAGCAAGGGAATATTCACCCCCATTGCTCCTCCATGCTCCCGAAACCAGTGTAAACCTCACTCAGTATAGGAACTAATGACTCTTAATTGCGTAGCTAGAAGACCCGATACGTCCTACAGTAGCTTCCTCGGAAGAGTTCCCAGATGCCACCAGAGTTGTTCCTCCACCCCAGCCAAGGTATGTTCGCTATCGCTATATATCAAGTGCAGTTGAAGGTTTAAGCAATCTGACTCAATTTTAGATGGATAACCAGTCTCTGCGCGCTCCCCTACTCCGACCTAATCCTCAGCGGCAGCACGGATGGCTACGTACGAGCGTGGAGGTTTGATGAAAAAGAGAAGCGGCTGGAACCAGTCGGAATACTTGGCAATCCAAATCACAAGCTTAGCACAGAAGCTCATATAACTAAGACCTCTAGAGATGAAATGGATCTCAGCAATAACAATGAGGATCGCGGGCTTATTAATGACACTAACGATGTCAACGCGGGAAAGACTGAGCTGTATAGAATCAAAGGGGTGATCAACGACCTCTCCATAATAAAGAGGGGTACGGGTGATAATGAATCCCTGACAGTTGTGGCCGCCGTCGGCAAAGAGCACCGGCTCGGGAGCTGGTCGAAGATGAAAGGGGCTAAAAACGGAGCCGTGGTCTTCGAGATCCGGAGGAAACCGAAGAAGAGCGGTATCACAAATGGCATAAATGGAGCGGAAAAGATATCAAACGGTGACTAAAACCCATCAGCCAAATGTCCAGAAGCTAATTAATTCCACTACCTCTGTTTCCAATGTTCAAACTGAGATAAGCGGAGAATGAAAGCATCCCGCTTAGGTAGATAGCAGTCGTTTACAAGATGCTGTATAACGTGGCTCACTAAAGATGCTACGCTAGAGTTAGCATGGCTGTATGACACCCTGCAGAATATACTATGATGCACTCATGGCAATAGATTACACACCGAACACTTGGTTGATCGCTTCGTGGAAAAAACTACTTGTTCACAATCAGTAATGGATTTAGCAGATCTATATACAGCACCTTCGGTCTAGACGCACATGAAATCAATAATGCCCTTTTTACTTGATAAGAAAGTGCAGGGGGGCTTTCTTCATATTTCGCATGACGTGGAAATTGGTACATTAACCAAGTAGGCAGTTGATAGATTTGATCATAGTTGGACTAGATATATGCTACCCTGTAACACCACAGTATGTTTAAATAATTCAAGTACCCCTGAATCACCTAAGCTAGATTCTTTTTTACCCTCTTCTTTGTACCTAACGACCAGAGTTTAATAACCGAAGGCCACAGCACCTCATAGTCCAAAAGGTTTTATTTTATTTTATTTTAGCTCGCCATTCCACTTACGAGCCTCTCACGCGACATCAGCTCTGCATATGCTCGGCAATAACCTTATATTCCTTTCTTTTCTTCGCTTTCTTCTTGAGTTTGTTCCTTACCTTGCCGATAGCGTGAGCTAGACGCTGGAAAACGTAGTTCTCCGCGATCCAGGCCAAGACAAGGTATACAATTCCGAGCACGAGGAGCGTGATCTTGAAAGACGTGCTGATGCGGGTCAGCTGCATGAGTTTGCGCAGCCACCGCGCCGGCGCGAATACCATGTACAAGGAAATGGCGAGTGCTATGATAATGGTCGTCATAAAGGGGTCTGGGAAAGAAGTTAGATTATTGAAGTTTCTTGGTCTTTCTGGCTTCTCGATTGAGACATGTATTTGGGTTTGAGAAGAATTTGAAACGAAGGGAAGCACAAATTGATATATGAGCTACATCGATAAGAAATATGAGGTACTCACAATTTTGTGTCATTGATTGCCGGAAGGGTATCCCAGCGTTCAGTACGACGCCAATGAAGATGTACTCGAAGCAAGACACTAAGAATAAGGCAGTGTTTTCTGAGTTTTTAATGTTGGACTTCTCAGGATTCACATGTGGTGGAATGTACCTAACAGTGAATGCAGTTTTAGTGAAACTAGACTTAGAAACAAAAAAGAATTCCCAGGACTGCGTACCATTCCTGCTCTCTTACAATGAGAAACGCAGCAGCTTGGATGAGTATGCAGATGGCCATCTGGCCTAGTAGTGGGGTGAGGACCTTTCGTGATACTAGGTTGGCCGTTGGCCGCTTCTTGCTTAATACCGGGTATGGTCCAGACCAGCCCACTGTTAGGACACGTTAGCACATTGGATCTTGCCTGCTGCTATCCGAACTAAACTTACTGAAGATGGCAATGGGCAATATAAGAAGGACATCGATGAAAAGGAACTGCAAAGGCGCTCGTTAGCAGAGACTCTCGGGTACGAAAGACAGTAATCCTAACCTGAAAATCACCCAAATTCGAGGCTGATGCGTAGAGGAAGCTGACTGAGGTGAATTGGATCGCGGAGTACAGACTCATGTACTTAAAGCAGCTAAAACTGGTGACAAGCGCAGCTCGACCTTCTCTGTCTAGTAGTGAGCACCATATAAGCCTGGCTAACGGTGTGAGAAGCCTTGAACAAACCTAATAACGTCTGGAACGCATCGAATGTCGAATACCCTTGAGGTAAATGGTGCAGCTACCGATGCCTCCGCTTCTGAAAGGGATATTCCAACGTCTGCAGCTTTCAAGGCGCCACAGTCATTGGCTCCGTCGCCACAGAATCCGCAACAGTAGTCAATACTTTGAAGCTTCTCAACTAGCTCGTGCTTCTCGTCTGGAGACATCCGTGCAAACACCTTACCTCGAACAAGCATCTTCATTGTGTCAGCTTCATAGACAGTAAGTAAATGGTAGAGGGCTGTGTGCTACTCACCTTCTGCATGACGTCGTTGGGAGCAAAGTCGATAATCCACCGGAATACATCGCCACTTACCGCCAACGAATAATTCTTGAGATTGGTGATATCGTACGGTAGAGAAGCATCGCGTTGCACTGGCGCAGGGAGTGGCTATGATTGACCAGATCAGCAGCGGTCTCTCAGAGCAATGGGATCGAACATCATACAAGCAAAGTTTGGTTATCTAGTTGATATGCAGCGTCGTCAATACTTTCCCATTGAAGACGTGCATTCGGGTCACGAGAGGTTCCCTCCGCGAAATGAGGTACGAAACAGTGAGCGTTCTTCTCAACCAGTCCACAATTTCTCGCCACGCTGATAGCTGTTAAGATATTGTCCCCGGTGACCATGATCGATCCAATATTCGCTTGGTTCAACTCCTTCAAAACCGCAGCTGTTGTCGGTTTCAATTTGTTCTCAAAAATGATAAATCCAACGAATTCAAGGTCAGTCTCGACTTCCTCTCGTGTCATTTTCTGAGATTTGATCCAGGACAACTTCTTAATATGCTTCGTGGCACATGCAATAACCCGGTACCCCTTATGGGTATAATAAGACAAAAGTTCATCATAATCATCAGGAACTTTAGTTCATTAGTCTTTGTCGAAGTTAGCTAAAAGATGAAGGACAAAACGTACATGTCTCGGGGCGGCAGATATCCCGCATACACTCTGGTGCACCCTTGACGTAAATATCTCCATGCTGTTTACCAAACCCTCGCACAATGACGCTAGCTCTACGTAATTGAGAGACGAATTCAAATGATCTCAAAACGCCAAGCTCGATAGGGGTCTAGAAAAGGTTAGAAGATCAAATATGCGTCGTGACAAGACACTTACATTTGTGCCATGAGCATTTCCATACTCATCCGTGTCGTATAGTGGTGTAGGAGGCGGCCGCGCAACCGAGGGAGAGAGACCTCTGTGCTCGTCGTCTTCTTGGTCTCCTCCATCCTGTGTACCTTCTTCAAATAGCCAGCCGGTAAATTCAAACATCTTCACATCCAATGGATCTCCAACAAGTTCCCCTTCAATAGATCGGAGGGAATGACAAGTGGCCATAGTGAAAAGAGCAGCACGGTTGACCGCGTATTTGTCCCCTGGAGCGGAGCCGAGACTCGAATGAGGAACCAGAGTTGAGGCTTTGGAAACGAGATCATTGAACCTTTTTATCGATCGCGATACTAACCTGACACCAAGAACATCTAAGCCATCTTCTGTAAGAGTGCCTGTTTTGTCGAAACACATAATATCTAGCTTGCCGCCGACATTAACCCTTTGCGGGCTAATACAAAATATCTGCTTTTTTTTAAGGCGACTCAAAGCAAAATTTGTTCCGATTGTCAAAGTAGCTGGAAGAGCTGGCGGGACTACGATGGTGATCAAATCCAGTGCTCGGACGATGATCAAGTGCCATGCTAAACCAAGGCGGACAAAGTTGACAAAGGACACGACGAAACCAAGAAGCGCAATGCATCCCATGACAGAGATGTATCGGAAGGAATCTCGGTAGAACTTGAACCCCGATGGCTTTGGGAACAACATTGACCGTACTAAGGAGCCTTTGGTGGTGTTAAAGCCCGTCCTCACTACCATAGCTAGCGCTACAGCTTCGTCGTCTCTGTTTTCTTGTGGTCGCCTCGCGCGGATTATTTTTGTCCCACAGAACAAGAAGTGGCGTGCCGCCTCTGGTGAGATAGTTGATGCACCAAGGTTCATGACTTGAAGTGTTTCGTCTGTGGCAGGAATCTTGGAAACTGGAACTGATTCCCCTGTGAGCATACTTTCGTTTACAATACAATCTCCGCTTAGCAGAATACTATCGCTCGGGAATTGCGTGAGGCTCGGGTCGCTAATTTCATACACATCCCCCGGCACCAAATCACTAGAGGAGACATGTGCCCCTGGAAAGTGGTTAGCAGAACTGAAGTCCAACACCGCACAATTGACTTACAAAAGCCATTACGGAGGACGCGTACATCGCACTGGAAGCGAGATATGTCCCGAAGGCGCTGCATTGTCTGCTTCTATTAGCAATCATATAATAGTCGTGTGGGTAATAATACATACTGCACGTGTCTCCACAAGAGTCGCTATGATACTCCCTGCAGACATAGCGAATATACAAATGGCGTAGTAGTAGTACTGATCCAGAGACCACAGGATCAGGCTTGCAATTTGAAATACGTAAAAGGGATGAAAGACCTAGTCGTCCGCCATTAGCCTCAGCAGTTACGTTTGCACACATTAACAGACCTCATCTACAAGCAGCCGTGGGATGGACTTTTGTTCAATATCTATGAGGTTAGTACCAAAAACACGTTCCCGATGGTCTTTCTCGTCTCCATCGATACCGGTTCGGAGGTTTCGAACTCTGGTCCAGGCAGGATCTTTCCATCCGTTGCAGACAACGAACTTATCTTTCAGCGGATGAAAGAAAAAGCGGAGATAACGGTAGCTAAGAGTTTGAATTTCACCCATGATAGGATCGCCGTCCTCTTCGAGTAGCTGCGCAAACACCTTCTCGGGGGCTCCAAACACCGTCGAGAGGGGCCGGTCGTAGGGCTGGCGCTTAACATCCAAAATGGCCATTTCGCCCCATTGGTTCTATATGCTGAACGATCAGCAGGCATAGCACCAAATTCGCTTCAAGGGGATAGACTGACTTCGAGAACAACCCATTGACACTCCCGGAGCGGACAGGGCTCTCCAATCAATCTGACTTGCCAGCGAGGCAACCAGCGCAGAAGCAAATAGGCGAGACCTAAAGTTAAGAGGCAGAGCAGGATGTAAGCCAGATAGCCAAGGCTACTTGTTTGAAAGCCCGCTATTACAATAGTGAGGTCTTCATTAACCATGTGCAATTTCTGGCTAACTCGGCCATAAACGCGACTACTTGCGTCGGTCCTGCCACTATCAACTCGAAGAAGTCGAGCATGGACAGAGGTTCTCGATTGTGTCGAGGATCTCCTCCTATGCATAGCATAGTCTTCATGTGTACTTTCGTTTTCAAGCTCACCGTCCGTGGTCTCGTCTGCCTCGTCTCCTAGCTCAAAGGGAATGTCGTCAATGTCGAAGGAGATTGCGCCATCGCCGCCATATTGCTGCTCAGGTTCTGGCTCCTCCTCTTCCTCATTGTAATATGTAAAACTCGTGGTCGAGTCAGCACGCTGGCGACGGTGGGAAAATGCGGAAAGACTCGTCGGTAAGCTCTCGGCGACAGGGCCAGAGAATAACTGCGAGCAAGATCTTATTAGTAGACGTTGCAGTCTGATGACGACGAATCACAAACCTCATCCTGGGCCATTTCCACATCTTCAAATATGCTCGTGCTGCTTTGGTTAGAGTTGAGGCTATATAAGCCGGGGGGGTCGTTGCGCCTAGAGCGCGCGGCGGCCTCGTCATCATCCATGATGAAGATAAAAGCACCGCTGCGCCAACTCTCAATCGAAGTCTAGGGAGCTATCGGCGTGCAGCATCGATATATTAACGCCGTTCTACACCGTGGACCGCTTCTCGTCGCAAGAAATGTATTTTGTGAGTTTCCGAGTGGTTATCGATATGACCAAATCAGGACACGGATTTGCGAGGACATGTTGGCGCTAGCCTGGCGGTATTGGTAGCTTCAGAGTGACTCGTCTGACCTCATAGCGCATCCCATAACAGACCTCTAGATAAACGACTTGGACAATATAAGAGAAAATCACACACGGAGAAGGGAATTTGCAGGATTGCTGTAATAAACTCATGTAGGTTAAACAGTATTAACCTTACCTGTACTTCCGAGTGAGAGCGCATCGAGTAAGGTCACACGTGCATTTCGATGGTATGACGCCTGACCTCGCAGTGCCTCCAAACGCACAGTGGTTTCCCGTAGTTCCTGCCGGCAACTTACAGAGCCAATTGCAAAGCTTCTACGGGGTCCCTGCTACTTGCAATGCCTGGACAAGCCCTTATCGATAAACCCCCCGATGAACCGCAAAAGCCTTGACAGCCATGTCAACAGGGGGTACCTGAAGAGCTCTAGCCTTTCGCCAATTTTGCACGTACCTACATTCAAGCATGTGTATGTCCCCATCCAACAAAATGTGGACCAGCTGTTCGCATTGCCCATTTGAGTAAATCGACTGGTTGTCAGAGTCCCTGGTTTCTGTAGTATCTAAACTGGCCCATGCAGGCTGCAAACATATGTTATGAATACCGTAGGTGTGGGCTTCTGACTTATATCTATACCTACTTCCTATAGGCGGGGAAAGGTGGTATGCAGATTGGGCAGAGTTGAGAAACCCCTATGACGCCAATTTTGCGATCCAGTATTGCCCAAAAGAAACAGATAGATTGGCAGGTGCATTTGTATGCGTGTAGATGTCTGAATGGCGGTTGTAGCCGCTCTCATGCTGACCTCTTCTCAAGGAGCGCTTCTCACCGCCCATGCAAGTAAAGACTTACATGTACTTAGGTACAGTACCTACTTGATGCAGCTTCATTCGAGCTATAGGCGCTTAGTTGGCATTTGTCCCATCCCTTTGAAACCAGCCAGCTCGTGTGTTCTCAAGCTAGCTTAATAAAGTTGTATTGGGAGCCTATCATTGCGCAAATATTTCTTCTAAGCGAGTACCCTTTGACCCATTCATGAGGTATCTACGGCACACAGATTGTGTAGAAGATCGGTACTGGTTACATGTAGCCGTGTGTACAGATTCCTCCTATGCGATTTTCGGTGTTCGGCTTGTTCTCTTGGTCCTCTGCAACAAGTATATCTTTAGAGAGAAGGATAAATCTTGCTTCTATGGAGGCGGGGAGAGAAGCATATCGTGCTTGCTCTAACAGCATGAGACGACACACATGCTGCACACTGCACTCAACAATCTTTCACTACCTATCGGCCGCTGTGGAGGAGAGACTGTTCACTGCACTGACTGCTTAGCAAGCTGACTTCTTTCCCTACCCCGCTGCTCCCACGATCCCACCAACGTCTCCAGCACACTGTCTACTAAGCATTCCAGCTATCTTTCTCTAGAGGTACTAATCCAAGTACTTATTAGGTACCTAATTGTAGTTTTTTGAGACAAGTCTGCACTACAAACTTGCAAATTCACCGAACTGAAAACCCCAGTAGTACCGTACCTCAGGTAGAGCTAGCCATCATTCATTCAGTGGTGTTCCGCTGCCCACACCCACAAGTGTAACCACGTTCAACCATCCTTCTCTACAATTGCTATTTCACATATTCGTTTTCTCCCTACTCCCACCTCTACTCGTAGGACCCTTTCCTCAATTCAACTTCTTTTTTGTGCCAATCCGCCGCTGTACACCGTGTTGTGTGCGAGATCGGCAGTGAACGTTAGCATTCACATCCTTTACAACATCAACAGACCCAGACCCGCCCACACTGAACCATCTCTCACTATCAGAATCCACTAATCCCTGCCCTTTTTCTCCGCCACTTTTTTCTTTACCATCTTCCCCCAATACTTCTACATCCCCATCGCCTCAACACGTTCCGTGAAGAAGAGCATTCATAATGGCTGAGCCCATCAAGAATCGCCGTCCGGAGGCCACCGCGCCGTATGTATAACTCTCGTCACCCTATGCACACAGTAAAAGAGTTACTGACGCCGATCTTCACTTCCAGTACCCCGCAGAACACGCCCGCCAGCAATGCACCCATCTCCTCCCATGCCCAACAACCGGGCGTTGCCAGTATCAAGGAAGGTAAGTAATATATCTTTATCTCCCTATCTCCCGTCGCCTACTTGGCACAACTAATCACTTCGATTCATGCAGAGGACCTAGATCGGGCCGCTGCGGCTTCTATCTTCGCCCAGAACCCCCGACTGGTGCAAATGATCCAAGGCCGTCTCGGCAACCTCGTTGGCCGATCGTCTGGCTACATTGAGTCGCTCCCTGCTCCAGTTCGCCGTCGTGTGGCCGGTCTCAAGGGTATCCAGAAGGACCACTCAAAACTTGAGGCTGAGTTTCAAGAGGAAGTTCTTCAGCTTGAGAAGAAATACTTTGCCAAGTTTACACCTCTCTACGAAAAGCGCGCTCAGATCGTCAACGGCAAGGCCGAGCCTACCGACGAAGAGGTACAGGCTGGCGAGGAGGACGACGAGGAAGAAGATGCTGAGAACAAGGCCGAAAAGCCCGAGAAGACAGCAGAGACTGCTGAGAATGTTACTGGTATTCCCGAATTCTGGCTGTCCGCCATGAAGAACCAGGTTTCTCTTGCCGAGATGATCACCGAACGCGACGAGGGCGCCCTCCGTTCTCTGATCGACATCCGAATGGAATACCTTGACAAGCCTGGTTTCCGTTTAATCTTCGTCTTCGCCGACAATGAATACTTTACCAACAAGACCATCACTAAGACGTACTACTATCAGAATGAGAGTGGATATGGTGGTGATTTCATCTATGACCATGCCGAAGGTGATAAGATCGCCTGGAAGGAGGGTCAGGACTTGACGGTTCGCATCGAGAGCAAGAAACAAAGAAATAAGAGTACGTAAACTGTTCGTACGGACCGCGAACAAGCTTGACTAACTCTTCCTAGACACCAAGCAAACTCGTATCGTCAAGAAGACTGTCCCAACTGATTCGTTCTTTAACTTCTTTTCTCCCCCCAAGGCTCCTACCGACGATGATGAAGATGATGCTGCCACCGACATTGAAGAACGCCTGGAGCTTGATTATCAGCTTGGCGAGGATATCAAGGAGAAGTTGATTCCACGTGCCATTGACTGGTTTACGGGCGAAGCCTTGGCATACGAGGAGGTTGATGACCTCGAGGATGACGGATTCGAGGACGAAGATGACGATGAAGATGATGACCTCAGCGAGGATCGTGACGATGATGAGGAGTCTGAGGATGATGTACGTTAATTTGGAGCGTTGTATCCTTTACGCCCGCTAACCCCCTTTTCTACAGGACGATGGCGCAAAGCCGAAGCAGGAAGCTCAAGAGTGCAAACAGAGCTAGGCTGTCCATACTCTTGTGGCCATATATTCATTTGTTAGTCGAGGCATGATCTGCCGGATATGGATGGTTTGAGGCTTATCTGCCTCATTCTATCATTTCCCGGATTTACTACTACCTCCCACGACGGTAGCTTCCTTGGTCAATCTGTCTTCATGCTGCAGGGATCATGTTAGTCTATGCGACTCTTCCCTCTGAAAAATAGACTGGTATTTCCATCAGGATTCAGGCTGCTTTCGGAATCTTGTCCTGTATTGATGGTAGTTTTTCTTCGAGTTTTATTCCAGCCCAAGGCTCACCCTGGGATGGTTGGCTGGCTGAAACGGTAGTCGAGCATTGCCAAAAGGGGCACATGGATCAGGCGAGCAAACTTTTAAGGCTCTGGAGCATATGAGGAATCGATGACATTAGCTCATCTAAATGCAACAGAGCACTTCGAGTGAAAACCAGATGACGTTAATGGACATTCACCATTTTGCATATACATATACGTCTACACCTGCCCACGGACTTAAAAGGCTTCCCTTCTTCCGTACTCGAGCGATGTCTGCTGTTATTTCTGTGTATACAAAAGTTTCCGAAAACAGAATTGGGAAACCTGTGCAGGTAGTTTTAGATTACCACGAAATCAGAGGTGTTCTACTGTGGTCGTAATGGACGATATCGGCAGGCACCTCTAACCAAGGAAGGCTAAAGGTGCTCCAAGGGGAAACGAATAAGTAAATAGATAAAAGTTTTATGCGGTGTTAGTGCTTAGCCCGAACCACGGTTAATCAGATAGAAAGAGCATCGTTATGATCACGTTTTGCTTTATATTTACAAGTTTTATTTTGCTTTCAATCGTAGTTCATTTTCTTATTTCCCCTCCGTTTTGGTGGTTCAAACGTCAGCAATGGTTTGTCTTTTAATGAGAGTCGTCATTCAACAGTCGTATGAAATGAGGCTGCGGGATAATTCATGGAGGCGGTTTTCGGCGTGTATACTACTATAATCATGTCTATGATTTTTTATTTGGTACCCACAACTACCTCCGTTAGCCGTTCCCTCAGGCTGCAAAACGTGTGTCCGATGTCGACCTGTTACTTACTTCTATTAGCAGCTGTGAGCGGGATGGGGCTTCCCGAGCGAATCAGAACAGTGGGAACGTGGGAACGTAGGGGCGAGGAGTTGCTTAACCTTAAGATCCTGAAAGAAAGAAAAACTATTTTCCGTGTTTCTGACTCAACTGCTCAAGACATACCCATCCTATATAGGTATCGCCTGCAGCTGAATTGGTATTGAGGCATTATCTACGCTTGTACTTTCTCTGACCAGCAAAACTCCCGTATTTCTTTGATAGCATCATAATGGCGCAAGCACGGGATATCTTAACTATTCCCCAGCGTGATCAACCGCAGAGGATGAGCGTGTCGACGTCACCTACAGCCACATTCCAGTCCCCGCCATCGAGCTTTGGCGGGGCAATGGCTGGACGAGGATTACCAAAGCAACTGAAGTCCTTCAACACCCGAGATATCAAAATCCTCCTCCTTGAAAATGTCAACCAGAGCGGAAAGGACATTCTGACTGGCCAAGGCTATCAAGTTGAGGCTTTAAAGACATCGTTACCTGAAGAGCAACTAATTGAGAAGATCCGGTGAGTGCGCAGATACTACACGATCCGATTCCGTCACCAACACATCCGACGAGGGGTCACCCCGTATCACCTCAGGCCTCTAACATAACGCAGTGATGTGCAAGTCATTGGAATTCGATCAAAAACAAAGCTGAACGAAAAAGTTCTGAAGGAAGCCAAGAACCTACTGGTCATTGGGTGTTTTTGTATCGGCACCAATCAGGTTGACCTTGAATACGCAGCTCGTCATGGCATTGCCGTCTTCAACTCGCCATTTGCCAACTCTCGCAGTGTGGCTGAGCTGGTCATTGCCGAGATCATCACGCTTGCACGTCAACTTGGTGACAGGTCTAATGAGATGCATCGCGGCACGTGGAATAAGGTCAGCAATAAGTGCTGGGAGATTCGTGGCAAGACGCTCGGTTCGTTTACTTCCCCATTCTCAAGATTGCTTATATTGACCACATGGTATTCGCCAGGCATCATTGGATATGGGCATATTGGATCTCAATTGTCCGTTCTGGCCGAAGCTATGGGTATGAGCGTCATATATTACGATGTTGTCAGCTTGATGGCCTTAGGTACTGCTCGACAGGTGCCGACTCTCCAGGACCTCCTCAGCGAGGCGGATTTCGTCACTTTACACGTGCCTGAGCTCCCTGAAACAAAGAACATGATTTCTGCTGCTCAGCTCGAACAAATGAAGGATGGGTCTTATTTGATCAATGCGAGCCGAGGGACCGTGGTCGACATACCAGCTTTGATCAACGCAATGCGAAGTGGCAAGATTGCAGGTGCTGCCCTTGATGTTTATCCGACCGAACCCCGTGCCAATGGTGACTACTTCAACAACAGCTTGAATGGATGGGACGAAGAGCTTCGCAGCGTGAACAATATCATCCTCACTCCGCACATCGGTGGTAGCACGGAAGAAGCGCAAAGGGCGATCGGTATTGAAGGTAGTTCAAACCTCGTATTCACTGTATCCTGGCTTCATGCTGATCGAAAGTCTAATTAGTCGGCGATGCTCTCGTTCGATACATCAACCAAGGTGTCACGCTAGGCAGCGTCAATATGCCCGAGGTTAACTTGCGGTCAATGACATCTGAAGAACCGGACTATGCTAGAGTGAGTGATCTACCTATATGACATATGACCAGGGCTCCATGATAGCTAACCATATTCGTAGGTTATCTTTATTCATCAAAACGTACCAGGTGTTCTTCGCCGAGGTAAGATAAGACAATAGCCAGCTCAATGATACGTACCTGGTAAGCTGCTTACCACCGCATAGTGAACGAGATCCTCGGCGGTCATAATGTCGACAAGCAGATTAGTGACAGCAGAGGCGATGTAGGATTTCCCCTTTGGACTCTTCTGGTATTAGATACTGATTATGGCCTAGTACGCATACCTCATGGCCGACGTGAGCAACGTTAATACAAATGATCTTAGGGAGATCCTTGAAAGCCTTGAGGCTTTGAGCTGTGAGCACCGACATCTTCATCTTGAGGTAGAATTATTAAAGACTGACATAAATCGTGCAGCTCGCATCTTGACGCGTATTTTGTACTAGAGATCAGCGAGAATAGCATATGGATCCATGGAGAAACGTCTGGTTCGGATTTGTGAAGCGTATCATTTGCATTAGCTGGTAATTCAACTTATGGCATTTCGAGTATACCACAATATGGAGCGTTGCGGAATACTGGGGTACAGGCTATTGTACGGTTAAGACAAAAAAGAGGTTCAACATAAGAATAGAATAGGCATAGAGAATGCGGAGCAGCGTATATTTCAGGCATTTTAGCATCACACCGATCAGTGCTTTACAAACCGTACAATTCAACAGAAATCATATCGGCGAATTCTCGTCATACAGCCATGTGTCAAGAACTGCATGAAGCCAGAATTTCCCAGCATGCTAGGTCTGACGCTAGGTAGGAAATGAGATTCTCTAATGTGGCTAATGCTATAGTGAGCGCATAGCAACCAGATGACCAGGTAATTTACAACAATTCTAAGATCTTAAAAGGGTAGTTTTATGGATGTCCTTGCTCACTGAAATACGTGTATGCACTCTACTAAAGAGGTCTCGCCGGATACATCCATGATCATTTCGAAGGTATGCTATAGCGCACAAATTAACTTGACAGAGAAGTGGGAGAATAAAGTGCGACTAGGGAAGGAAGAAACATAAATCTGAAACGAGATCGCTGGTTTGCGTAAATCAACGACGAGGAAATCCGGGGCACAGCACAGGTTGGAGCTACTCCTACTGCAACGACACGAGGCGCCGAGCTATCTACCTATCTGTCTCTATCCAACCTCTTTTTTCGGTTCAGGAGGCCCCTGCAGGTACAGTCGCATCGTACCCTCCAACCCCCAACCAGTGGCGCGCGGGTATACAGGGGTTTTAATAAGAGGAAACTGAAGGCGGAAAAAAAAAAAAAAAAAGAGGCCCAACTGCATACCCATAGAAAAGTACTGTACTGTAGCAATCTAGTGCAGACCTCTACCATAAACGTACCATGGTATGGCAGGTGTCGTTTAATAAAGTATATACCCAACATATCGGGCCGCATGGCGTGTGTGGTATTGAAGATATCTCGCGTTAGTGGAGAGTCTTAACCCCTTAAGCTTTGACTTGTCCACGTTCATTTTACTACAACAAATTAGCGAGAGATATATCAGAAACTTACCTCTCCTAATACATCAAATAAAGCCAAGCCAACCCAAGCATGGACTAGGCCGGCAACAAGCTTAGTTGCAGATGGACAGCGTTGGATACAACTTATCTGGGGGAACAGAACCTCGTCATACTTTTTCACGGGTAGAAAAACGCCTTCATTATAGATAGGGAACCATTAGCTTTGTGCTCTGTCGGTGAGGCAAGCACCACAAATTCATCTGCAAACAAAAGGGTGGAGTTGTAACAGTGGTATTATAGAGGGAAACATGACTTCTATTAGATACTAGGTAGAATAAGATTTGAAGAGAGAGGTAGTTGCTACGTCAAGAAAGGCGTTGAGAAGCGTAAAGCAGGAGGTTGCGAGTACGCAGGCCCCGAGTCGCGGTGAACAACCCGCTAGATGCATCTACTGGGCTCGGCTAGGGACCTTGACAGGCTCAACCAGGTTGAGCTGGCACCCTTCTGAAAGAGCTGAACTACATACAGTACGGCTGTGCTGCACTGCACAAATGGCCGCCTCCTCAATCCAAGTACTACTCGGATAGTAACCCGCCTGCATATTCACTTTTCTACCCCTGTTTCTCAAGGCCTGTGCTAACCTCAAACAGGCTACGTGCTCTCCCTTTATCCCCAAATTTCTTGTCTCCATTTCATCTTTCTTTCCTGAAGGCTGGCAATGGGCAAATGGGCTCCATCCAGCTCTGATCTGTCACGACCACTACTGCTACCACTCCGACGCACCAACCCTCCTCTTGTCCTTTATCGTCATCTTTTTTCCCTCTCGCTTCGGGAATACAAGTCCTCTTGCAGTCCAACTAGGTGTCCTTTCTGGTCTTACATTTATTTCACCAGCTTGGGACTGCCCCTTTTGTTCGTTGTTGCATGCCTCTCCTTTCAGTAGATACCCCCTGAATCCCCATCCATTCTCCTATACCAGATCTACGCGGATGCCTTCAGCTTTTGCTTTTCTCTAAGTGCCTCTCCGACCCTCTAATCGCTCGCGACGCGCCTCATCTGATCTTCGACTCCATCTCTGCGCAGCAGACCCTGAACAGCCTCCCATGTCGCATAGCTATGATGTTGGTACGAGAGCTTGGCAGCCCGATGCCACCGAGGGCTGGGTGGCATCTGAGGTTGTCAAGAAGAGTGTCGATGGCAACAAGGTCACCCTGATCTTCAAGCTTGAGAACGAAGAGGTATGCAAGCTCCTCTAAAGCCACTGGCCACTTCGACAGTAACGCTGAGCTGACTACCTTCGTACTACACCAGACCAAAGAAGTTGTGCTGTCCGTAGACGCCTTACAAAATGGCACCGACCCGTCTTTACCTCCGCTTATGAACCCGGCCATGCTCGAAGCCAGCGACGATCTCACAAACTTGTCCCATCTCAATGAGCCTGCTGGTATGCTCTCCGTCTCATTTGAATGACACTGTCCCTTGAACACAGCCGCTAAACATGTTCTCTTTGCTTGCAGTTCTCCAAGCTATTCGTCTCCGATATGCACAAAAAGAGATCTACACATACAGTGGCATAGTGCTAATAGCAACAAACCCTTTTGCTCGCGTTGACTCTCTCTATGTCCCGGGCATGGTTCAAGTATACGCTGGCAAGCAGCGGGAAACCCAAGCACCCCATCTGTTTGCTATTGCGGAGGAAGCGTTCATGTAGGCGTACACCATCAATGCCTCAGAGGCAAGCATGACTTACGCGAGATACAGGAAAATGATTAAAGATGGCCGAAACCAAACCGTTGTGGTTTCTGGAGAGTCCGGTGCTGGAAAAACAGTTAGTGCCAAATACATCATGCGTTACTTTGCGACAAGGGAGTCACCCGACAACCCGGGTGGTCGATCAAAGAAAGGCGCCGAGTCCATGAGCGAGACTGAAGAACAGATTTTGGCAACAAATCCTATTATGGAAGCCTTTGGTAATGCTAAAACTACACGTAACGACAATTCATCTCGATTCGGAAAGTACATTGAGATCATGTTTGACGACAAGAGAAACATCATTGGAGCTCGAATCCGGACCTATCTTCTGGAACGGTCGCGGTTAGTCTTTCAGCCTTTAAAGGAAAGGAATTACCACATCTTCTATCAATTCCTAGCGGGAGCCACAGACAAGGAGCGGCAAGAATTAGGTTTATTACCTGTTGAGCAGTTTGACTATCTCAACCAAGGCAATGCCCCAATAATTGATGGGGTTGATGACAAGGCTGAGTACTTGGCTACCAAGAGCTCCTTAAAAACAATTGGAGTTGACGACGCCCAACAAGCGGGTATCTTTAACCTCCTTGCCGGCCTTCTTCACCTTGGCAACGTTAAGATCGGTGCCTCGCGGAACGATAGTGTTCTAGCTCCCACCGAGCCGTCCCTCGAACGTGCCTGCGCTATCCTCGGTATCGACGCAACCAATTTTGCTAAGTGGATCGTGAAAAAACAACTCATCACCCGTGGTGAGAAGATCGTATCCAATCTCACCCAGCAGCAAGCCATCGTTGTTCGTGATTCCGTTGCCAAGTACATCTACTCCAGCCTTTTTGACTGGTTGGTAGAGATCATCAACAGGAGTCTTGCAGCTGACGAAGTCTTGAGTCGTGTCAATTCTTTCATTGGTGTTCTTGATATTTACGGTTTTGAGCATTTTGCGAAGAATTCTTTTGAACAGTTCTGCATCAATTATGCCAACGAAAAGTTGCAGCAGCAGTTTAATTCGCATGTCTTCAGACTCGAGCAGGAGGAATATGTGCGAGAGCAAATTGACTGGACATTCATTGAGTTCTCAGACAATCAACCATGTATCGATCTCATTGAAGGCAAACTCGGTATTTTATCATTACTAGATGAAGAATCGAGGCTACCGATGGGTACCGACGAGCAGTTTGTCACTAAGCTCCATCACAACTTCTCCGGCGATAAGAACAAGTTCTATAAGAAACCGCGATTCGGCAAATCGGCATTTACGGTGTGCCATTACGCCATCGATGTGACATATGAGTCCGAGGGGTTTATCGAGAAGAACAGAGACACGGTTCCTGATGAGCACATGGAGGTGCTGCGTAATTCAACAAACAGATTCCTCAAACAAGTGCTGACTGCCGCTTCTGTTGTGCGTGAAAAGGACGTTGCTTCGTCAAGCTCTGCAGTCGCCAGGCCCGCTGCGGGGAGGAAGATAGGAGTTGCTGTTAACCGCAAGCCAACTCTTGGTGGTATTTTCCGTTCTTCGCTCATCGAGCTCATGACCACGATTGGAAATACAAATGTTCACTACATTCGCTGTATCAAACCTAACGAAGCAAAAGAAGCCTGGAAATTTGAGGGACCAATGGTTCTTAGTCAGCTTCGAGCTTGTGGTGTCCTTGAGACTATTCGCATAAGTTGTGCTGGGTATCCAGGTCGCTGGACATATGAGGAGTTCGCATTACGATACTATTTGTTAATCCCATCTACGCGTTGGCAAACCGAGATTCGGCAGCTGGTAAAGGAGATCTTGACCCAGGCTTTGGGTTCGCTCAGCGGCACAGGCAACGATAATTACCAATTGGGTTTGACGAAGATTTTCTTCCGTGCCGGTATGCTGGCGAACCTAGAGAACCTTCGCCAGAGTCGCATGAGCGAGGCAGCCATTATGATTCAGAAAAATCTAAAGGCCAAATACTATCGTCGCAAGTATTTAGAAGCACGGGAGTCTATTATCGCTTTTCAGACCCTATCACGGGCCAGTGCCACTCGGGTTAAGGCGCAAGAACTGCGGACGATCAAGGCAGCCACTACTATCCAGAGAGTATGGAGAGGCCAGAAGCAGCGGAAAGCATTCTTGCAGATACGCAACAATGTTATCCTTGCTCAGGCGACTGCCAAGGGTTACCTGCGAAGAAAACAAATTATGGAAACTCGCGTGGGTAATGCGGTCATCCTCATCCAGCGTGTGTGGCGTGCACGGCGGCAACTCCGCTCGTTCAGGAATTATCGCAAGAAGGTTGTCCTGGTCCAGAGCCTATGGCGCGGAAGGCGGGCAAGAAAGGGATACAAGACGATGCGCGAGGAAGCTCGAGATTTGAAGCAAATATCGTATAAGCTAGAAAACAAGGTCGTCGAACTGACACAATCATTGGGTACGATGAAGACGCAAAACAAGGCCCTTCTCAGTCAAGTGGAAAACTATGAGAGTCAGATCAAGTCATGGAAGAGTAGGCACAACGCTCTCGAGACTCGCACAAAGGAGTTACAGGCAGAGGCAAATCAAGCAGGTATCGCTGTTGCCAAGTTACAAGCTATGGAAGAGGACATGAAAAAACTGCAGCAGAACTTTGACGAGTCAACAATGAATGTCAAGAGAATGCAGGAAGAAGAGAGGGAATTGAAAGAGTCTTTGCGCACTGCAAATGCCGAGTTGGAACGTGTGCAACAGGAGACCACTAATCACCTAAACGAGAAGAGCACGCTCAGGGAGCAACTTGCGCAAATGGCCGAGGAGCTGGAACTGGCCCGGCGATCAGGCCCAATCAATGGCGAGCTAGTGAATGGCAACGGTGCACCTGCTCTTCAGAACGGCTTTATCAATCTTGTATCCTCCAAGAAGCCTAAGCGACGAAGTGCTGGTGCTGAACCCAGCGCGATGGACCGTTTCAGTGCCGCTTACAACCCGCGGCCTGTCTCCATGGCTGTTGCCAATAGCCACCGCCCTGTTGCTGGTTTCATTCCGGGCGTGGATACGATTGAGATGGAACTTGAAAACCTTCTAGCTGACGAAGAAGGCTTGAACGAAGAGGTCACGATGGGGCTTATCAAGAACCTCAAGATCCCTTCACCCAGTACCAACCCACCGCCATCGGACAAGGAGGTTCTCTTCCCGTCTTACCTAATAAACCTTGTGACGTCCGAAATGTGGAATAATGGCTTTGTTAAGGAGTCTGAGAGGTTCTTGGCCAATGTCATGCAGTCGATCCAACAAGAGGTCATGCAGCACGATGGCGAAGATGCCATCAACCCCGGTGCGTTCTGGTTGTCCAACGTCCACGAGATGCTTTCATTCGTCTTCCTTGCTGAGGACTGGTACGAGGCACAGAAGACGGACAACTATGAGTACGACCGACTGCTAGAAATCGTCAAGCACGATCTTGAGAGCCTGGAATTCAACATCTACCACACGTGGATGAAGATTCTCAAGAAGAAGCTGCAGAAGATGATCATCCCAGCTATCATCGAGTCTCAGTCCCTGCCCGGCTTTGTCACGAATGAAAGTAACAGATTCCTCGGCAAGCTACTGCAGTCCAGCTCAGCCCCTGCCTACAGCATGGATAATCTCCTGAGCCTTCTGAACAACGTCTTTAGGGCTATGAAGGCCTACTACTTGGAAGACTCGATCATTACTCAGACCGTGACAGAGCTCCTGCGGTTAGTCGGGGTCACCGCCTTCAATGATCTGCTTATGCGACGAAATTTCCTGTCGTGGAAGCGTGGACTTCAGATCAACTACAATATCACCCGCATCGAGGAGTGGTGCAAGAGCCACGACATGCCAGAGGGCACTCTACAGCTCGAACACTTGATGGTGCGTCTACCATATATTTGACCTGTACCATTTCTAAGACGGCAGCTAACCATTTTCTAGCAAGCAACAAAACTTTTGCAGCTTAAAAAGGCAACCTTGAATGACATTGAGATCATCCAAGACATCTGCTGGATGTAAGTTTATGTACATAATAGCACCTTCTCAATGCTGACACTCGTCTATAGGCTATCCCCCAACCAGATTCAAAAGCTGCTAAACCAGTACCTCGTTGCCGACTACGAACAGCCCATCAATGGAGAGATTATGAAGGCTGTAGCTTCCAGGGTGACAGAGAAGAGCGACGTACTTCTATTGCAAGCTGTGGACATGGACGACAGCGGTCCGTATGAGATCGCTGAACCACGTGCAATCACTGCGCTTGAGACTTATACACCATCATGTAAGTTTCTGAGTAGCACTCGCAGAAAGATACCATCTAACATTTATTTTACAGGGCTGCAAACGCCAAGGCTAAAGCGGCTGGCGGAGATCGTATCTGCCCAAGCCATTGCTCAGCAAGAGAAGCTCGATTCCGAGGATTATGATGGCGAGGGAGATCTCGCCGACGTCGAAGAAGTCGAGGCCGATGGTGCGTAGAGCCGCACTCCGACCTTCAGGATTTCTAAGCTACAATCATCAACCCGTACGGAGCGCCTGATCTCGGTACGTACGACTTAAAGGTAATATATGATAGACATGCGCGGTTGGCGGAAATGATGGATATAGTAACGAGCCAAGAAGGGATGGCTCTCCCGAGGTCAGCTTAGAGCGCCTGGGCAGGCGAAGACGGTTACACCGTCCGGACAAGCAAACAGTTGCTTGCGTGCACAGTTGTTTTAATGGATATCGAGATATGATTGAACTAGAAAGCTCTCACGCGATCCATGGATGGGGCGTTACAAAGCTGCTTTTATTGTGGTTGCCAATGTTTGGAGGCCTTGTCGGGCTAGGAAACAAGAGAACTGTAACAAAAGGACGACCAATACTTTGTAGTATCTACGTGTACTCCGCCTGTACATGCGGCTAAATTCAAACCTGGGGGCAATGACGCTCTCTTCATCTTATAACCTGAAACTTTGAGGGTGATACTACTTTTGAAGTTAACCATATTTTGGAGAGGCAATGCTATTCGCACGTGACTGGCTGGTTGTTAGTTCTCCAATGGCTGTACTACCAAACAGTGCATAAAAATTTTGGGCACCACATTGTTAGTGTTATGTTTTCACATTTTCATATCATTGCGAGTCTCTTCACAACTAATCGTTTCGTCTCGTTTCTGGGAAAGAATTTCAATTCCCTGCAATTATCAAGTCCAGCTTTGACGTGGTTGCCATCTTCACCCATCATTTGACGAGGCAAATAGAGGGAGTAGGCGTACGTACGCAAAGATACTTTACTACCCTATGAGGTCCACCTACCTAACGTCAATTCTACGGCATATCGATCAGATCAACTTTCCTCGCTAAACATATCTCCCCACTCATCTTAATAGATTGGGTCGTCCTGAGCCCAGTATCCATTGTCACGGAGGGGATCAGTCTCCGCGTGAAGGAAGGCTTAGGCACGAGAAGGGCATAGAATAAATTTCTTCTTCTACTCCCTTATCAGTCCGAGCGCCAGCTAAAGGACAAGCAACCGGACATCGTACAGAAAGAAGGGGAGCCTGCCCACGGGAGATACAGGAGGAAAGATGCGCACAAACCCCAACATCATCGTCACGGGGACCCCCGGCGTTGGTAAGACGACGCATTGCGAGACACTAGCCGATCGCACGGGACTTCGCCACATCTCAGTGAACCAGATTGTCAAGGATAAGGAGTGCCATGAGGGCTGGGATGAGGAGTATCAGAGCTGGATTGTAGATGAGGACAAGGTACGTTCTTAGGTTTCCTTATTACACCACACGCTCTTGTCAGCCCCTACCAATTGTGACAAGACAGCGCGAAGGAGTTGGCAAGGAGAGAACTAGAAGAGGCAGACTTAGATGCCTGACGTAACAATAAACCCGAGTCAGCGGGAGAGAAGATGGAGAAGGAGGACAAAGCTGACGGTTGCACGATAACATAGTTGCTCGATGCACTAGAAAACGAGGTCGACGGTGGCGGCTGTATCATCGACTGGCATGCCTGCGACTTGTTCCCAGAGCGGTGGATCGACCTCGTCGTCGTATTAAGGGTTGATACGAACACGCTGTATGACCGGCTGAAAGCAAGGTAAGATTCTGTCCTCTACCTAGCCCCCCCCCCCTTTTTTTTTTTTTTTCCTTTCGCAACGGGCTACCTCCTCATTTTGAAACATATCTATGTTCGGATATCGTAAGAACCATATCCAGAACAATAACTAACGAATTGGCACAGAAAATACCCCGAGGTAAAGCTACAGGAGAATCTGGACTCTGAGATCATGGAGGTATTGCTGCAGGAAGCGCGCGACTCGTACGATGAGCGTATCGTGGTTGAACTCAAGAGTAACACGACGGACGAGATGGACAGCAATGTCGATCGCATTGAGGCTTGGATCAAGCAGTGGAAGAAGGACCATCCACCTGATGGTGACAAAAAGGAGGATGACGAGAAATGAGTTAACTATTTTTTACGCCTCAGGGGAATAAATATCTGATAAATGACATGAAATCCGGATCAGAAATTGCAGTGATTTATCTTCTAAAAATATGCATACGCTCATAGTCATGAGAGCTAGACAGTCCAAGATGCTGAAGAAGCCATAGCTCAATTCAGGGAGTGGTGCCGGGTAAGCTCTCTTACTGGACACCTTCGATATGTTAAGACGAAGCTCGCCATAGGCAATACTCTAGTCTAGCTAGTGCCTACCAGCGAAAGAATAGCGCCCGAAGTTGTGTGGCTACCTAAGTACAGTACATGCCTAGTGCTCCAAGCCCAGGGGCGGCCAAGGAGTTTTAACTTAGCAAACTCAGGTACTGTTTTTGTCTATCCGCCCGCCCCGACTTCGCAGCCCGTAAATAGGTTTAATTGGGCGGGCTTTGCAGAACGCCGGATGTGTCACCGAGTGCTTTTTGACTGCACGCCGCCCGCTTGAAGTCTAGAAGTACTATAGTCTACTCTGCCAAGCGACCAATCCATTCACCTATCTCATGTACATGTATATAAGAGCCACTACCAACAAACGACAATCGATGCTTGAATAGACACAAATTGTAGATTTTGACCATAAACGTTGCACGATAGATAGCACGTTGAACGGAAGACGAGCTTGACTAAGATATAAACTGATCGAGGTACTATTTACTCTACCTCTAAGCACCCGCACCACCATACCAATCTACAGGACTGTAATCAACCAGCAAACTCACTTTGCCTCCCGGCCCTCTCTCTATCAGCTTCCCTTCCAAACGCTAAAATTTTAACATCAATTCCCACCCCCTACCAAACTAATAAGTATCCAAATACCCTCCAGCAGCAACAACCCGGCATAATAAATCTGTCCTGGAAAAAAATAAAAAAATAAAAAATAAAATAAAAAACCCCGCACAAAATGGCTCAACAGGCGGCCCCGCGCGAGCTCAACTTCATCACGGGCAACGCGAACAAGCTGGCCGAGGTGCGCGCGATCCTCAAGCCGACGGGCATCGCGGTGCACAGCCAGGCGCTGGACCTGCCCGAGATCCAGGGCTCGGTCGAGGACGTGACGCGCGAGAAGTGCCGCGTCGCCGCCGACCTGGTCAGGGGACCCGTGCTCGTCGAGGATACGTGCTTGTGCTTTAATGCGCTGCATGGGCTGCCAGGGCCTTATATGTATGTGTATTTCTCTCTCTTTTCCCTCTCTCTCTATTTTGCATTCTTCTCTTTTTACCATTGCTCTTGTTGGTGTTTTCTTCCCACCCCACAACCAACCAAGAAGGAAGAGGAAGGGAGATAGGGGGCAGGAAGAAAGTCCCGATAACGAGGGGGGGAGCAGGGTGATGATGGATAAAATGGAGGAAAGAGGAATAAGAAGAAGAAGAACCTACAAGCAAGTGCACGTGGACTTTAAAGCAGTTTGCCCTTGCTGACCAGAGCCGGGGAAAAATTACAGCAAGTGGTTCATGATGTCTCTCGGCCACGAGGGCCTCAACAACCTGCTCGCCGCCTACGACGACAAGTCGGCGCAGGCCGTCGCCACCTTTGGCTTCTGCAGGGGCCCGGGGCAGGAGGTCTTGCTGTTCCAGGGACGGACAGATGTGAGTTTCTCTGCTCTTCCCTCCCCTTACCGCCTTTAGGCCCCTCGTCCTCCTAGCAATTTCTCTCTCTCTCTCTCTCTCTCTCTCTCTCTCTCTCTACCTGCTTGTTTATCTCTACATGCGAGAGAGTAGTAGCCTGACCAAGAAATATCTCGCTGACCACAGTTCTTATGTGCGCAGGGCAAGATCGTGCCCGCGAGAGGACCGTCGAATTTCGGTATGTTTGGTAAAACCCCCCTACTCCCCTGACACGTTTCTTTCTTTCTTTCTTTCTTTCCTTCCCCTCTGTCAAACCCCGGAATCAATATACACCGTGTACCTAGAACACAAGACGAAATGCTAAACTCGTCCTTGGATACATATAGGCTGGGATCCCATCTTCGAATATGAAGGGCAGACGTAAGTTCTCTTCTCGGCTCATTTCTCTGCCTACATATTTCGGACTTCGGCCCGCTGATGGCTGACGGTGATTTTCTCCAACAGATACGCAGAGATGGACAAGAGCGCGAAGAACAATATCTCGCATCGTTACAAGGCGATCGAGAAGCTACGCCAGTGGATCGAGGGCGGGGGTCTGAACTAAACCAAACTAACCTGACATGAGCATATGAAACAAGATATGAATGAGTGGAGTGCAAAGAATAAGCAAATGCGAAAGCTACGGAATAAACAAAAAGGGGGGTCGACGGAGTAGATGTAAAGAACATATAGACTTTTTCGAAGGGGAGAAAGAAAGGAGGAATCGATTTATACAGTAAATAATTTGTTTTAGCCTTTAAAGAAAGAAACGAAAAGAAACAAAATCAAACAACGTTAAATCCCTCATCACCATGGCTGCTGACATTTTGCATGTCATATACCTTATGCCTTCGCTCTACGTTCGATCACACAAGACTCGGTTCAAGCGCTTGTCAGGAGCCACGAAGACACAAGTGTAAACCGGGAGAGTGAAGAGAGTGGAATCGCAAGACTCTGATAATATAGATAGATAGATAGATAAATAGGTAATGCATACGCAACGCTCCCTCTGAGTATATCTCTTAACAAACTAAATGCTCCCCCGTGGAGTGATAACTACCACGCCAATGCCATGCCACCGGACGCCTGATCGAACGAATGCCGCTTCTCTGAGAACGTGTTTCCTCCTCGCCATCTCCAGACCTCCCTTGTGGATCATCTTTGATGCACCCAAGTCGCTTTGCGGACTTCCGCTATAGTGACGCACCCCAAGACAAACACGCCCCCCTTCGCTAGTCTATCATGCGTCAAGCAAGATTCATGTTTTCAATCTATAAAGAGTTTGCTTAGTTAGTACACTATCAAATGGCTGTTTCGATAGCGAGGAAGCTTGCTGCCTGGCTAGTTGGTTGGTTGGCTGGCTGATCGATGCTAGGGGGGAGAAGCCAAGCCGCTTGACAAGTAGTGTAGTAAGCTTTATGACTCAATACCAACCGAGGTATAAAGACAGTGGTAGAGATAGTGTGTTTGAGCATGAGTGAGTAAATTTCTTTGCAGAGCACACGTACCTTAAAATCTCAAACTCGTTGTACTTCTTTAGGTATTTGTTTCCCCTGCGATATAACTTGAGCGCACCGTCCGGGTTCCGGTGCAGGGGTCCTCGATGCTCTTTCGCAGCGCCACCACCAACGCCATCACCCCCAGCAGTAGAATCACTATTTCCGCGGCGTCCCACCAGCCCGACCAGACGCGTGATGCCCGCCGGATCATGGAACATGGGGTCGAAGACGAGGAGCTCGAGAGCACCGGAGACGCGGCGCTCAAGGCCCACGATCGTCAAACTGTGGCCGCGATGTTGGAAATAAACAGGTGGTAGGTCCGTGCAGCGGACTTTGTCATGCGGATCGAACGATGCACCTTCGAAATACCGCTGCACGGAGGCGAATAGCAACGCTTCAGCCACGCCTTCTCTCGGAGATTTGAAGCCTTGCGCTTCACATCTGTGTGTTGGCGCGCCTGTTAGCGGGCATGGATTGATCGACAGGTACTGCGGGTAGAAGTCTGTAAGTATATGGAGAGATTAATTCAAACGTACGGGATCTGTAAACTAAGGAATACGGCTTGTGCCTATGAAAACCAAGAATCGTTAGTAACATGCATATTAATTGGTACGGACGGCAGGCACATGAGCTAAGTGGTAAATGATCTGAGAATCTTACCTCCGGAGTGCCAATATACTTCCTCGTCCCTTTCACACCTCCGGTTTCTACTCTTCCCGAAGCGTTAATCCCCATATCCCATGCGTCCTCGATAAAGTCCTGTATCTGAAAGATACTTGGAATACCACCACCCAACTTCTCTGCGCCGTCGGCATGGGCGCCTACGACATACGATGATATCATTTGAATATTGCGGTAGCCGCAAAAGCCACCTGAGATCCCATCAGCATTTTCTTAGAGAGATCGATATGCCAAGTGCCCTGGGTTTCAGCACGTACCTTCCCTTCGTAGTTTCGAGATATGCTGTACAGCTGGATGGCACAGATAAGCGTACTCTGTCGATGAGCTCTGCTCCAGCAGTCCTGCGAGGACCGGTACGATGCCTGCAGCGATCTCTTAAGTAAGCCAAACTAGAAAAAGAATTAAGGGTTACGTCGAATAGCTAGACATCGCTAGCCACTGACGACACTGACGGACCTTCGGTACTTATGTACTTTCCTTTCTTCAGCAGAGACACCAGCCAGTCGGGCATCTTATCTTCGTAAGCATGCTTGCCCAACTCAGATTTCTGTTCATGTCCGGTGTTAATACATATCGTATATCTACAATGCCAAGAGGCGGCCGACGGAAGTGTTACTCAGGGAAGGTAACTTACACCGAGTCGCCTTCGCGGTGCATGCCCATCAGCCGATTTACCTTCCGGCTCATGGGATTTTCTGACCTGCGGCCTGTTGAAGATCCTCTTCCAGGCCTCTACGGTGCTTTCATGCCTTTTTGGCGACCGAGTCCGCCCGCTTCCGTGTCGTCGAGTGTGACGAGGGGCGTCTTCTCTATGTGAGTAAGGCGACCGATAATCTCTGTTAGTGTCGGGACCTGGGGCACCATCAGTCGCCGTAGGGGTAGGAGTAGAAGATTCTTCGTGCTCCTCTATCGCATGGAAGTCGACGTGGTCTTCCAGCTCAGCTAAGGTGATGCGCTCAAGACATCCCTCAATAGGACATTCTGTAAAGAGCTCGTCGTCATCGCTACTTGTCTCCTGCTTAGGCTCCCGGTTCTCTCCGTTTCGCGATACGCCAAGACCTGTGTCTGCGACGAAAGGAGATTTCCCCTCGGCATGAAATTCTTCCATATGCTAGACGGTGTGAGAAACTGCATTGGCAAGAAACAGAGAGAAGATATAAGCAATTGGCTGGCCGAGATACAGGTCTCGGTGAACATGGCACACTGAACTTGAGATAGGCTAGAGCTGGGCTAGCTTTAGTTGACTTACAAGTAAGATGGCATACTCGCTGTCTGTCTCGTAGGCGCACAGCGGACAAGTCATTCTAGTTTCCTCCGAGGACATGTTGGCGTGGGGGTAGTGGTGTGGGTGTGGGTGTGGGTATCCCTAGGCCCTTGTATCTCTTCTGCTGAAGACACAGGTGCGGCCTATCAAAGAGGGCTAGAACAAGCAGTTTGGTGTAATTAGGCTTCCGGGTAGAAGCACAGCTAGTTGAACCCTGCTTGGAATTTCCTCCAGCCGGATCGCTGAGTACTGCTCGTGTGTCCTTCCGAAATCACGGGACTTCTAGTCGAGTCAGCACTGTGGCACGTAGTGGAGGTGGAGGTGGTGGTGGTGGTGATGGTGGTGGTGGTGGTGGCGGTCGTTTCCCAGATGAGCTAGGTCGTCCAATAAGGGGTTTCCTACTAATGGGCTCGACTTGCAACCAGGAAGGAAAAAGGCGATGAACTCTTCACAAAACAATCATAATAATTCATCTTACTAGGAATGAACAGATCGCCTTTAGTTTCTATCCATTTTTATCATCCGATTTCGTAGCGCATGGTTGAGTGTTGAGTGATGAGCGATGGTAAGTCAGTTTAAGATGCCCAGCCCTGCCAGTTGCCGGAAGCATCTGAGACTTGGCTCGAGCTCAGCTTGCTCTGTTAGGCACCTCTGGATGTGGTAGGCTGCACGGACTGCTTCAACAGCTCTATGGGGGTGGAATTGTAAGCCGAAGAAGAAATCACGCTAGCATCTCCAATCGTAGCATGCACAAGGTCGGTTGTCCGGCGGAGCATCAGAGTGAGGTTTGGTAGGTAGTTGAAACGCTCAGCCCAAGCTAATTCGCAGGTGTGGCTTTGCATGTGTGGCTTTGCATGATGAACCTAGCAATGTATGACCCTCAGCGAAGCTATTCCCAAATCCATATCATATTAAAGAATCCATCCATAATATTTAAAGCAGGTGGATATGCAGGCTGAACAGTTGGACTCATGATGGAATCACTGAGGACAGACACCAATCTCAACTACAAGTCACCGACATATACAACGACATTTAGACTTACACCCAAAATCGGCTGGAGCTGGCATGGGACTGCACCGGCCAGGGCGCTGTCATCCGCGCCCCGAGTATAGTATCACAATCACCAACCTTTCGGTTGACGGCCCGAACGCCATATTTATGAATTGTCTGGCGAGAACTTCCACCGCAAAGGCAAGGTGCATCACGCTAATGCCCGCCTCTTTATATATTCCAATATGTCGGTGAAACTCACGCAGGGACTGCTTGAGGCGGGCATGATTCGGCTACTCTGTTTTACAGTGAACTATGTCGCCGCCGGGCTGGATGGTGCTCTTCAAGGACTTAACTCTTTCGAAGCTGGTAAGATGAGGGGCGGAAAGCTAGTCCACACGCTACAAAGCCATGTAGTCACCGACATGCTACTCATCAGTAAATAACGTCAGTCGCTTCGTGCTGCTCTCATCTTTAGCGTCATTCCGCGCGTGTGAATAGTTATATAAATAAAATTCGTCCTACTCTCGTAGCTGGACTTGCTAATTGTGTATTGACGTCCGAGAGGGCAGGATTCCTGAGTATGCCTTGTAAACCAACACCTAGTGCCTGATGCAAAGCCCTGGCTGACATGGCTGTATATGCAGAACGACATTTTGCCTCGTATGCAATGCGACATGCATTACCACGCGCGTATGGTTTTGATTCGCCAGCGAATTGTCTGCGCTACCTGGACTGTTCTCAAGGCGCACTGGTCGACGGGTTGCGTATGGGCCCGTCGTCGTCCCATGTATATGATCGAGACGAGTCTGACTAGAGTTTTCTTCTGTCACCAAATCCCAGGCAGCTATACCTGTCTTAGCATGTCATAGACTAAACGTCTCTCAGTCATTCTTTTCTCTCTCTCCTGCATTTATTCAACTAAATATCTCGCCCTTTTACGAATAATCATGGAAGTCATAGGCGCGATCGCGAGTTTCATCGCAATCGGGCAGGCAATCGGGACAGTCCCCAAGATAGTGGCGACATTGCGATCTTTAACGGGCGCAAGTGCAGAGTTACATGCCTTGGCTGAAGAGGTAACCAATCCCGGTTTTTCTTTGATGTTATGTACAAATCTGGCTGCGTGTACTTATTTGATATGGTTCAGTTAGAATATCTCCATTTGGTGCATGAGCACATGAGTGACAATATTAAGCTGGTTTCAGGTGAACATAGCCATGCTCTGCTCAAGGTCAAGGAACCTCCACTGCTCCAGCGACTAAGAAGTGATCTCGAGTTAACAATACATCAACTTGAAGAACTAGCGGCCGCCTGCATTGTAGCTGGCGAATCCTCCAAAGTCTCCAAGGTACATTGGTGGAAAAAGAGGGGAGACATCAAGAGCTTACAGGTGAAATGTCGGGATCAGCGCCAATAGCTGGCTGATATCTATAATCTTTTCATGAGCCAGACAGATTAGTAAGCAGTCTCACGATTCTATGTTTCCATGAATGTTGAGCTCTGACATCGAAGTAGCAAGCGTGGCCAGTTGTTAGTAAGTATACATGAGCAGAATGAGCAGGCCGCAGCGCTATTATCATCTTTTGCGCAACCCCAAACGCAAAATCAGTCACAGATTCGACCGCCAATATCATCGCCGGATTCGTGCAGTTTAAACGTACCGATAAAGCCCCCGAGGACATGCGCGGTCATCGAAGAGTCCACCTCAACATATCATGCAGCAGCACATATGGGGAAACCATCCAGAGGTAGCTGTCGATGCCAGTGCCATACAAGGGCCAGCGCAACCGTGGCCAATGACCTACATCTGAATATGTCGGCTCACGGGTTCATATCCTATCGACGGTGGCAACTACAGGAGGCGTGTGGGTGGAAATGCTGCGATTCCACTTGCTCATCCATATTGTTGCAATTCCGCCTACCGAAATGGTTCCAATGGCAAACTATCGAAGGCGCGATTTTATTTAGTTTACCATTCAATCTTAACATATCAATTACCATAGCCACGCAATACGTGGACTGTAAATTGCTCATGCGGGTGTGCCGGATCGGTACGCCTCAAGATCTCCACCAGTGGATGTCGATCAGGAACGCGGATATTAGAAGCATTAATGAATGGGGAAGGAGCACTGTAGAGGTATGAGAGCCATTGACCGACCCTTAAAGTAATAGCCAAGCTACTAAATATCCACAGACAATTGTTCGTTCAGGCGGGTTCGCATTACTTCCCCATATTGTAACTCAGTGGCCAAAATTAATCCAAGGAACCGAAGGAGCAATGTGAGGAGTATTCTGAATGACTATCGTCAAAAATCTTCGCTGATATAGTTGACAACATGGCTTCATTGCACGCTCGACAAATCCTAGGTCGTGGTTTCTTCCACGAGGAATGGACCGAGGGAAAGATAAACGAACACGACAAGAGCACCCTTAATAGCTTTATCCAATGGGTTGATTCCGGAGATTTAAACAATAATTTTCTCGACATATTAGACTCTGAAACGTCGGTGCAAGAGCTTGAGAGAAAATTGATAACGGCGCCCGATTTGATAAGCCGTAAGGGCATCCATGGCTTTACACTTCTTCATCTTGCTTGCTTCCTAGATCGTGTTGATCTTGTCGCAAGTATACTCAGTCACGGCGGAACGATCAATAGTTTGTCGAACCTGGGAGAAACACCCCTGAATATTGCTACGGCGTATGGCTGTTGGGGTTCTGCTAGACTACTAGTACAGAATGGCTGTCAGGTGGACGTCAAAGATCATCACGGCGAGACGCCGCTTTTAAGCACGATTCGCAAGCTAAATCAGAAATCTGGTCAAGCTATCGAGATTTTGGCACTGTTGTTAAGAAGAGGTGCGTCTGCAGGTGTCCAAAACAGAATTGGTAGAAACATCTGGCACAAGCTGTCTCTCTGGAGCCCAGGAGATCAGCACGAGAATATTTACGAACTGTTATTCCAAACCGGAGGAGCCAAGACAATCAACGCAGGCGACCATATCGGAGCGACACCACTCATGCTAGCACTCATTAGCGGGAACCTGCCCCTTTTGTGTTTTCTACACAACAAGCAGGCTCGTTTTGACGCCATTGATATAAACGATGAGAGCATCCTGCATTGGGTCAGTGAGATAGGCGACGTGGAAGTATGCCAGCTTCTCGACAGTTTCGAGTTGAGCTGTCTTGATATTCGATCGACAAACAAGAGTAGAGAAACAGCAATTGATTGCTTCCGCTACCAAGTTCAGCGCAATAAGGGGGCCTGGAACAGTTGTCTCGGTCCATCACGGGGGCTGATACTCTCGAAAATCACTCTGAATGATCCCAGTCAAGATCTCATCAGCAAAGAGAAAGCTGTTGCTTTCGAGAAGCTTCTCCGTGGCATACGAGACCGTTCATTGGAGAGCGAAATCAAGGAGTTGCAACTTCTCATGCGGAAGATTGAACAGCACGAACTTTCATCTGCTCGGGATGATCTACGAAGACTACGAATAAGCAAGAGTAGGGCCAAGATTGCATGGGAAGCCGAAACATTTAGGGCAATTGAGCTGGATATCCGTGCGGAGAGGAGCAGCCTGGCTGTTGAATCCCTGAAAGAATTCATCAGCGTTTCCCAAGAGAGGATGAAGATTTCACCGTTTGAGGAAGAGGGCCTTTCCGTGGACACCTTTGAAACATGGGGTGACTGATCAAATGTTTGCTCAACGGCTATCGAGCCATATGTTGTTGAGTGCGCTTGTTGAGTGGGCGGTGGAAGACACACAAGATGCAAGCTTCAGCGCTGTTCAAAGATTTGGACAGGCAACGGAGGGAGCTTTATGACTCGCAGCATGTCTGTAAATTGGTGGAAAGGAGGACTTGCCCATTGCGGTCCAAGCTTATATCGGTTTGCAACCATTCGGTGTTTCTTGCGCACAGAATATGGGATCCGACAACATCGAGCTTCTGTAGCATACTAACTGGGCGGCGGCCAAGACTAACTCACGATTGGTCCAGCATAGGGTATATAACTGGACTTGGACACATGACCCAGAATCTTACGCCTACGAGCATTACGAAGCAATGGCAGATACGATCAAGAAAGGCATCCCGTTCGACAAGATTACGACAGTGTCGCCGAACTACCTCTCCGGATACAAGTATGAGCTCTAGGACGTCGAGACCATGCTGAAAAGGAATGGAAACGGGAACTTGTGACAGTGATATCGTGACTGGTAAATCTTGCCCCTATTTCATGATATGAACTATGAGACATCAGTGCAGCTGCATAGCGAAGATGAACAGACCCGTGCAGTACTGCCCGTGGCTTAAGATACGGATGAGAGAATGAGGGATATGGATGTTGCTATGCAACGATTGACAAATTTAATGCTTGAGAGCCTAATACCAGCAATGTATTTCGTCGAGTGGAGTGCCAATTGTACCTGGTCAGCAGAAAGTAGTAAGGTATAGAGCTGTTGAGTTGAAACAAGCCCTCTACTTATTTTGTAAATGCCCGATACCTTATTCTCACGCTAATGCTGATGAGCGAGGACCCTGGAACTCTATTCGTTCGCTTCTATGCAGATAGGGGGCATGACGAAACAATCCTCATATCATAAGCTCCCGCACTGCGCCCGTACGTACAGCTAGAATAGGATAATCCCACGTGCAGAGAGCATAAAGACCAATACGACGAATACATCAACACATTACTAAACAACCCACTCCGAGTCAAAAGCTACGTGGTCTGCTACTATCTTCCGTAATTTATCGGGCTAAGGTGGTTGTCCCGTTGTCATTAGACATCGTCTATGCGAAAAACCAAGGCTTGAGGGTTTTTGGTATTCTAAACAGTCATATCTTTCAGCTTTTCTCCGGCTGCCGTGACAGCCTCAGCAGCAGCAGCAGCCACCTTTGCCTTTGCACCCCCTTTATCCGCCTTACCCTTCGTCTTCTGGGACGTCGTGTCTTTGGGTAGTTCTTTGGTGAAAGGAATGAACTCAGGCGCTCCTGGGATATATTTGCGCAGTGGTTCGGGCACTCGGAGACCCTGTCGTCTTCCGCATTAGCAATATGACCTACAATCACATATCCTGGCATCCGGAGTGCTTACGTCTTCTTCTTGGTAGTTTTCAAGTACGCAGCACAGCGCACGTTCCGTAGCCGTCAATGTCGAGTTGAGGCAGTGGACATACTTCTTTTTCACGTCCGTCTGGCTCTTGGTACCGTACCGACTAAACATCTAGAGTCAGTAAACTCTCTTTCGACGAAATAGACAGGGACTCCGAAGACCTGCGAGCTCCCAAGACAGCATACTAGCCCGAAGATAACATCCTTGTTCCTAATAATAACCAAAAAGAGGACGAAGATTCAAGGTATTACTTACATCTCAAGTGCTCGGGATTGATAGTCGGTACAGTTGGAGCACGAAACGAGTTCTTTATACTCGCCTTGGAAAGGGAACCACGCTTCCAAGTCGAACTTCTTAGCCGCAGCGTTATTAAGCGCCCCCGAAACACTGTAGCATATGGAGTCAGTCATGTTTTTGGGCCTAAATTTCGAGGTGTATCCGGAGCATGCAGAATTACTACAACATGGAGACAGGCCGCACAAGAGTTGTTTTAGGTTCTGATATCGTCCGGAACAGGACGAACATGAACAGAAATGTACTCACATGGCCACGACCTGATACGGTAGGCCCAACGACTGATAGAATTCTTCTGAGGTAGCAATCATCTCGTCGAACATCTCCCATGACTGATGGAACTGTTAGATTCGCCCTTCAAGGATAAGATATATAATCTCCAGTTTGAGCGTTAGAAAGACCTACTTTCTCAGGGTCCGTAAGGACAAACTGTTCCACTTTCTCAAATTGGTGGACACTGTGATTATTAAAGTTAGTGATTTCTCTTAGGGATAAGACAACTCCAAAAACTACTCACCGAAAGATGCCCCATGCGTCGCGCCCATGGGAACCAGCTTCTCTTCGGTAGCACGTACTAAAGCCGGCGTACTTAATGGGGACGTCCTTGGCGAGTATCCATTCGTCGGCGTGGAAGGCGGAGATGGGTTGTTCAGAGGTGGCAATAAGGTACTTGTCGTTTTGCGGCTCACCGTCTATGACCTTGTACAGCTCTTCGTCAAACTGCTCCAGCTGTGCCGTCTTCCTGGATCTGATTTAGTGCGACATAGTGATAAGGGGCCACTGCAAGATTTCTTACGCCATGTAATCTTTAAGCATGAATTGTGGTGTCTGAAGCGGAGTGAAACCCTTGGACATCAGGAACTCCAGCCCGTAATTAATCAGCGCTTGGTTAAGAAAAACCCCCCACTGCGACAGTCGAAGTCAGTAATTACCTCCCTGTGATGGCCAATAGAGGAAGAAAGTGACTCTGGACTCTACCCACCCGCTTTAAGAAGTATCCACGGTGGCCGACGACCTTGGTTCCCTAGACACCAACGCGTCAGTGCCAATATCGCAACAGCAAGTTATGTAGACGCAACTAACGCGATCGGGATCGTAACCGTCTAACCGCAGAAGGACCTCGTGATGTGAGAGGACGTCCTTCTTCTCAACAGTGACACCTTCCGGGGCCCATTTCCTTTGCACAACGTTGTTGTCCTCGTTATCGCTGATGGGGACGGAGGCATGGACGATGTTACCGATGGTCTTGAGCTTAGTCTGCAGGGCGGCGTCCTTTTGAGCGGCGGACTCGAGGAGCGCCTTCTTCTCTTTCTCATAGTCGGCGCGCTGTTGTAAGAGATCGTCTGCATTTTCCTTAGCCTGTAAACTGAACAATCAGAAGCTGTTGGCTACGGAAGAGGGGCCATCTGGGAGCGGCACGGATGACTCAGGGGGAGGGGGAGGTACGACCTTCTTCTTTGCGCCGATCTCCTTTTGCAACCCGTTCATCTTGGAGTTGATCTGGCTGGCGGCATAATTGGCTTGATTGCAATAAGATTTGTCAGTAGGATTTCTGACTGATTGACGATCGGCACCCGTAGGGACGTACTTTTGCGATGGTCCTCCCACATGCTGATGATCTCGTCAACGACCTCGACGGGGGCATATCTACGGCGCTGAGACTCCCGGATGGCCTCCGGGTTACCACCCCGCTCGGTGATGAAGTCGAGGACGTCGAGCATCCTGAGTATCGCAGCTTCGTCTGCGACAAAGGCAAGAAAATATGCGAGAAAGTACGGGTTGTTACAAAGGGGCGTAACAGTGGTCAGGTATGAGTCGCAATGGTTGTCCTGTAGTAAACAGCACAAATTTTGGTGGGGGTGGTTTGGATGGCGGGGCACGGAACATGCGACAGCAGGCTAGCGCGGGGTAATCTTCTGCGTTGGCGCTATGTTGGCGCTATGTTCTTTTATGACCCCCTTAGCTGTTCTCTTATAACCTTAGGTGAATTGCCTATTACGGGCACTTTCCTTGGTTATAATATCATAGCTTCACCACGGTAATTACTTGGGAGAGGCATATGAGCTAAGAACCACGAAAAGAGAAGCAAGAACGGAGGCACCCAACTCTAAGTGACTATCTAGAGGGAGCCTGGAGAAAGGGTATTTTTAGGCATTACATATACGTTTTGCCGCCTTTAACTTGTTATGCGTATGAGTTAGCTCCCCTCTCTAGACGAAACTATGAGCACATCGATATCTTGCGAATGCCTGGACAAATCCATTTCAGCTCCAGCGAGGTTTGAGAGAGGGATACCTGATATATACAACGCAAGCCATAACGAGCCCTCCCCAACATAATAACACAAGCGTGTGATGTCGATCAACCGACCAAACAGCTGGCAAGATCAAACATTCACATACAGCACAAATGCCACCCACCGATTGAGCGTATCGCTCCCAAAGACATATGACGTGGCCATCATCTTATGTGTAATATCAAGAACTGAAACCCATTGCGCATTGTCCCATTTCCTGAACCCCTGTGTATCCATATACGTTTATTTCCATACATCTCCAGTGATTCTCCCTCTCTAGTGGTCGTTCCCCGGCTTCTTTCTTCACATGGTGCAGCACTTCCCGCTACCCGCAGCCTCGTTGGGGTTCTGGGACTTCTCGATCTGCGCGATCAGGAGCTCGAACGCCTTACCGACGTTCTCGTTGTAGCGGGCGCTTGCCTCCGTCCATCCGCAGTTAAACTTCTCCGACAACTTGCGCCCATCCTCCTGGCTGACCTGCCGCTGCTCCGGCCGTAAATCACTCTTGTTACCCACAATGACGATCGGGACCTGGTCGGTGCCCTGAAAAGAGTGCCGCTCGTATTAGTCATGGTCGTCTACATGCCTTGTTTCCGCGGCTGGCTGTGGGCATAGAACCAAAGAAAAGATTGCGAGGCAGAGAAGGACGAGAGAAAAACGTACAAGGTGACTCAGTATCTTCTCTCGAATCACCTGTACCATCTCAAAGGAGGGGAGGGACGAGACCGAGTACACTAGCATGTAGCCATGGATACCAATGAAGTGCTTCGAGTTTAGAATGCTGTATTCGTCCTACTCGAAGAACCAGAACGGTTATTAGAAACTGTCAAGTCTTTCGCCGTAAGAAAGAGAAGTGGTGGTGGGTGTGTCCGTACCTGGCCAGCGGTGTCGACAATCTCGGTTGTGTAGTCCTGACCTTTGAATCGAATCACCTTGCTAAAGGTGTTCTCTATGGTTGGGTAATAGCTCTCGACGAAGTGGCCATCGACGAACTGGACGGCGAGGGAGGATTTGCCTGCATTCCCAGCATTTGGCTGTCAGCGTTTTCGCATCGTGTGCAGAACACACATGTGACAGAGAGATTTCGTGGGGAGTTTGGAGGAGACAATCACGTCGTACCAACGGATCGGCTGCCAACAATGGCGACTTTCCGTTGCTTTGACGGCGGCGGCATTGGAAGGGCGGGCTTGACAGGCAGCGCGGGATAGCTAGGTGGCTTATTATAGGTAAGTAAAAGCTCGGTCAATTGGGAATGACGGATATGACACGGCATGATAGATAGCAGCGGAGGGTCGTTGAGGGGTGAGGGGCGAGTGGGGGGACGGCCGTTCAATGATGGAGCGGACCATGCACGAATGCCTAGAGGTGGTGGCGGCTTGTCTCGTACCTCTTCAGTTCGACCTCTGTATTCTGCTTGGACCAGACGTGTGTACGGTGCTGTTACGCTGCTACACAGAGGCAGCCAACGTCCGACTTGAAGGGTTGATTGATGTCTAGTTCTATCGCGATTTGACTGCGGTGACAAAAGACAGACGAGGAAGAGGAGCTCTCAACAAGATGCGACTTCAAGGTGGGTAAAGGGAGGCATGTACCTACTTTACCTATAGGTATTATTAGGTGAGCTCTAACCAGGAAAGGCGGGGGGGAAAGTGGAAAGGATCTAATCGCGCTGGTCTGCTATCTCTAGGGTAGGTAAAACATCCCTCAGCATTGCCTAGCTACATGTCATCTATACCTCCCTCCATCTCACACGTTAGTAGCCAACGTAGTCTGGGCTCGCAGAGTATCAGCTATGACACATCGCTCTTATACTTATGAAACATTCTGCATTCAAAGACTTGGAGTTTCTCAATACTTTCGGATTTAACACCGCCATTTTCAGCGTCCTTGTGATTGGGTATTGGTTGTGCTATCTACACATGCTCCTTGGGTATTGGTGTAAAAGAAAGGGAACCTTACAAATATCCTACCCTTTAATTCATCGCGAAGCCTCTACCGTACCCTCCTGCGTCATGCCAGCCGACACAATAATCTTGGTCATACATGTCCATGTTTCGTCATCATAATCTATGCAGTTATGCCATCATGAATAAGTTGCATATAGTGGAATAATGCGGGTCAACCACCATCGCTTCTCCCGAGAGCCTAGTCGTAAGCTGCTTTATCTTCTAGTTGTTGGACCAGCTCTTGAAGTCGACCGGTATACCCGCTATGGTTCCGCGCACCATCGTCGCCCTCACTCATGATATTATCAACCTGCTCGTAATGAGCAATGAATTCCCGGATCGAGTCGATCAGAGGGCCAACGCTCCTGGCTGGATGGCTTGATTTAAGCTTATGCCGCACTGGCGCATGTAACGCTAGGTAGCCTAAGAGCACCGACAGGTAGCCAAAGGCAACGTTGAGGTGAGTTTTCTCCATCGAGTCGGCCTAGACCAGGCTTGTCAGTTCCAGCTTCACTATCAGAAATCAGATGACAGCTTACCTCGCCCGTCCGGCGATGGTTTTCTATGTAGAGCCGGATCAACTCGTTTGCTGGTTCCTGACTGTCATACTGACAGTCATTTACGATTTGCCGGACTAAACCACTATGCTCTGCAAAGTTGATAAGAATACCCAGTCGTAAAACTAGGCTATCTATAATTCCTTCAGTCCATGAGTTCTGTGAAATGAGAGCCAGAGCCTGGCTAAAGGAACAAGAGATTGAGGCGGCCAAAGCCGGCAAGAATCCCTTCGACGCAAAAATACTAGGAGCGTCAAGGTTGTTATTTGTCACATTGATAGTGAGTTTCAGAATCAAATCGTTCACTATTTTGCTGTTATCCGCCGGTGTTTGAAGCGATGTGTGAAGGGCATCAGCTATGATTGGAAGGTACTTTGCCACCCAATCACTATTTCCATCCTGAGTTGCAGTCACGCTGACAACGTGGAAATCCAGCACGGAGAGCGCACCACAGAGCTCGATCGACCGCGCGGTAGTAGGGTAAGTCCAGTACTCAATATCCTTGCTGGCATCGGAGAGCACCTCAAAGAGATGCTCTGTAACAGCGCCCGTAAAGATTGTTGGATCTCTGCCTACGAGAACGTCCTGTGCTATGAGAAGTTGAAGAGATTTGATAGCAAGACATCTTGGCGAGATGAACGAAGGCTGGTGTCCATCCCAGATCGGCAACTCTCGAAGTGAGCTTTCAATCGAAATGACCGAGGTTTGGTTTCGCTTGGAAAGGTTACTCTTGCGATCTTTTGCAAGTTTCTTGATGTCGTCGCGAATGCTAAGAAGTCGAGCAAATATTGGGCCGGCTTCCTCTAATCGCAGTAACCGGCCGATGTGTGATGAAGTCCCCTTGGCAATGATAGTGACAAGCGACGATAGTATGAGATATCCACATATAATATCAGATTCCTTGCCAATTTCCCTCAACAGTATGCTCTCGACTCCGTGGTCGCGGCACTGTCGAATAAACGTCTTGTCTCGCATCTTCTCCGCCACTTGCAGTAATGCTGTTCTACGAGATGATGAGTTGATGCCTGGTTTACCCATCTGATCAATAAGGTCCTGCATGGCATCTGCCACTCGTGAATTTGCTCCAGCTTGTCGAAGTTCATGAATGTCTCGAAGTTTCGAGCTAGGCGAGTCGTGGACCGCGGTATCGTCGTCATCAAACGTTCCCATTGCAGCAACCGACTTCTTGGGACCCCCCAGTTCTAAACGCCTCCCCTTCAAAGAGTAAGACTCCTCTGGAAGGGCCAGCGACTCTAACAGATTGTCCTCTTCTTCAAGCACTCTGCGTCCTTGTCCGTAGGTGAATTTGAGCGCACTGCTGGATCGTGTAAATGTTCGCACTCCTGTAGCTGGAGCTCCCCTAGCTTTAGATTTAGGAGTTGCCGGCAGACTCTGATCATGCAAAACCGAAACGTCAGCCGTCTGGCTCAAGTTGGTTTGGCCTGGGTTGAACAGGCTATCCGGTACATCTTCGCTCAATTCGATCGCATCACTCGGAACCTGTTCTACCAGAGCATCTATCAGCCGTTTCCTCGGCTTCTTCGAAAGAGGCGAAGCCAGAGAGCTACTCTTAGACGCAGACTGGCCCTGCTCCTTCGATATCACGACAAGGGGCGCATTTGAATGCCTGACCTTCTGGCTAGAGTCTCGAGCGAGATGCAGGGGAATTCGATGCTGTTGAGGGACGTTTAGTTTCGGCGCACTTTTGGCTTGAGGCGCGTTTGTATATTTTTTTTTGGTAGTATAGGATGACGGTTTGGTTGACGATGTAGATACCTTGGGCCGTGTAGGTGTCGGCGGCGGGCTCGATAGTCGGGGTGCAACAGGATCGATGTCCATTGAATCGGCAAGAGATGACTGAATACCAACGCGTCCTTTAAAGGTGGAAGTCGTAGCTGATTCGCTATCTGGCGCGGTAATGCGAGAGCGACGAGTCTCTGGCGCGGACGGAGAGCTCTCTTCTTCTGACTCGCTAGCAAGTGTCTGCGTCCGTTCCTTGGATGGGTACACTTGAGATATTTTACGCTTTCTATCAGAACTTGCAATATGTTGGAAAGAAGTGGGCTTTGTCCGTGAGTCGCGAGTTCCGTCGAGACTTTTGAAGCGCGCTGATGGTGAGTCGGGTTTGGGTGAAGGAACCAGTATAGGCTGACGACGCGCCATAGTTGTATCGGACGCGATGATAGGATCTTCTTCGGACATAGACTCGGACACGGTCACGGGCGTAAATACTGTCTTCGGTTGCCTCTTTCTTACGACCCTACCATACGTGGTCAGCTTTCTCTTAGGCGCACCGCCCAGGTCGTGTCTGGTTGCCATGATGTATTGAGGTGGCGAGAGTAAAAACGGCGTCGCAGTGATGAATCTCCAGGTCGCATCAAAAATGCTTCATTTTAACGACCATGTGAAGGACCGGGCGCGCAACGACCAAGTTGATCAATGGATGACTGGGAGTCGTGTATGAAGGCTCAATGGCAACACGCTAATTAGGGTTGGTGAGATTTAAGACCAGCGCAGCAGCTAATGGCAACGTATCCGGCTATGGGTGGCGTTGTTCGGTAACACGGAACAAAGGTTGCCACGGGCAAAGACGCTGAGGGGGGCAGCAAGAAGTCCCGAAAAGAGAATGAAGGCTTGCGCTCATAAGGTTTAGACATGAGGTTAGGGCATGAGCAGAGAGTACGTATGTGCGCGGCAGCTGCTCAAAGGGGAGAGGAGTGATCCTGGGGAGACCCAGCAGTAGCAGAAGCCGTGTGTGCCGTTAAGGGCCAGGTAGTGATAATATTAGATGTCGATGGTGTTGTTGATGTTCATCCGAGAAAGATAGTACAGTACATATTACACAGTACAGCTTTACACCTGCCGAATCACTTCCGGTTGTAGCCTAACCTAGATAGGTAAGGCTGGCTGGCTGATAGCAGAGACGGAAACATCCATTGAGGGCAAAGAGACCCTTTTTCAAGCAATGCATTATAAACGGCGCATAATTGCCCTGACCCTGGTTCCTGGACGGTGCCTTGCACCTTTGTCCGCAAGAAAATGGAACATCCGCCTGTCTGCGCCTGTCTGACACTGTTCCTGCTGCTGCTGTGGCTGATGACTCCAGGCTGAAACAGGGACCATGGTAAGGCCATGGTAGTCAAGTGGTCACCTACCTACCAACTGAACCAGCCGCTGTAAAACATTGAGTTCATTTTATGAAATTAAATTCCGCTACCTATTGACTACTAAGCCGCTACGACGCCTATTACTATGTATATACGTGCTATTATCCTTGTCTTCTTTTCCAATTGAAAAGATACGCCAACAGACTATCTTAGCTTCAACCAAAACAACACTTAAAAGGGAACGTCCGATTCACTTTATCCTGAGCGGGAAGGCTGACTCATGAGCCCTTGCACGGGGCTTGCTGGGTGGCCTCAAACCTTTACGTTCGGTCTCTGCATCTGTGTACCTCTTCTTGTGCACGGTTCGCCCAGTGGTCACAAAGCTTGAAGTCTGCCTTATCCGCTAGGAACCATAAGCCCTGTATCCAATCGATTGGTAGAACGCATGCAGATGCGGTTGTGGCCAGACCCTTGGCATCCTACAATTCAGCCCGCTGGGCTGACTAGGAAGAATTCGATGGGCATCAATTCCGTCTCCCTTTCTCTGTCTATATTGTAGTCTAGTATCCTACCTGAATCCGATTCAGACAGACGAGACCAAATCTGAGCCAATTCAAAGTGCTATCCTTTCGTTGAACACGCCATAGATCATATCGTTGCCCCTAAACGAATCCCAAATGGCCAGCCAGCTTCGAACCCATAATGATTACACAGTGGGATGGATTTGCGCGCTCCCGAAGGAGCAGACAGCGGCCATCGCCATGCTGGACCAGAGGCATCCCAAGCTGCCTAGACTACCAGACGATCCTAATACGTATAATCTAGGGTCTATTGGTGATCACAACATTGTTATAACCTGCCTTCCAACAGGCAAGATTGGCACTGTCTCCGCAGCAACAGTAGCCATACACATGGCTCATGCCTTTCCGTCCGTCAAGTTCGGCCTGATGGTTGGTATAGGTGGTGGCGTTTCCCATCGAGTCAGACTTGGCGATGTCGTCGTCGGCGTTCCTACTGGCCAATATCCTGGGGTAGTGCAGTGGGATTTAGGCAAAGAAGGCATTGGGGGGAAATTCACTCGGACTGGCTCGCTCAACAAGCCTCCTGACTTACTGCTAAGTGCCATATCGACACTTCAGTCTGAACATGACTTGGAAGAATCGAAGATATCGTCCTACTTGAGTGAGATGGCGGCAAAATATCCCAAGTTAGCACCAAGATATCTACGGTCTGAATCATTAGAAGATATACTCTTTAAACCAGCTTACGACCATATCGAAGCTAGCTTAGACCTTGCCGATGAACACTCTTTAAAACAGAATGAGAATGAGGAAGAGGAGGACGAAGACGAAGACGAAGAAGAAGAAGAAGGAAAAGGAAAAGGAAAAGGAGAAAGAAAAAGAAAAAGGAAAGCAGAAGGAAAAGGAAAAACAGAAAGAGAAAAAGAAAGAAAGAAGAAAAGGAAGAGAGAGGATAAAGAAGAAAAGGAGGAAAAGAGTTGTCGATATTGCGACAAAACTCAGATTGTTCGGAGGGAGGCCCGAGACATTCGTATACACTACGGTCTTATTTTATCCGGTAACCGCGTCATTAAGAACGCCACTTTCCGAGACAACCTACGCCGAGACCTTGGCAAAGATGTACTATGTGTTGAAATGGAGGCGGCGGGATTGATGGACAACTTCCCTTGCATTGTCATACGGGGGATCTGTGATTATGCAGACTCGCACAAGAACAAGGTCTGGCAAGAGCACGCAGCGGCCGTAGCTGCAGCGTATGCCAAAGAACTTCTAGGATGCATTGAGCCAAACGATGTCGATAAAGAAATGACAGTCAAGGATATAATCAACGGTGGTTAGTTCTGTATAAAACGACCTATTACGAGTATACACATCTTTCTAATGAATCGTCAGTTTCTAGTACCGTGTCCGCTATTAACGAACATGTTGCATACACAAAACGTCATCTAGAAAAGAAAGAAGATATTGAAATACTTAATTGGCTTATACCAACTGATTACGGGCCACAGCAAACCGACTATCTCAAAAGACGAGAACCAGGAACAGGACAGTGGCTACTTGACTCTAAAGAGTACCAGAGCTGGATACAAGAGCCAAGCAAAACGCTGTTCTGTCCAGGGATTCCTGGAGCCGGTAAATCAATTCTAACGTCGATTGTTATCGATAATTTAGAGACTAGATTCCGCAGCGATAATACTACTGCGATAGCTTATATCTACTGCAATTATAAGCGCCAAAGCGAGCAAACTGTTGAAAATCTATTGCTTAGCCTGTTAAAACAGCTTGCTCAAAGCCAGCCCTCTTTGCCCCATAGTTTAAAAGGGCTTTACGATCGACACAGGGGAAGACAGACTAGGCCATCCCTAGAAGAGGTCTCTAGAGCACTTGAATCGATCACTTCTCAAAGGATATTTGTCATTATTGATGCGCTTGATGAATGTCAAGCGTCTGATGGCTGCCGCATGAGGTTTTTGTCGGCATTATTCACCTTCCGGGAGAGAACTGGAGTGAGTATATTTGCGACCTCGAGAATGATACCGGAGATTATGGTGCGATTCCAAGGAAGCTTATCGGTAGAAATTCGCGCAACCAAAGACGACATTCGTCGATATTTATATGGACATATAAAGCAACTCCCAAGCTTTGTAACTAATCAGCGTGACCTTCAAGACGAAATTGTTGAAGGTATAACGAAAGCAGTCGATGGAATGTACGTATTATTAGGACCAAATCAGACCAAGCTAATTTTTCTAGGTTTCTGCTTGCACAGCTTCATTTTGATTCTCTGAAAGGCAAAGATACCAAAAAGTCTATACGGAAAGCATTAGAAAAACTGGCGACTGGTTCAAGTGCTTACGATGTTGCTTATAAGGCCGCTATGGAACGAATTGAAGGACAACTCCAAGAGCAGGCAGAGCGTGCGAAGCAAGTCCTATCTTGGATAACGTGCGCAAAGAGGCCATTGACAACACGGGAGCTCCAACATGCGCTTGCTGTTGAAATTGATGAGGTAGAGCTCGACGAAGATAATCTTCCACAAATCGAAGATGTGATCTCTATATGTGCTGGATTAGTTACAATTGATGAACAAAGCGACGTTGTCCGATTAGTTCACTACACGACACAAGACTACTTTGTACAAAACCAGAATAATTGGTTTCCTAACGCACAGCTTTCTATTACAGTTACCTGTGTCACTTACCTATCCTACCAGAACTTTGCAAGCGGCTATTCTCAAACAGATAAGGAATTTGAAGAACGACTCAGATCGCACCCGTTTTACAATTACGCTGCCTGTAATTGGGGGCATCATGGCCGTAACGTGTCGGACTGTTGGAGCATTATTTCTTTTCTCCGGAAGCCAGCCCAAGTTGAAGCATCAAGTCAAGTCCTCAGGATTAATGATTATAGATACGGACAGTGGGATTACAGTCAGAAAGCACCAAAGCAGATGACTGGGCTACACCTAACAGCCCATTTCGGTCTTGGGGAGGCTGTAGTGAACCTTCTTAGGGATTGTGACGTCAATGTAAAAGACAGCTACAACCAAACGCCATTACATTTGGCCGCGCAGGAGGGGCACGAGGCCGTAGTCCGGCTATTGCTAGCTACAAAGACGGTTAAGCCTGACGTGAAAGATAATTACGGCCGGACGCCGTTGCGTTTGGCTGCGCAAAACGGGCACGAGGCCGTAGTCCGGCTATTGCTAGCTACGGAGAAGGTTGAGCCTAACGAAAAAAATGCATACGGCGGGACGCCGTTACATTGGGCCGCGGAAAGAGGGCACGAGGCTGTAGTCCGGCTATTGCTAGCTACGGGGAAGGTTAAGCGTAACGAAAAAGATGTATACGGCCGGACGCCGTTACATTGGGCCGCGGAAGGAGGGCACGAGGCCGTAGTCCGGCTATTGCTAGCTACGGGGAAGGTTGAGCCTAACGAAAAAGATGTATACGGCGGGACGCCGTTACATTGGGCCGCGGAAGGAGGGCACGAGGCCGTAGTCCGGCTATTGCTAGCTACGGGGAAGGTTAAGCCTAACGTGAAAGATAATTACGGCCGGACGCCGTTACATTGGGCCGCGCAGAACGGGCACGAGGCCGTAGCCCAGCTATTGCTAGCTACGGGGAAAGTTGAGCCTAACGAAAAAGATGCAAAAAACTTGACGCCGTTACATTGGGCCGCGCAGAACGGGCACGAGGCTGTAGTCCAGCTATTGCTAGCTACGGGGAAGGTTAAGCCTAACGAAAAAAATGTAAACGACTTAACGCCGTTACATTGTGCCGCGGAAGGAGGGCACGAAGCTATGGTCCGGCTATTGCTAGCTACGGGGAAGGTTAAGCCTAACGTGAAAGATGTAAACGGCCGGATGCCGTTGCATCTGGCCGCGCAAAACGGGCACGAGGCCGTAGTCCGGCTATTGCTAGCTACGGGGAAGGTTGAGCCTAACGAAAAAGATGCAAAAGACTTAACGCCGTTACATTGGGCCGCGCAGAACGGGCACGAGGCTGTAGCCCAGCTATTGCTAGCTACGGGGAAGGTTGAGCCTAACGAAAAAGATGCAAAAGACTTAACGCCGTTACATTGGGCCGCGCAGAACGGGCACGAGGCTGTAGCCCAGCTATTGCTAGCTACGGGGAAGGTTGAGCCTAACGAAAAAGATGCAAAAGACTTAACGCCGTTACATTGGGCCGCGCAGAACGGGCACGAGGCTGTAGTCCAGCTATTGCTAGCTACGGGGAAGGTTAAGCCTAACGAAAAAGATGTAAACGACTTAACGCCGTTACATTGGGCCGCGGAAAAAGGGCACGAGGCCGTAGTCCGGCTATTACTAGCTACTAGGAAGGTTAAGCCTAACGTAAAAGATAATTACGGCCGGACGCCGTTACATTGGGCCGCGCAGAACGGGCACGAGGCCGTAGCCCAGCTATTGCTAGCTACGGAGAAGGTTGAGCTTAACGAAAAAGATGTAAACGGCCGGATGCCGTTGCATCTGGCCGCGCAAAACAGGCACGAGGCCGTAGTCCGGCTATTGCTAGCTACGGGGAAGGTTGAGCCTGACGTGAAAGATAATTACGGCCGGACGCCGCTACCGGTAGCTACACAATACAGACGGCCGACTATAGTCGAGCTGCTACGACGCGAAGAACAGGTTTGGCTAGACGCTACTGCGGCCGGCCACGTGGAAGGTTGAGCTCGACACAAAAGATGAGGTCGGCTGTACGCTGTTACGAGGGGCCGTACATGACAAGTACAAGGCCATAGTGAGACTACTGTTATATTGAATACAAGTGGAAGGAGCTTATAAGGCTATACTAAGAGGATCACTACAATCAGTTAAGTGATTATGTAGCTTACTTATCAAATAGTCGTGCACTGTAGCTAATAAGGGCTTACTTATATGTTATATGGCCGGAGGTTCACATGATCTACGATTATCTCCCGACCACCGTGTTCTTTCGAAGTGGGGGGGGGGGGGGGGGGGGGGGGGGGGGGGGGGGGGGGGGGGGGGGGGGGGGGGGGGGGGGGGGGC